>CM067362.1:44384562-44822062 GCA_034401795.1 Chaetoderma sp. LZ-2023a | reverse complement strand
CATAGCTAAAAATGGAACAGTCCGTTAGAACACGTTAATGGCATCCACAAAACTTATGATTTAAATCCAACCTAAGCTGCTTATGTAGTGTCGCACTGCTGTTGTATATTCCGCTGTCTTATGTTGGCATAAAGATGAGGGAGATATGATGCGGAACGACGGCTGAGTGCCTAGTACAAATGCACTAGTTCAATGATATTCAACATAAATTAAAAATATACTGTAAGTACAGACAGTTGGATCACAGATAGACGTAGAATCGGTCATTTTTAAATATGCCACCGAATACGCATTTTGTACAATGACATGCCGAGCTCATGAAAGGGAATCGATAGACCAATGTAATTTGAAACACTCCAGTAGCCCAACAAGACATACATCACTTAATAGAACCGCCAGGTCCAGATATATACTATTCCTTTCATTGGTGGTATTTCGGAAATTGTCTCTCCAAGCGTGCTTATGCACGGTTAACAGAAATATAGTTTTCTTGTTTGAACAGTCTGTAATGTGATATTGTTTGGCAAATTAAGCATTTGTTTTATTTCCAGATACATAATCAACATAAATGAAAGGCGGGAAAGCAGTAGTATGTTTAGCAGTGTCTGTAAATACAAGTCCTAAATTCACTTAACATAATAACAAATTGTGAAACCCTGAAAATGATCTTTAAAACGTGGCATTAGTTTTATATTAGGCAAAAACAACTACTACCCGAAGCCATTCTAACAAGGATAACGCCTTTATATAGTTATCCGAAAATAAAAATATATTAGTTTACAAGAAATAAAACGAGATGATTTAATAGTCAGTTATTTGAGAATTGTGAAAGCATCCTGCTCGACAAAGCAATGACTAGATAAAAGAAAAGACACGTAAAAGGTCACCATGCTCTCAACTCGTTTTATGATTTTTTGACTGAGACGCGTCCAATTTAACTACAAGCGACATCCACAATGGCAAGCAATTTCCTGAAGATTTAGCTATGAATACAGGCAATCAGAAAGTGCCACATATTTAGCGCTTGGTGAAGCCAGATTCGTTCACTGAAACATAGATTAACAGCGTTCCCCGTGCAATTTCCGCAAACAGTAGCACAGTGAGAAATGTCAATACAAAGCAAACAGATGAATGCCCGAATCTTCTGAAATCGAAATCATTCTTTTTCGCGAGAGTGAACGTGCATATTGCCTTGGACGTCTTCTCACTGGCAAGTGTCATAAAATCAGATGATGCTCTGAACTTAAAAATAGTCTACAGATTGCAGAGTCAAGTTGGGCTATGCTTGCCCATGAACTTAATTCACATTAAAGCCCTCGTGTCTGATTAAATAGATACTCTTCCACCAGATGTGATATACGTGTTGATTTCGGAGCAATTAACCCAGCATGCACTGTCCTGACTCTATATTTGTTGTAATTATTGGACGCCATATTCATTGAGTCTATTGTTTGTACAGGCGTGGATTGCTCATTTGGATACAATCAACAGCTATTTGTTAATTCTGTCAATGCAATCAATTATTCGTAAATAAGCGCATTATAGAGCACCAGGGAATCCTCAATAAAGACGTGGCTGTTTACTATAAATCGATTACCATATGAAATTACCTCTGTTGTGTTCATTCTTATGCCGGTGTCTTCTCCCATGTAATATAGAATTATTTAAATTTTGAGGCCAATGAAGCGTTCCACTTTATCCAGCCATCATATGAGGTCATAATCAACTACGTGACGTGTATGATGGCATCATAACCAATTTTGGCATGAATGACTCGATTTAGTCCGTCTTTAACGCTTAATAGTCCGACACGTTGTACGAATTGTATGTCTTTACTATTTAATAAACAGTTTGTCAAATATTTTGAAACTAATTTGATTGGGTGCTGTTGCTGCCATAGGCAGTGCTCAGCAACACCCAGTCAAATTAGTTTCAAAATATGCAACAACTTACCTGTATAGTTTTTGGAAATTGAGTCAGGTTGTTCAGGGATCGATTGATCCCAACACAGGGGAAGTGTGGGTTGGGCATAGATAGAGATTGGTGGGGCATTGCTAAAACTGGAAAAGTCCATTGATATCTTCTACTCGTGAGTAGGTTTTACTATTTCAAGATCACCACTGCTACTATGACTCTGTGACACTATCCTAAGCATGGTCAATTTTACAAAACATGTCACCTTAGCACAGCCGCCACTATCGTACCGTTCAAACTTTACAGAACTTCGGCCACACAAGCTGTCATATACTTTTATCATTTGTCTGGCATTTACATAGAAACAAAGCAAAGGGTCAATATTCTATTATCGGGAAACTTCAATCATTCGTTGAAACAAGTAAATTAGGTTGTTAGTAGTAAACCTCACATAAATAATTGCAATTAGATCATTTCAGCTATGTCATTATTGAAAAGAATGGTATGAAGCTGAACATGACAGTTGACAGACGACAGTCTGATCTGGTATCTCCTGCATGATGAAGGAAGGGTTCAATTCTAGTTGAACTTCTAGATCTACATTTAAGGGCAATCTGTTAAATATTATGGCAGCAACAGTTCATAGTGAAATTAGTTTCAAACTTTTCAAAATAATGTTTATTTAAATGTAAATTTTCTCAAATCGTCAGATAATATGCATTAGTATATCAGTGGAAAAGGATGACAACCATAAAATGGTTGAATACTTGCTTATCAAGTAGTTAAATAAATCCAATACACTTCCAGAAATAGTTACACGGGTTATATAATGACCGTCTTGACAGGTTTACTCGCTCAAGAATTAGCGAGAAAGAAAGAATATGCATTGCTAATGTTACAGCAGTTTAGTTTTGATGATCTGTAAATAGTCCAGCCACGCGTAGCTAGCTAAGTGACTGGATTATATATAATTAAATCTGTGAAGAATTTGGATTGATTTCAGGGAAGACTGCCAATTTGCTGGCATTCTATTTATTAACTCGGTGTAGCCAGAGAAAGATTACATACTATTGGAATAAACATATTTCCATTGCAGATTTGTGAGTCCCATCCCATTCGTCAGCATCTGTAAGTTGATGGGGAATCGATAATGAGCGACACTTGCACTGACACTCACCTCTAACATAGGAAGATAAATTGACTTCAAACTGTCTCATTACCCTCGCCCAGTAAGAGGCAGAGGGAATTTCAATCGCATCTATCTGTCTGTGTTTCTGTCTATGTGTCTGTCGATCTATCTGTGTAACCACAGCTCTATCCCACAAGCTACCGATCCGAGTTGACTCACATTTTAACACAACAAAGGCGTACCAGAGCAAATCCAGACTTTGGTCATGATCAGGATAAAATAACCCAGATCTGTATCGTATCAAATTCTGGATCTATTTATACCTCGTAAAGTAAGCCCCTACGGGCCCGATTTGTCACAAATATTAAGACAAGAACCGGTTACCAGTGTGACCTTAAACTACGATTCCACAAACTTCGGTGGGATAACAAATCTGGAAAATTCACCATTTCGTTGACGATGAAATCATACAAACACATATTTCTATGGAACTATCATGACCATATTTATGACGGTGAAATACCTGTTTATATAATGGCTTCTCTAACTCTATCAATGCATACATTATCTATCGTAAAGCATAGGTTTTGTTTTGTCGCATCTCCATTATATCTGTATCGATGATGATAGCTGTAGGTTAGCTCACTCACTCAAGCAAATGATTAAATTTCAGATCCTTTGCCAGTGAGCTAACTCAATTTCAACTGGTAGCCCGTTGAACAGTTGTCGCGCCAGGCAACCCATATTCGTGATTTGCTGATGGTGCCACGCTATGGAAGTTGATTCGATTATCAGATTAAATTCCTGGGTAAAACTGGCCAGCTGAATCGTTTAATTCAGCAATAATTGGAAAACTGTGTTTACCAAATGCGCACTTGTAAATCTCTTCCTAATCTGCGTCGTTCTGTCAATGTTCATCTCCTCAGGAAGATCGATAAGTAGAACTGTAGAAATGAGCTTTTCATGGAGAGGCCATTCTAGAGATTGAAGCTGAAACATTCAAACGAGTATAATGCGTGAACCAATCATACTAGCTTTATAATGTTAGCCCAATAATCACACACTCAGCTAGGATGGTTGATAAAGCTAACTGTGTTTCTATTTCAGTAAACACATCACTTATCTATGTCATAACCAAGACAGAATACGGTGTTCTTGTCATATTATAAATTGAAATTTGAAATAGAGTTTTGACGTGCTTGCCGACACAGATCAGGTTTTTACCGAATCATTACATCACTAACAGTGGCATCAGACAATACCCATAATTTGAGAGAACTGGCGGGCGAGGTGTTCGGACCGGGTGTCCAATAGATTTCGATCTCTGAGTGCTCTGGGAATCGGTTTCATGCATTCAGATTGATAATGGAGCCTCTTTATTTTGCTTATTTTGCTTTCAAATCACATTGTCGGGTGATGAAACAGCGTCCTTTGCATGAAGAATTGTGGGGTGCCTCAGACATGCGGATAACTGTGGCATAGTGCGGCGGTCAGTGATGTACTATTGAATATTATCCATACACATTTAGCGTAAAGGTTACTACAAAATGTATGTCAAGGAGAAACCATGATGCTACAAACAACGGCTAATTGTCAATATCCATCAAATATTCAAACCGACCACATCACATTGTGACGAGAAGTTGTCTATAAAGAGTTCGTTGTTTAATATAAATCCTTTACCACGAGTTCCATCTTTTGTGATCTCGTCTTAAATGTTGTTTGGAATCAAGGGTCTCAAGATTGTCGTGTTACCATTGACTTCCTGACACTACTCTCGGTAAAGGGAATCTTGCCAAATAGGTCACATTGATCCAATCATCGGTTGCTTAATTAAGCATACCATCATCTCTGGCGTTCACTAATGTTGATTATTTGCATTGGAATAAAACAAACAGTCAATCCACAGTACATCTTTATCCATCAAGCGTTTGTTCAAACAAGAACACTAGGTCCCGTTTATCTGGTGTGTACAATATTAAGAAATACGCACCGCTAGACAATTTCCGATACATCGTCCGCCAATGGAACTGCAGAATACGTTACAGTTCAACTGAGAGGTGGCTGCCTTGTCTTAATGTGCTTTTAGGTATATTTTGTAAGAGGAAAATCAAACTATACATAGTTCATGGTTAGGAGATTGTGTATAAGATTGAATTTGTCTTAATGTCGATTCTACCTCTGTTTGCCTGCCTCCTCGTATATGGGTATCTGTGCGTGCGTGCGTGTGTGCGTGCGTGCGTACGTGCGTGCGTGCGTGCGTGCGTGCGTGCGTGCGTGCGTGCGTGCGTGCGTGCGTGCGTGCGTGCGTGCGTGCGTGCGTGCGTGCGTGCGTGCGTGCGTGCGTGCGTGCGTGCGTGCGTGCGTGCGTGCGTGCGTGCGTGCGTGCGTGCGTGCGTGCGTGTGTGTGTGTGTGTGTGTGTGTGTGTGTCAGTCTATTAGTTTGTAGATTCATTAATGTCAAATGGTCAATGAATTTTGTTCTTTACAGTTTCTACTCGACAATCAAGAGCCGCTGGGATGTAATTTGTATACTAAATAATCACTTAGACTGAGAAGTCAACAAAGCCAGCATTGCCATGATGATATCCTGATAAATATACATACCAATTGGCAGGCAAGCATGTGCTTCTGACACAACCTAACTGGTCCACAATTTCCAAAGAATCCATAATTAGTAAACACATAAAAATCAAGAGCTGCGCCAAGAAGGTTAACTGTCGCTTTTCACATTCCAGAACTAATGATGATGATAATGTTACCGTCGGCAGACAAATCGCATTATGACATTCTCCGAAGGCACACTTCCATATTTGGAATTTAATTGGTGTTCCTGCTTCGAATACGAAGTATGCCACGTGTACATTAAAGGGAAATTCCAGTGAAAATCGGGAATAAGTCAACTAAAAATATACTATAATCCGAAATAGTTGCCGCAAAAAAATATAAAATACACTGTTCCATTGCCGAGAAATAATCAAATGAATATGCCCAAAACGTTCGAAAACGTGACTCCTGGGCGCATCCATTTTCTCGCAACGAGAGCGAGAAACCGCGAGATTATGACGTCAACGACACACCAGCAAAAGATCGCCAGCGCTTTTAGATTTACCTGTTTACTTCGTGTTATGGAGGCCGAATATTAATTAACCCTTTAATGACCAAATTCTGTCAGGAAAATCAGAATATTTCCTTATTGCCATTTGCAGGCCAAGCGAAGACTATATTTGAAAATTGATTACTGGAATGGCTGGTTCGGTTACTGAGTCGTTTTAGTTGTAAATTCTCAAAATAGCCTTCTTTTGACCTGCATCCTCAACTTGACGATTGCAGAGGCCAGTGCTGGCGTGAAATGGTTAAATCGCATCATGTCCGCATGTTAAGCATGGGCTTGCAGTAATAGAAACGATCATGGAAAGGGTACGGAAATTCACATTTTCAGATACCGATCCACAGAAGCATCCGCATGAAAAGGGGCTAACTGAAAGATGGCGTCATAACATCGGCACTGGATGGATATCTTCCACATTTAAATTTGGAAGACACAAGTTTAGAACATATAGTCTGTATAATTTTAAAATAATGTGTCATGAATTTCAAAACAAAAGGCGCGGTACTTAATTTTAATATACCAGATTCAAACTCGACATTTAACGTCGTATTTGCTTGCATCAATTGTAAAACGGGATTTGCAAACCAAAATGAAACGATGTCGCTGATTGCCCGGTCTGTCAATTATAGGCAAACGCTTAACGGCTTACTTCATAGACGATAGTAGGTGACAGCTAGTAAATAATGACAAGTGTACGCTAGACATAATTAGTAGTTTAGTGCTTTCACACTATTGAAATCCAGCGTTATTAATCATTTACAACGTTTACTCCCAATTTTAAAATAACTATGCAGAGTGTTGAATATTCTGAATTAAATTTTCCTGGAATTATGCTGCAGTAGCTTCCAAACCAATTAGTTTCACACAATAGGCCTATGCAGGGTAACTTTTAAGCTTTCTGTTTTTCTGTCCTTGAAAGGGTTAACTAGCTGATCCCATAAATGTTGACCCATATTTACTGCCTGTTGAATATTTTGAAACTGGAATTTGACTGGAAGCAGAAGTTGCAATAGCAACAGCTTTCAGAGAAATTACATTCAACATTTATTCAACTAACAAATTTTTCAAGAATTTGTTGTAGCTGGTTGATCGCAAACACGCTCCTGGCATAACCCTTCAATGTTTTTTAAAAATAGAAATTGGCCATAGGAAAACAATTTTTGACAATTTAGCACTACAATGACTGGCGCGATCATCGGGACACTAATTGCACTTTAATTTCCTCCAAACACTGTGGCAAAGTGTCAGTTGTTTAGCCAGTGCGCTAATTATCCACGAGATGCAAGATTTATCTCCCCTGGTTACGGCTATCCTCGATAGGGCAAACAGAGTAGGTGTGTCGGTGACGTCAGGTGCTTGTTCAAAATGGCGCCTCTATCTACTGGTTACTTTAGCAATTTAAATTGAGGATATCTTTTTTATTTGGTGGCATAAAATTGTGCTCTTGGTCTCAAATTAATGCGGAAAATTAGTACTTTACGTCAGATGCATAAAATCCCCCAGTGGAATATCCCTTTAAGCATCATTAGTCATCGTTATTCATCGAATAACCCATGTCATGAGCAGTTAAAACGACGCTTGTTATATATTTGTCAAACTCTTAGCAGCTTCATCGCATGTGTTTGTAAAATTCAAAAACCGTATCGATGTTCCTGTCTATGTTTGGTTACAATGTGGCTATGTGACCATGATCTTCCGTGAATTGTAAGCATGATAATGCAGAGCCATAAATACAAATACACTTCTAATTTCCATCTATATGTTAAGTTAGGTCCATTAACCGATACTATTTTTCTCAGCACAATTAAATCTGTGGTGACGATGATAGCAGCGAGTTGACTCACTCAGTCAAGCAAATGATTAGATTTCAGATCCTTAGTGAGCCAAGTTTGTTTCAATCGGTCATACGTTGTACATTTTCTTTATGCCAAATACACCCATTTTCGTTGTTTGTTGATGGTGCCACGCTGTGCACGTTGATTCTATTACCGGAAACGAGTCCCATGTAAAGCGGTCAATTTGGCCTGCTGAATCGCTTAATTCAGCAATAATTAGAAAAGTGTGTTTACTGACTGCCCGGTTATAGCTGTCTTCCTGGGCTGCGTCGTTCTGTCTTAATAAGTAGAACTGTAGAGCCGAGCTTTTGATGGACTGACCATTCTGGAGATTGAAGCAGAAGCATTCAAACGAGTATAATATGTGAACCTTACTTATAATTGACATTTTATCCCAGTATTCACACAATGAGTTACGAACGCATATAAGACCAACACGATCCCGATTTCATTAGATCACGCCAATTTCCTATGCCATAATAATTTGGAATATGGTGCCTTTGTCTATATATTATATATTGAAATATGAAATTGTTAGTTTTGTAGTGCTTCCTGGCACAGACCATATTTTCGCTGAATCATTCCAACAATACCAGTTGTATTAGGCAATGACTAAAATTTGGGAAAGCAGATGGAGAGCATCCGGTCAGCGTGTCTGACAAATTTTGAAAACTTGGCAGTAGTGTTAGGCAAAAAATACCAGCCGAAGATATTCGGAAATAGAACACAGCTTTAGGTATAACAAAATAAAAATATATTATTTTAAAGGAACTAAAACGAGATAATTTAGTTATCAGTGATTGGAAAATTTTGAAAGCATCCTGCCAGAAACAGCAACAACTTTTTGTAAGATTGTCTTAAACTATTCAGCGACGTTTTACTGTTAACTAGAAGAAAAGATGTACTGAGTGTATGCACTTATTCCATTTTAGCAACAGGCGATATCTACAATGGATTAGGTAAATAGTTTCGTTTAACTATGAATATAGGCAATCAAATTCGATTGCTTCAGATTCAATCAGATTCGAGTATGGTTCAAGGAACAGTTTAGTGGACGATGGTCATATCTGCTGGCATGAGCAATGAACTATTCAAATATGCAAGTGATATTATCTCAAAACCGATCACGCACCTAATCAATTCAGCTTTTATGCACCACCTCCCCATCGATGCTGTAGGTCAAGGCACCATTATAGCGCTAGCCAAGCCCATGAAGCCACCTGACCACCAGCCAATCTGCGGCCCAGTGTGCTCCACAACAGCATACGGAAAATCATATTCAATGTTACTCTATGCCGCATCCGAGACACGATCGATGGCGTCACCTAATCATGTCAAGGTGGCTTCAAATGTGGACACATCTGCGCATACATTGTATGGACTCAACGCATGCTTGTGTTAGTTGTCATGTCCAAACAATGGAATTTCCAAAAGGTCGCCATTGACATGTCACGAGACTTCGACACAGTTAAACGCTCAACGATCCTAAATATCCTACGCCAGGCCAGTTGCAATGAAGATGAGATACGGGTAGTGAGACGACTGCTTCCAGACACCAAGCTGAGAGCACAAGTCAAGTCAGTGATGTCTGTAGAGTTTGAGACATCAATCGGCTCCCCACAGGGAAATGGTCTATCACCTGTGCTTTTCAGCTGTTACATTGCTCCTGTATTGAAATCTGTGTGGAAAAAGTCCACAAGACCCAACCCACAGTGTCAATACTGGGTATACTCCTAGAGATGGAATATGCTGACGATGTGAACTTCATAGACGAGGAAAAGAAACCCCTTGACGAACTTCTCCCAATAGCCGCAAGCAAACTAAAATTGCGAATATCTTTATGAATGAATCCAAAACAGAGTTCACCCACATATACCTATCTACAAAACATGACACTAAAAAAATAACAATCCACTTCGTACTGGCGAACCATGGAGGAAAAGTAAAAGCCTGGTCTCAATGCTTTGTAGTAATGCTGACATTGATGCACACTGCGGCATGGGGAACACAGCTTTGCAGTCCTTCTGGAAGCTATGGATTCGTAGATCAAAGATGCCCTTGATAAAAAAAAGACTGCGCTTATTCAATGCAACCTGCATATCCGTGATGCTGTATAACTGTAACGGCTGTGCAGCGCCAAAGCCAGATCTAGACAAATTCGATGCCTGCCACCGCAAGCACCTATGCACCATCACTGGACACCGATGGCCAGACAGCATAATTTCCAATGATGCACTATACCAGGTGTGTGATACGTCGCCACTGTTTGTCAAAGTCGTCCAGCAAAGATGGTCCATGTTTGGCCATGTGCTAAAGATGCCAGAAGACACACCAGCACAGATAGCCTTGGAATTCTCCCCACACGGAGCCAACAAATACAAAGCCAGGAGAGGACGTCAGTACATAAATCTGCTAAGCGTGCTACGAGGTGACCTCGAGAAAGTAGGACTCGGTACACTCAAGTCAAGAATGGACCTGAGGAAGCTAAAGATTTCGACTGAGGACAAAACACAGTGGGCAAAAGCAAAGTAGGACTGATTGCAGTTGTTTCTACTACTACTACAGCCGCAGAATACAGTAATCATACATAGGCAATCAAAAAGTGCCAACGGATTAGTGCTTGGTGCCATCACCTTCGAAAATTGAAACATAGATTAACCACGTGTCCTGGGCGATTTCCACAAATAATATCTCAGTGGGAAACTTCCAGACAGAGCAAACAGATGAATGCCAAAGTTTATCAAACTGAAATTATTCTTTTTTAGTCGGAGTGGCAAAGGACGTCTTCTCACTGGCAAGTGTTAATAAACCAGATGATACTTTGGAATTAACTGTATTCGTTATAATTGCAGCATCTAGCTGGGCCATGATTGTTTATGAACTTAAATCCCATTAAGCAGTTTAGTGCTTCCTAAGTTAAGGTCCGTTTAATCAATTGCTATAAGCGCATATGTATTTTGTGTGGTATTACACCATACACTGTGAGGAATGGTTTCTGTCCTTGTTTATGTACTCTAAAGCACCGCAATTCCAACATCTCAGTTTTTCATTTATTTCAGATCAATCTCTATATTGCGATTACAAATCCCTGTTAAAATTGCATCTTGTCACTATGATTTTTGTCGAGCGTAAATGGCGATTTGATGTAGCATTTCGATTCGGTAGTTAATGAGAATTATTAATATAATAACATAGCAATACAGTTTGAGAGTGGTGGCCTAAGGAAACAGATTGATGTGATTAATCCATAAAGGCGGATTGAGAGCTTAACCCATATTGTTTTATTGTATTTATCTGGGAGTATACACATTAAATAATGATGAATAAATTAAATTGGATGGGTATTAGAATAAAATTAAACAAAGCAATTAATGGATCTTTCTTCATAAACCATATGTGTGCATGGCTATTTGATCGATGTGTACAAATTAATGAAAGGTTAACCTATGATATAAAAGTGATTGTGTGTGACGTGAATCGACAAAGAGACATAGACATTGTCTTTAACTATCTTGCTTCGATATGACCCTCTTAGTTCTCTGTAGCAGTTCTCTTAGAAAATGTATTTTTCAGTGACAATCTTGATTCGCCGTCAGTATCTTGAACCTATGTTACCATTTTGATCTTCAGCGAAGTCTTGGTTCGCTGTGAGTCTCTTGGACCTCTGTGAGCATTTTAGTTCTATGTGACCATCTTGTATCGATGTAACCAACCTGATTCCCCAGAACTGTTCTGGTTCTTTCTAACCATCGTGGTTTTATATCACAGCTTTGCCTCTATGTGTAATCATCGTGGGTCATTTCGATCTGTTGGCAAATAAATATAGATTCTATCTCAATCCACTGTATGCTCGCCAATTAAATTAGGAACGATTTACGTGACTTAGCGCCAGGATATATTAAATCTTCAATCAGACGACCTGTGCAGACAAGCTTTGCATCATGTCTGATTCAGAACAACACTATTATCATAATGAAATTAGTCTCAAAAGCGAGCCATGGTGTGTAATATTATCACATTACCAGAATGGCATTCTCTTTACGTGGTGGTTCTATTGCTTCCTTTTCTTTTCTTTCCTCATCGAGTACACGAACAAACTAAGATCTATAAGGATGTACATCGTGGTTAAAGAATTATCAATTTCTATTGTTAACATACATTGACTATGGTAGCGGTTGCTTATGCTATATATGACATATTTGAGTTTGACGTCATATACTCGAGTGACAGATTGGATCTCTCCAATTTAAGTGCTTTATTATATGACTTCGCTTAAATAACTAGTATTAATGATCTGAAGATTGCCTTAATAATACAAGTAAAATTACTCTATGTGTTCCATATCTGCTGGATGGATATAATATTTACGTGGAAGATGTAAATCAATGGAGGGATACTAGCTGTCACTCAAGTATCTGACGTCATAATCAATTACGTCACTAGTGAGATGACATCTGTTTAGTTATGTCGTGAAAATTGAAATATCTGTGTAAAAGTTTTATGTCTTTGATAGACTTACAATTTAATACACTTTCTGGCCGTAGGTAGCAACAGCCAACACTCAAATTAGTCTCAAAATGTTAAACAACCTGTATAGTTACCTCAAAGTTGTGATTCTGGAAATTCTGTGTTCAAGGTATATAATTCGATTCTTATATGCGCAACACGTAGGTGGAGCTTAGCTAGAAATAGGTGGGGCATAGCTAGAAATGGGCGGGGCATAGCTAGAAATGGATCCCTCTGTTGGACGTTTACTATTAATCGGCAGACTGTTTTAGTGAAATCACCAAAACATTATTTTCTATGCATATCTCCAGAGATGTATCACCTTTCCTCATATTGCTATCTGCCTTGACAATAAAGATGCTGGCTTGGGTCCTGTGTCCAATAATTCCTTGCGCTATCTCCCATTCTTAAACTGATCTTTGCACTGCTAGTGGATTGATCTTCTATTAATGCCCTAGAATCCAGTACATGTTCATGTTTATGATTCATTCTCCACACAGAGTCTTACAATGCACCGTTTCTCAGCAATATAATGTTAAATCAGCACGGCATGATTATCACCGCTTTAGTTTTGCCATGTCATCACAATACATCTGGGACCCTATTTTCAAATCAATCACGAAAATTCCGAGTATTTCAGAAATAAAGGGAATGATAATCGGTGCTGAAGCGATGATGAAAATAGTTTTTAAAAATTTCGTGCAAACCTCTGTTTAGATACAGATCAAAAGGTTTAGCAATGAATACACAGAATCCACTAAATATATGGTTAACTATTATTAAAATAGTGGAGGTAATAATAACATCGAAAACTGTATTTGATGGTTTAGCAAGAGTCTATGTCTTAGGCACGATTATCAATAAGAATATTCGCCATTAATTCGTGTAAATAATGGTTAATGAATTGAAAAAACCAGAATGCCTACACGTGTACAGCAAACACTATTTTGACAGCTTGGTTGCTTTAAAGTATTATGGTGGCGGTCATAATATGGATTGGCGATGATACATCACTGTCTAAAGGCACGGCGATCGAAGGCTGAAGACAGACCACCTGTGTGTATCTTAGCATGAGGATTATATAGATGTATAGTCTGAGACCACAAGCATGTGGTCTGGGTGCATGTACATCGCACAATCATAAATCCGTATTTATATACGTGAGAGATCCGCCGGAGTATTTTAAGGTAAATATTTATGGCTGGTCCCAAATAAACTTAAGGTTCTAACTAGTACTTATAGAGGACCATTCCGAAAAATGTAATTAGATAATCGTGATTTAGTTGACTATATATTGTTAGTGAAAGATTAAACAAATTAATTATATAACAAATTTTATACTTTCCAGTGAAAATATGTGACAATCTTTCACAAAACTGCCTTAATAATAGCTCTATTTTGGCAAACAAGCTTACGAAACAAAGTCAAAATGTTGAATTATCTAAGGTGTTTTTAAATAACAGGTAATCACAATTATAATGATTTAGATTCTTGAGAGAGCCAAGGGTAAATCCAGTATGATTTATGTGGATAAATAGAAATATTGTATTCGTATTTATTCTGCTTTCCAGCTCAGTTGCGATATGCATACGTGCGTAATTTATCAGCAGGATATATTTATATCATGATAGCAATTGCTACTCCTCTAATCAGTATCTATATAGCAATAACCATTTGGTTGATGCCCATCCATCTCCCGATCATGCTATCTATGTTGTCAACAATATCGATAACTTGGGTTATTTCCACAATAATTAACTGCGATAAGGTTGGCCAAACCTTTTCTCTAGGCAGATAATATTAACATTTTTAAAGCTGCTTCTATGATACTAGTTGAGGAATGGAACCTGGACAGATTTTAATAAAAAGATGTGAAGACAAAATGCTCTGCTGATACGTTTATCTATAGGAATATCCATACAGTGGTTATGGTGTCAACATATGCATATACCAAGCACTTATATTTACAGGTTTCTAACTGTTTTGGTATGTACCTCGTGACATGGGTTAATACTCATAAGATGTATATTAGCCCTACCTAGGTTCATTGTTGACAAAGTTGAAATTCCCCTGCAGCAATTAGCCACAAGATGTAGCCAATATTAACTTGTTTCCTGGAAGCCACTGGAGAATTACTTGATAGACTCATCGTGGTTGGTAAAACTCAAGATGCTGCCTTTCCTGAAATATTCACATATGCTCTTGCCCATTCCATTTCTGCATTTACAAGTGGGTTGTTCATTAATGAAAGTCACAACCAGCATAATCCTAGCCAAGTCGGAATGAGAAGCCGTAGTGAAATTAAACCTATACTGATATACACATATAAAACATGGGATGCGGCTTTACATCAAATGCTCATATATGGGCTCTCGAGTGTTCTGATTTTGTTTGCACGTGAAGATGATCTATTGAGAAAGTCACAAAAGTGTCATCATAGCCAAGTCGGAGGCTGTATTTGAAAATAAACGTATACACAATTAAATAAACTTAAGTTTGTGTCGTAAATGATGGACACATTTTTCATGAACAGATTTAATGGTTAGTAACATAAATTAATTTTTTTTTTTGCGATTTGACCATGTCATTTTATTAATAACATGTTACTAGCATTATTCATGAGTACAATTAATGGTCCATTGAAAACGATATTCAAATGATATAGCCCCAGTTAAGCTTTACTGGAACACATGCTCCAATTATATCTTGTAGGTTGTTGTTTATAATATGAAGGTGATACTCTATGTTTTAGATGTATTCCACTCTTATATCAGGTTCTGATTGACACACAACCCACCCACCCCACCCCCAACCCAGCTTAAATCAGCAGGCGTAAACATGTTACTTATGTATTAAACTTGTGACGGTTATTTAAATTGACTTCAGTGAGGACTAGCAATCTTGCAGCCATTGTAATTATTGACTCGACCTGGTTAAACAATATTGGAATAGACATATCGTGAATACTTCTTGCAGATTTCTGAGACATCTCTCATTATTTATCATCCGAAACTTGAAGGAGAGTCAATTCTGAGCGACACGTGTACTGACACCTACCACAAACATGTGAAGATAGTGTCTTCAAATTGTTGCATTGGTGATGTGATTGGACTAGTTATGATTCTGCGACCATCGAGAATCAGAGTACTGCATGAAAAGTGATTCTCAAGCAGCCGTCAGTCACGTAATATATCATCATTGTGGTAACATCATAGTATTTAAGCGTCAACGTGTAATATAATTTAGACAAACACCTAATAAGAAGAATATATGTCAACTAACGTGAATGCCAGTGTTTTTCCAGATGTATCTATATATGTAGGTGTCGGGAAGCATTTTTCCGTAAACGTTTTCTCTTCACCAAAAATGTTTTTGTTGGATACGAAGAATCCTTTTCAAACTAGGAATAATTGGGACCGCTTTCATCACTAGAATTTAAATATTTCTACAAAGGAAAATGTTGAATGCTCTCAAATTAATTTAGATGTAGATCGTTACTCTCTTAGACATCATCGGTTTCCATTCAATGTTACATACATCACACAGATTATGTTGTATCCAGACTTCTAGTGTGAAATTGAAAAGAACCACATGTTTATAAGGACGTACTTCTAGATCCAGGTGAATATCAATATTCTGATGTTCTTGGATGATAAATCAGTGTGTTCTGGAAAATGATTTTGGATCCTATACAGTATTATCTTGATATACTACTATAGTATTTATAAACATAGCCTGTGGCCAGGTTTAGAGAATGACTGGTTAGATTGACTTTGATCCAACTGTACTGATAACTGCATTCATCATACACTTTTTGAATTGGAAATTGCTAAAACATAAGTACTCATCATATGGGAGACTGGTTCACATTGAATACACGCTTACACATCAGCATTACCGATCTTCCTTGCATGGAATCATAGATGCAACTTGTGTGTGTTCCTTCTATACCTTCTTGCTGTCCATTAGCATGTGTATGCTCACTGGATCAAGACCGATGTCGAGCTAATCTGGGTATGTCTAACCTTTTATAAGTTGCTTTGCTATGACAGTCCTTCTGCAATACCCAGCAAACTTCAGTCTCTTCAGTACTGTTTACATTTGAGAAGCTCACCACAGTTCAGTGTAGCTCATACTGTCACATCAAGCACTCTACTCTGTGCGGATTATGTTGGTGAAGATGTAATGGGCGAGTTAAATGACCGTCTTCAAGTCCATCTGAGAAACTAATCAGCTCAATGATTGCTTCCCATTAATTTCGCTCAAGAACTCACTCTCACGCCATCTCTCGCTCTCACTCACTCACTCACTCACTCACTCACTCACTCTTTCTTGCTCTCTCTCTCTCTCCCTCATTCTTCCTTCCCCTCCCTCCCTGCTCCCCCCCTCCCTCCCTGCCTCCCTCCCTCCCTCTCTCTCTCAGCCCTCTCTCATCATGTTCTCACACTCCCTTACGAGCATAAACAGTTACACGCATAAACGTCCACAAAACGCAAGCACGGACGCACACACCACACGCGCGCGCGCGCGCGCGCACGCACGCACGCACGCACGCACACACGCACACGCACACGCACACACACACACACACACACACACACACACACAAATACAGATAGCCCACGGCATCTGCCATGTCCAGCTTCCTGCCGCCACAATGAATGACCCATTTAGGTAATTGCTTCTCTAACCTTATCTATACATATCCAATCAAACAAATTAGTTTGCTTGTTTGAATCGACGTCACCGCGTGATCTAAAAGAAGTGAACAATTTGGTTTATTCTCGATTAAAGAGTCGATATTGGTGGAATGTGGAAGACGAGCATATGCTTGGTAGATATGAGAATAAGAACGAGGAATGGGATAGAGGTCATGGTACAATGACTCGAAGCTTCCTATGGCAACAACAGCGCCCAGTAAAATTAGTTTCAAAATATTCAACAACATGCTTTTTAAAAGTAGAGACATACAATTCGTATAACGTGTCAGACTATTAAGAGTTAAAGACGGGCTGAATTCTGGCATCCTTAGCACATGGCCAAACATGGAACATCTTTGCTGGGCGACTTTTACAGAAAGCGGCGACGATTGCACATCTTGTATAGTGCATCGTTGGAAATTATGCTGTCTGACCATCGGTGTCCAGTGATGGTGCGTAGGTGTTTGCGGTGGCAGGCATCGAGTTTGTCTAGAGCTGCATTTGGAGCTGCCCAGCTGTTAGTTATACAGCATCAAGGAACCGCAGGTTGCATTGTATAAACGTAGCCTCTTTATCAAGGGCATCTTTGATCTACGAATCCATAGCTTCCAGAAGGTCTGGAAAGCTATGCTCCCCATGACGCAGCGTACAGAAATATCAGCAGTACTGCAAAGCAGTGAGCCCAGGATTTTACATTTCCTGCATGGTTCGCCGCCACGAAGTGGGTCGTCATTTTCTATAGTTTCATGCTTTGTCGATAAGTATATATGGGTGAACTCTGTTTTGGATTCATTCATAAAGAGATCCTCAATTTTTAGTTTGCTTGCAGCTATTGGGATAAATTCGTCAAGGGGTTTCTTTTCCTCGTCTACGAAGTCCACATCATCGGCATATTCCATCTCTAGCGGCATGCCAAGTATTGACACTGGGGCATTTGGTCTTGTGGAACTTTTTCCGCACGGATTTCAATGTGGCAGCAAGGTAGCAGGTGAAAAGCACCGGAGATAAACCATCTCCCTGTGGGGAGCCGATTGATGTCTCAAACTCTACAGACTTCACTGACTTTGTCTCGTACTCTCAGCTTGGTGTCTGCAAGCAGTATGCTCACTAGTCGTACCTCATCATTGCAACTGGTCTGGCGTAGTACATCTAGGATCTTTGAGCGTGTAATTATGTCGAGGGCTCATGACATGTCAATGCCAATTTTGTGGAAGTCCCAGTGTTTGGACATGACTACCGACACAAGCATGCATTGAGCCCATGCAATGTCTGTGCAGCTGCGTCCACGTTTGAAGCCACTTTGACATGATACGGTGAAGTAATCGATCTTGTCTCGGATGCGGCATAGAGTAATATTAGATAGGATTTTCTGTATGCTGTTGAGGAGCACGATGGGCTGCAGATTGGCTGGGGGCGCAGGTGGCTTTTTGGGCTTGGGTAGTGCGATAAGGGTGCCTTGGCCTACAGCGTCGATGGGAAGGTGGTACATAAAAGCTGAATTGATTAGGTGCGTGATTGGTTTTGAGATAATGTCACTTGCATATTTGAATAGTTCATTGCTCATGTCATCAGGTCCAGATGCACGTCCATTTTTCAGGGCTTTAAGTGCCTTCTCAACTTCTGCTGTTTTAATTGGTGTTAATAATGGCCCGGGGTTTCCTGCGAACTGCTGCAAGGGCTTATCATCGTTGTCAGTGAACTGTTCCTTGAACCATTATCGGATCGCCTTGGCTTTTTCCTCGTCAGTCCTGATAAAGTGTCCTTCAGAGTTGTGTACAGTGAGTGATGGTGTGTTGTCGGTAACTCTCATGGCTCGGGCTACCTGAAACATTTTGTGATAATCATCCGTGGCAGGGATTTCATCTGCTAGGGAGTCTGCCTGTTGAATAGCAAGATCTTTTAAGCATTCGCTAATGTGGCGCAGAATAATATTGCGCTCCCGGCGTAGTTTGGTGCGGTCTTCACTTTGGCCACTTTGATAAATGCGCAGCCATAATGCTTTCTGCTCTGCTGACAGTTTTACTACTAGTGGGTCGTAAGTATATCTAGTTCGGTTGTTTTAAGAACACCTATGGTGCTGGTAGAGGATGATTCCATAGATTTCAGTATTTTGGTTAGGGCTTCGTTTTGGTCGGAGCTGACATCGATGTTAGCTATCTGCTCCCCGAGGGCTTTTTTGTATGACATTTAAGTGTCAGTGTCGCTGATGTCAGTGTCGCAAATGTCACACAAATGTCATACAAAGGTGAATTAGAACACGTTAATGCCATCCACAAAACTTATGATTTAAATCCAAACTGAGATATTTATGCAGCGTGTCGTACTGCTGTTGTATATTCTGCCATCTTATATAGGCAGAAAGCTGAGGGAAATGTGATGCGGAACGGTGACTGGGTGCATAGTACAAATGATGTACAGAATGCAATGCGATCTATTAGTGGAAAATAAAAGTATAAGTACAGACAGTCAGATCACAGATAGATTTAGAAACGGACATTAATTATGCCACCGAATAAGCATTGTGTACCTTCACGATGCGAGCTCGTGGAAGGGAATCAATAGACTAATGAAATTTGAAACACTCCACTAGCCTGGCAAGACATACACCACTTAATAGAACCGCCAGATCCAGAGACATACTATTCCTTTCAGTGGTGTTTCGGAAATTGTCTCTCTAAGCAGGAATATATAGTTTTCTTGTTTGAACAGTCTGGCATGTGATATGCTTAGCATGGTCCGCAAATACAAATCATGAATTCATTTAGCATCCATAAATTGTGAAACCCGGAAAATGATATCTAAAACGTGGCATTAATTTTATATTAGGCAAAAACAACTACCACCCAAAGCCATTCCAACCAGGATAACGTCTTTATACAGTTATCGCACAATAAAAAATATATAAGTTTACAAGAAATAAAACGAGATGATTTAATAATCAGTTATTTGAGAATTGTGAAAGCATCCTGCTCAATAAAACAATGATTAGATAGAAGAAAATCACATAAAAGGTCACCATAATCTCAACCCGTTTTAAGAGTTCACTGAGACTCGTCCAATTTAACCACAAGCGACAGTCAGAATAGATTGGCCAAGCAATTTCCTGAACATGTAGCTATGAATACAGGCAGTCAGAAAATGTCAAAGATTTAGCGCTTGGCGAAGCCACATTCGTTAACTGAAACATAGATTAACAGAGTACCCCGTGCAATTTCCGCAAATAGTAGCACAGTGAAAAACATCAAGGCAAATCAAACAGATGGATGCCCGAATCTTCTCAAATTGAAATCATTCTTTTTCGACAGAGTGAACGTCCATATTGTCATAGACGTCTTCTCAGTGACCGACAAGTGTCAATAAATCAGATGATTCTTTGAAATTAAAAGTATTCTTTACAGATTTCAGAGTCAAGTTGGACCATGATTGCCCATGAACTTAAATCACATTATGGCTGATTAAATAGAGACACGCTTACACCAGATGTAATATACGTGTTGATTTCTAAGCAATTTACCCAGCATGCACTGTCCTGACTCCATATTCGTTGTAATTATTTAACGTCATATTCGTTGAGTCTATTGTTTGTATAGGCATGGATTGCTCAAAGGAAAAGTTCACATCGACACGTGCCATTTGTCAGCCAACTCTTGAAGTACAAGCAGGTAGTATGGATTCACGAAAGTACGTACAAGAGCACATATTTTCAACGCAACAGTGCAAATGTCAACGAGATAATACGAGAAAATACGAGAAAGTTGTTTTATAGTTTGACAATAATGTGCATGGCGGTTGGTGCTGTCAACAGCAATAGCGTTCACTCAAATTAGTGTTAAGATAATTAACAGGCAATGCTGGAGTTACGTGTTACATTTTTAAAACAAATTTGAATGAAATTGTTGCTGTTAAAGTTTTCAGTTTAAATATACAAAAATAATTATCATAGCATTCAGTTGAACCTTGATGCGGATTTGAAGAGTAATCTGGTCGGAAGTTGTTGCTTACTAAGCTTGCTTACAATATCGCTACCAACTACCTATATTCACACATTGACTTAGCACTAACAGTGTTCCTATTTCAGTAAATCACCACCAGTTATTTATGTTATTATCAATTCGGAATACAATGCTATTTTCTATGATATATTGAGATTTGAAATTGTGAATTTTTAGGTGTTTCCACACACACACATATCATATTTCGTCCAAGTCATTACATGAGTAACCGCTAATAGGGGCGTCATGCAATGTCCAACATTCGGGAGCGCGTGTATGTAGGTGTAGAAATAAATGACAGAAATTGTGCTGGTAGGATGCTCTAAGAATTAGTTTCCTGTATTCAGAGTAATAGTGGAGCATCGCATAATGCTCCTGGCAGGTGATGTGCAAGATATTAACGATACACATTTAGTTTAATGTTTACTGCTAATCCATAAGAAATCACGATGACACAATCAACAGCTATTTGTTAATCGAGTCAATGCAATCAAATATTCGTAAATAAGCGCATTATAGAGCACCAGGGAATCATCAATGAAGACGTAAGTAACTGCATTATAGAGCAACAGGGAATCCTCAATAAAGACGTAAATTAGCGCATTATAGAGCACCAGGTAATCCTCAATAAAGACATAAATAAGCGCATTATAGAGCACCCGGGAATCCTCAATAAAGATGTAAATAAATGCATTATAGAGCACCGGGGAATCCTCAATGAAGACGTACATAAGCGCATTATAGAGCACCAGGGAATCCTCAATGAAGACGTAAATAAGCGCATTATAGAGCACCAGGGAATCATCAAGGAAGACGTAAATAAGCGCATTATAGAGTACCAGGGAATCCTCAATGAAGACGTAAGTAAGCGTATTATAGAGCACCCGGGAATCCTCGAGGAAGACATAAATAAGCACATTATAAAGCACCAGGGAATCCTCATGAAGTCGTAAGCAAGCATATTATAGAGCACCCGGGAATCCTCAAGGAAGATGTAAGTAAGCGTATTATAGAGCACCAGGGCATCCTCAATAAAGAAGTGGTTGTTTACTATAAACATATTACCATATGAACTTACCTCTGGGGTCATAGAAAATTAGTTCATTCTTATGCTGGTGTTTTCTCGCATATAATATAGAATTATTTGTATTTTGATGCCAATGGACCTGTCCAGTTTCTCCATCCATCATATGACGTCATAATCCACTATGTGACGTGTAGTATGGCGTCATAATCAATTATAACATGAATGACTCGATTTAGTACGTCTTAGACCCTTAATACACTAGTCTTTACTATTTACATGGTCGCCATGGACCAACCAAGTAAACGAGCTTGCTAGTAGCAAATGTGTCATGCATACTTACAATAAAAACATTTTAGATACATTATTAGCTCACCTGACCTGAAAGGTCAAGTGAGCTTATGCCATGGCGACCATCCATCGTGTATCATCCGGCAACTTCAAGTATATTTGGTAGGAAGCATCCTTACATGATAGGGATTCAAGTTTGTCGCGGAGTCATCGGGTGGAATCGGCACCACCATTTCGCCAGTACATTAGTCATGCCACATATTATAACCGTCAGCCACTTGCACCACCGCCCTATGAGGAACGACAATCCTCACTGCAGGAGGAATGACCATGCACTCTCCACCGCAATCCACCTCCCGTTCATAGACCCATGCCGGTCTATGGCTCAACAAACGGGACGGACTCAGTAAATTGGAGTACGCATGTCCTAGCTCCTCGACATTGGCATCGGCGGGAAACACCAACACCACCAGCGCCACGACCGACTACAGTACAATCCTCACCGTCTCAGATACCCGCACCACCCGGATTTCAACCACTTCACTCTTCCCGCGGTTTTGCCTGAGTCATCCTCCCCCCCCCCCGAATTTAGCAGGGAGAATGACTGGACAAACTATAAAATCCAGCTCGAAATAATAAGTCGGACTAACCGCTGAGACGATAGACAGATGGGTGAGTACCTTGCAGCAAAACTTTCGGGAAAAGCCCTGCAAGTTCTTGCGGATTTGGGAACGGAATGTATACCTACCTACACCCAACTGGAACTCATGGAGTGATTCGGTGACACAGCTCTCGGAGAAACTAGTCGTCTGCAACTTTAAAATCTTCGACAATGCGCGGGAGAAACATTTCCTGAGTTAGCTAGCCGTATTCGAAGGCTAGTCACCCGCACATATCCGAGCACCAATACGGAGGGCATACTTCACTTGCATCTCGATACTTTCATCAATGCATTAAGCGGTGAACCCGCTCTAAAAGAACAACTATTTCTCGGCGACCATGAAAGTTTGGCCCAAATAACGGCAACCCCTGATCGTATCGAGAACTTTCTAGAGCGGGAGAAAAATAACCGGCGCCAACTCCATCCTATCAATGAGATAGAGGCTGCAGCTATCGCCCCAGCCAGTAGTGCTCCCCCAGATCAGCAACACCGTCGCCATAGACAGCATACACGGTTCCGATCAACCAAATGCTTTTTAGAACCACGTGACATTTACTACTATTTCCAAGGGAGTTGGATCAAACGCTTTAAACAAAAGAGCCGCCCGAAAACGCAACTATCACAGCGTGATGGAGGAATGGAGATTACCTCTGACGTCACCTGGCTCCCATGCACCCCATCAGGCGCTCCAGCCTAAAATTCGAATACGCAAGTTTATAAGCATCCAACCTTGGAAACTGCTTCACGCTAATTAAAAGGTGAGGCGCCGCAAGGACAAAGTAGTGCCGCGTTCTTATGTTGATCGAGGGTTTGTTGAATGTGCGAAATAAAGACAAGTTTAACGAGCCATTCTTCCTATAGTTACAACTACTCCCCTTATATGGGAGGAATTACTCCTAAGACGTCCAGGCGAAGAGCAAGGAAATATTCACATAAGAGTGACCGAATCACCTGAAAAAAACCTTTTTAGGTGTGGTCATCCGCCGCCTGTAACGTCACCAAATAGTATAAATGGAGGAAGCGCGCTCTGAAACTTTGTCTTCCCGTCAAAACTCGACACCAGAGAAGAACATAGGATTAGGCTTCTTTCGTATCGCAAACTAAATTCTGCTGTTTTTCTTATTATTATTTTGTTATTATATTTGGCCTGGAAAGTTATAAACCATGAAGAGATAGGGCATTAGGTTTTGAATAAAGTTCCCGCAACTAACTACCATGTGGGAACGAGATGTCACTTCTTGAAGATCTCGCATTGTCGGATTCCGAAGAAGAAGAATCGGTGCCAGTTCCGAAGTGGTTCCTGTGTAACTCATTGTTGACTAGCGGAGAGCCATTTACCAGAACTTTCACTAGGAAATCCGACCGCACCCCTCATATTAATAAGGATCATCTCTTTCAGTCAGCTTTTTGTGTGATGTGCCAGTACCTCTACACCGCTACTCGCTACGGGATCACTCACACGCTCTGGCATCATCATCATGTGTTGGAAGTGATGTTAGTTCCTGGGGAAGAGAACGAGGATCGTGCCATTCTAGCCACCCGCTTCGAATCTTAACTCCCGGTCAAGGTTCTCCCGACCGAGAAAATGGCCCGCACGAAGAACACTACTCATAGATATCCCGTTGGACATCGTCTTCCCGCGGCTACAGCAAGTAATGCACTGACAGCCAGCCGTGCAATTCTGCCCGCAGTCGCGTCTGCAAGTGTTACGCCGGTACCTATCACTTCATCCACACCGGTCCTGAAGCAAAGTAGGAAGCAGAAATCTCCCGTAAAATCCAGTGCGGCAGCTCCCGCATCAGTTATTAGCCAGTCAGCTACGGTTACCCCACCCGCCCCCATAGAACCACAGACAATAGTAGCCAGTCAGCCAATCTCAGTGGTGATTACGACACCTGCGGAAAAAGACATTTCCAGTTATCCATAGTCTCCATCTCCACCTGAACTTACCATAGACGAAGGACCGGGTCAATCACATCCTGTGACAATCAGCGTAACTCCGACCCGTGTTATTCAGCATCCACCTCCTTGCCTTTCTGACGTGGGAAAGAAACAGATCGCCCACACACAGGATATCCACCCCTTACCGAACATTACTGCTAGTCGTCTGCTAAAGTACGCTAAGTTCCGAAAGATGTCGTCTCCTGCCGTATCTGTTCTCGCACCACGTTTTCAGCCAACGGTACAGCTCCCTTTGGGGAGCCAATTGATGTCTCATACTCTACCGACTTCACTGGCTTGACTCGTACTCTCAGCTTGGTGTCTGTAGTAGTCTCACTAGTCATAGCTCATCTTCATTGCAACTGGCATGGCGTAGTACTTCTAGGATCTTGTATCACTTAATTGTGTCAACGGCTCGTGACATGTCAATGCCCATTTTGTGGAAATCCCAGTGTTTGGACTACCGACACAAGCATACGTTGAGCCCATACAATGTCTGCGCAGCTGTTTCCACGTTTGAAGCCACCTTGACATGATACGGTGAAGTAATCGATCTTGTCTCGGATGCGGCATAGAGTAACATTGGATAGGATTTTTTTGTATGCTGTTGAGGAGCGCAATGGGCCGCAGATTGGCTGGGGATCAGGTGGCTTCTTGGGCTTGGGTATCACGATAAGGGTGCCTTGGCGTAGAGCGTCGATTGGAAGGTGGTGCATAAAAGCTGAGATAATGTCACTTGCACTTTGAACAGTTCATTGTTCGTGCCATCAGGTCCAGATGCACGTCCATTTTAAAGACTTTAAGTGCCTTCTCTGTTTTAATTGGTGTTAGTAGTGGCCCAGGGTCTCCTGAGAACCGGTGCAAGTGCTTATCATCGTGGTCTGTGAACTGTTCCTTGAGCCATTCTCAAATCGCCTCGGCTTTGGCATGATCAGTCCCGATAGTGTCCTTCAGAGTTGTGTACAGTGAGTTGTGGTCTGTAGTCAGTATCTCTCAGGGCTGGGCTGCCAGAAACATTTTGTGACAGTCATCTGTAGCAGTGATTCCATCTGCTACAGAGTCTGCTTGTTGAATAGCAAGATCTTTTAAGCATTCGCTAATGTGGTGCGGAATGTTATTGCGTTCCCGGCGTAGTTTGGTGCCATCTTCACTTTGGCCACTTTGATAGATGCGCAGCCATAATCGCTTTCTGCTCTGCTGACAGTTTTACTACTAGAGCGTTGTCAGCATACCTATTTCGGGTGTTACTTAGAACACATATCCTGCTGGTAGCTGATGATGCCATATATTTCAGTATTTTGGCTAGGGCTTCGTTTGGATCGGAACTGACTTCGACGTTAGCTATCTGTTCCCTGGGTGTCTTTTTGTATGACATTTGAGTGTCAGTATCGTTGATGAGCTCCGGTAGGCTGTAGGTGACTCTAGCCTCTTTCCTGGTGTGGCGTTTATATATTAGGTAGAGATGGTTTATTTGAAGGCATGTAATAACTGGCTTATGGTCAGAATTGAGGTCTGTGCCTCCATAGGAACGAGCATCCCCAAGCAGGGGTTTTGCTTCTGTCTTACATAGTAAGATGATTGAAAGCCGTATTTGTGGCAAATAAGCCATTGGAACAACGGAATGTCGGTGCATCTCCATTGCTGTTGCGCGTGGCCTCTCCATATGATCCCATGCATAAGCCAAGTCCTGAACTTTTGTCTGCAATGCCAAGTTTACCAAGCTTGGAGTTGAAATCTGCACACGAATAGTTGCCATCTAGCTGGGGTTGTAATGACGGATCTGCATAGACGGAATCTAATGTTGCTGGATTCCCTATGGCTTTTTCGGTAGTTGGGCCATATGTGTTGACTATGCGACACTTAGTGGTGGTGCGTTTTCACGTTGGCATAGCCAGGTCAATGAATGCAATGTGATCACTGACGCTCCAGACGCATCCAAAATTAATGACATGGTCCAAGACCCTTGGTCCGATTAAGAAGCCTAAACACCGGTATGTGGTCTGTTTTTGCTCCAGGGGTACTAGCTTATGGCCTGTTTGAAGTTGCTGCTCTGAGTGTTTAGCTAGTTTAGTCTCTTGAATGCATGTAATATCGATGCTATATGTTCACAGTCTGCACCTAAGGTTTTCCGCTTTAATGGTGCAGTTAGACCATGTACGTTCCACGTAGCTATGGTAACCTCCTGGGAAGATTGCATCATCCAAGGATGTCAAGCACAGATTCTTGTTTGAAGAAGGTTAGACATAATCAGAGTTGCCTCTGTATGCGGATGTCAGACCCTAATCCTTGATGACTTAGTTTCCCAACAAAGGTGGTACTTATGGAGGAGACCGCCGTGGCAGCGTCATCTTTCTCACGTATATTACATATGCATAATGAAAAAGACCAAAAGCGGTAGAAATTATCAAACATGGGCAAAAACCATAAAATATAATAAAAATGTTAAAAACGAACAAAAATTGTCCAAAACAGTAAAGAATGATGAAAATCAGTAAAAAAAAAAAAGGGCCGAGAAGTGTCATAAATGATGAAAATGGTCAAAATGCATTAAAAATTGAAAAGATTACCAAAAACTATAGAAATGGTATAAATTTGTCAAAATCGGTCAGAAAGAGACCAAAATGTCAAAATACGAAAACTAAAAAAGAATTACCAAAACTTTAAAAAATTACACAAAAAACAAAAATCGGGAAAAATTATCAAAGACTGACAAAAAGCATAAAAAATAATAAAAATAATAAAAAACAGCAGAAAAGTACCGAAAATCAGTCTATAGGGCAAAGAATTGTCAACAATGGTAAAAAAGCATCAAAAATGAAAAAATTACCGAAAACGACAGAAATGGTGAAAATTTGTAAAATAGGACTAATGTGGTAAGAAACAATTAAAAGTTACCAAAACAGTAAAAAGAATGCAGAAATCTGTCTAAAAGGACCAAAATAGTTAAAACGATCAAAAATGGCCAAAAAAGACCCAAAACCAGTACAAATGATCAAAAACGAACAAAAATTGTAAAAAAAATGTGGAAAATGGTGAAAATCAGTCAAAATGGACAAAGAATTTTCAATAATTGTGAAAAAGCTTCAAAAATACATAAATGACAGAAATGGTACAAATTTGTCACGATCGGTCAAAAATGGCCAGAATGTTAAAAAGCAATAAAAATTACCAAAACGGTAAAAATTGCAAAAATCTGACGAAAGAACCCAAAATAGTTAAAACAATAAAAAATGACCAAATTCTAAAAATTATCAAACCCATCAAAAATAGTAAAAGATTATACAACACGAACAATAACCGTCGTAATAAACGACAGAAAATGGTGAAAATCAGTCAAAACGAACCTAGAATAAGAATGGTAAAAAATGATGATAAAAGGTCAAAAAGCATCAGAAATTTAAAAATTACAAAAACCGTCAAAAAACAGTAAAGACCCGCCAAAAACTGGTAAAAAATTGTCATGTCAAAAATGGCCAAAATTGGTCTAAAGCAGTCAAAACTCGTACGAAAATAGTAAAAAGATCACTCCAAAATTGTCAAAATGCTCAAAAAAAATTTCAAAATGGCGAAAACTATAAAAAAAAAAAAAAATAATAATAATAATAATAATAATAATAATAATAATTCCAAAACGGTAAAAGATTGTCAAAGTCAGTGAGAAAGGTCCAAATTGGCAAAAAGGTAGTCGAAAATGATGAAAAACGACAATAATTATCAGAAATTGCCAAAATCAGTCAAACCTGTCAAAATTGATAGAGGTCCAAAACTGGCAAAAATAATGGACAAAAAAACATTAGAAAATGTCAACATTGATTAATAACAATAAAAATGAATAGCGTCAAAAATGGTACAAAAACTACCAAAAGTTGTCAAAATGGTCCAATTTCAAATTTTAAAAACCAGTAAAAAATAAATAGAAATTGGTAAAAAAAATACCAGAAATGGTAAAAGATAATAAAAAACTGTAACAAATGATTAAAGATGGTGAGCGATTTACCAAACATTACCAAAACTCTCTTCTGTAGACGTCCATGTACATAATGACCTACATTTCAGAAACGCTGACCTTGTGGTTCTGAAGAAGAGGACGGTGGAAAAGGAATACTGATAACAAGAAACCTTACAATTTCTAAAGGGTTCCAAGCGGAGCTATCTTGAAACACTAATAATCAGAACAATTACAAAAGCTAATTAATTAAGCAAGCACGCACGCACGCACGCACGCACGCACGCACGCACGCAAGCAAGCAACCAATTGAAATTAATTAATTAAGTTATTTATTTATTTATTAATTGCTTTCAACATAGCTTGCATTGAAGCTCTCTAATTGTCTGTGATTGACGTTTGGAAATATATTTTGGGGTCCGTATGTCTGTCCGACCATCCATCCATCTGTCCGTCCGTCCGTTTCACCATAGAGTCAATATATTCAATAATATCACGGATTCATAGTACATCTATCACCTGAATAATCCAATGGAACCCAGTTTTCATAGTTCACTTTCTCGCCTGTCGCCCACATCCATTCTCCAGTAACAGACCTTCGGAGACCAATCAACACAAAGGTCGAGGGCATTGTAAATCCACGTGCTGTAGCGACGAAATTATTCTCGGCAGCACTAGTAATTGTGACTGTATGGGCTGACTGCTTCTGACAGATATCATCAGCCGTAGTATATAGAGGTGTAGTCGGTCTAAGATTGATTGGCGTTTGATACCTCTTATAGCATGACTTGCCTTCATACCACATTGTTCATCCTTTATGGCAATGGTGTTGTAATTCTGTTTGAAAGATCACACATATCCATTAATTGTCACGTATTTAGACAGATAAGTACAAGCCTACTGTTTACATGTATCTAAAATGATATGCCATTTTGTGCAGAGATTAGAAACCCAGGAGCAATTTACCTTTACCGGATGATACTGTATTTCAATGTACGTGTGCATGATCATATCCAGTAATTGAGGCATCCAGTTTTAGCTATGCCCTGCCCATCTCTAGCTCAGCTCCACCCACACTTCTCCCGTGTTGGAATCGATCAATTCATGAATTCCTTGACAATCAATTTTCTAGAAAACGATACAGGTAAGCTGTTGTATATTTTAGAACTAATTTGACTGGGTGCTGTTGCTGATTAGCAGCACAGTCAATTCAGTTCCAAAGTATTCAACAGTGTATTTACTAAATAGTAAAGACATACAATTCGTATGACAATGTTTTAGTACGTCACCAATTATGTGTTCGGGACGTACTTAACTAGGTCATCCATGGCGTCATTGATTATGACGTAATCCTACACTTCACGTAGTTGATTATGGCGTCATATGAAGGATGGATAAACTGGAAGTCCATTGTCCAGTGGAAATATTGGCATTGTTACATAGCACAAACCCATTTATCTCTTCTAACCAGGTGCACGTCTACATTAAGTTAACAGAGGGATCCGATCTGTTACTCAACTATATGACAACATAATGAATTCCACCACTAGGTAGTTGACGTCACAATCCTAATGACGTATATTCCCCGTAATAAAAATCGAAATGTCCGCCACTACTGGACGAATTGTATGTCTTTGATGAATGTAATATTACATAATCATTATGTTTAATATTGCGAAACTAATTTGGCTGGGAGCTGTCGTTGATAGAGCGAGCAACAGCTATTGGTCAAATTATTTCAAAATATCCAACATCTTACCTACATACATACCATGGAATTTAGATTCTAGGAATTAATGTTTCAAAGATTCACATCAATTTGAACACGCGGAAAAGTTGGGGAATGTTAGCCAGAATCATATGACGTCATAATCAACTACAACACGCGTAGGCTGATGTCATCGGCAGCAACAGCACCCAGTCCAATTAGTTTCAAAATATTCAACGGCTCAACTGCATAGTTTTCTGAATATTGATAGTCATGGAGTTCAAGGATTGATCGATTCCAACTGGGGAGAAGTGTGGGTGGAGCGTTGCTAAAGATTTGGCGGGATACAGCCAAAACATGATTCCTCCATTCCAGTGCTAATAATCAGACACTCACCATTCCCAATCATTCAGATTGATTAGTTACCGTCTTCTTTCTAATGGAAAGATCGTATCTGTCACTCAAGGATCTGACGTAATAATAAAAATACAACACTTGCTATTTGATCTCACAATAAAATGACGTAGGTCCGACACGAAAGTACCAAAGGTCCGAAAGTAGCCAGCTGAATGGTTTCTCAGTTAAATTAGTTTCAAATTTTTTAACAGCGTACTTGCCTAGTTATCTGTAACTAGAGATACTGGAGATTCAGGGTTCAAAGGGTTAACACTGAGGAGCTTGGTTGGAAACGGGCGGAGCATAGATAGATTGATTGATCGCTTAATGGACCTTTCCATTTTTAGCTATGCCCCGCCCATCACTAGCTAAGCTCCACTCACACCTCGCCGTGTTGGGATTGATCGATCCCCGAATGCCCTAGCTATCAATTTCCTGAAAACTATACAGGGAAGCTGTTGAATATTTTGTAACTAATTAGACTGGGTGCTGTTGCTCAAGACCGCTAGATGTAGTAGACGCTTCATTGATGGCAACAAGGCACAGAAGAGAAAATAAATATTTAAGTTAACTATTTCTCTACTCCACAACTTACTTGTGCTAATTGTATCTTCATTACCTGTTTCTGCAGACTGTGTCACATGTTCCATTGATAAACCCTTTGTCATCTACAAGGAAAATGATATACAGAAGGGGGAGAGAGAGGGAGAGAGAGAGAGGGAGGGAGGGAGAGAGAGAGAGAGAGAGAGAGATGGAGGGAGGGAGCGGGGAGGCGTGCAGGCAGGCAGGCAGGCAGACATATTCCAATGACAACATTGCAAAATGCAATCAAATAGAATCATCATCATCTTCTTCTTCTTCTTCTTCATCATCATCATCATCATCATCATCATCATCATCATCTCTATTGCTAACATTATTTTGAACATGCTAAAGATACCTACTATTAATAGGATCACATCGACAAATGTAACAAAAATCAATTTGGCCCAGTACGCCGTCATTGTAGAATCAGACAGGACATGCACACTTGCAAATTATGTGCCTAAAAGATATGAATCATAAAAAAAACCATTACAAATGTTGTATAAATGTACATATAACAGATTTGCGACTTCTAAATCTAGAATGTTGATAATGAATATTTTCCAAATTAGAATTCAGCTTTCCAAATACTGATGTCCGATATCATCAATGTACTAATGATTGTACTGAGTGCAGTGGCATCTTCCTTACGGGTAGATTGATATAACCGGGCGATAACCTGATCACTTCGCCTAGCGGTGCTGACAATATTGGATGAGATGTATGGACCTCATTTAGTATCTGGATTTCACTTGTAAGGATTCAGGTACGGAGTGGGTGCATCTTCCACATCTTAAAGACAAATCAGCAAAAGCAATTGTATATTTGGGTAGATTTGATTTATTCTAACCAACCAAGATTTTCTTTTACAATCTTAGATATTGTCAAAGCTAATCAAGACATCAAACAATGATTCGTCCTGCTATGAGATGTGCTTATAACCACGCATGAAGGAGTATTAAATAAATCCCTTATGGTGTCCCATTCGGCATAGATGTAAATTGTGCATTACGAGTTTAACTATATCGAGTACATTGCTGATGAGCCAGTTTAACTGCTTCGAGTACATTGCTGATGCGCCAGTTTAACTGCTTCGGGTACATTGCTGATGAGCCAGTTTAACTACAGCGAGTATATTGCTGATGAACCAGTTTAACTACAGCGAGTTTATTGCTGATGAGCCAGTTTAACTACAGCGAGTACATTACTGATGAGCCAGTTTAACTACAGCGAGTACATTGTTGATGAGCCAGTTTAACTACAGCGAGTATATTGCTGATGAGCCAGTTTAATTACAACGAGGGCATTGCTGATGCGCCAGTTTCACTACAGCGAGTATATTGCTGATGCGCCAGTTTCACTACAGCGAGTATATTGCTGATGCGCCAGTTTAACTACAGCGAGTATATTGCTGATGCACCAGTTTAACTACAGCGAGTTTATTGCTGATGAGCCAGTTTAACTACAGCGAGTACATTACTGATGAGCCAGTTTAACTACAGCGAGTACATTGTTGATGAGCCAGTTTAACTACAGCGAGGGCATTGCTGATGCGCCAGTTTAACTACAGCGAGTATATTACTGATGCGCCAGTTTAACTCTTAGCGAGTACATTACGGATGCGCCAGTTTAACTACAGCGAGTACATTACTGATGAGCCAGTTTAACTACAGCGAGTACATTGCTGCTGAGCCAGTTTAACTACAGCGAGGGCATTGCTGATGCGCCAGTTTAACTACAGCGGGTACATTGTTGATGCGCCAGTTTAACGACAGCGAGTACATTGCTGATGCGCCAGTTTAACTGCCTCGAGTACATTGCTGATGTGCCAGTTTAACTACAGCGAGTACATTGCTGATGAGCCAGTTTAACTATAGCGAGTACATTGCTGATGCGCCAGTTTAACTGCTTCAAGTACATTGCTGATGAGCTAGTTTATCTACAGCGAGTAAATTGCTGATGAGCTAGTTTAACTACAGCGAGTACATTACTGATGAGCTAGTTTAACTACAGCGAGTATATTGCTGATGAGCCAGTTTAACTACAGCGAGTATATTGCTGATGAGCCAGTTTAACTACAGCGAGTGCATTGATGATGAGCTCGTTTAACTGCTTCGAGTACATTTCTGAGGAGCCAGTTTAACTACAGCGAGTACATTGCTGATGCGCCAGTTTAACTACAGCGAGTATATTGCTGATGCGCCAGTTTAACGTCTTCGAGTACATTGCTGATGAGCCAGTTTAACTACAGCGAGGGCATTGATGATGAGCCCGTGTAACTACAGTAAGTACATTGCTGATGCGCCAGTTTAAATACACCGCATACATTGCTGATGCACCAGTTTAAATACAGCGAGGTCATTTCTGATGCGCCAGTTTAACTACAGCGCGCACATTGCTGATGAGCCGGTTTAACTACAGCGAGGGCATTGGTGATGCGCCAGTTTAACTACAGCGAGTATATTACCGATGCGCCAGTTTAACTACAGCGAGTACATTACGGATGCGCCAGTTTAACTACAGCGAGTACATTACTGATGAGCCAGTTTAACTACAGCGAGTACATTGCTGATGAGCCAGTTTAACTACAGCGAGGGCATTGCTGATGCGCCAGTTTAACTACAGCGGGTACATTGTTGATGCGCCAGTTTAACGACAGCGAGTACATTGCTGATGCGCCAGTTTAACTGCCTCGAGTACATTGCTGATGTGCCAGTTTAACTACAGCGAGTACATTGCTGATGAGCCAGTTTAACTATAGCGAGTACATTGCTGATGCGCCAGTTTAACTGCTTCAAGTACATTGCTGATGAGCTAGTTTATCTACAGCGAGTAAATTGCTGATGAGCTAGTTTAACTACAGCGAGTACATTACTGATGAGCTAGTTTAACTACAGCGAGTATATTGCTGATGAGCCAGTTTAACTACAGCGAGTATATTGCTGATGAGCCAGTTTAACTACAGCGAGTGCATTGATGATGAGCTCGTTTAACTGCTTCGAGTACATTTCTGAGGAGCCAGTTTAACTACAGCGAGTACATTGCTGATGCGCCAGTTTAACTACAGCGAGTATATTGCTGATGCGCCAGTTTAACGTCTTCGAGTACATTGCTGATGAGCCAGTTTAACTACAGCGAGGGCATTGATGATGAGCCCGTGTAACTACAGTAAGTACATTGCTGATGCGCCAGTTTAAATACACCGCATACATTGCTGATTCGCCAGTTTAAATACAGCGAGGTCATTTCTGATGCGCCAGTTTAACTACAGCGCGCACATTGCTGATGAGCCGGTTTAACTACAGCGCGTACATTGCTGATGAGCCAGTTTAACCACAACAATTTGGTATTCTTGTAGTGATTTCCAGTGACAAATATTAATAAATAATTTCTCTTCGTAACTGAAGTCAGTGCTTTCATAAACATGGCCTATTCACACTGTGTTAATGTAGGAGCGCACGGATAATAGCGGGTTATGAAGCACGTGTTATTGTAACGTCTATATGTGATGTCATATGGATAAGGAAAGTATGTTTGATTGACAGACACGATGATGTCATATTGATAAGGAAAGTATGTTTGATTGACAGACAAGATGATGTCATATTGATAAGGAAAGTATGTTTGATTGACATACAAGATGATGTCATATTGATAAGGAAAGTATGTTTGATTGACAGACAAGATGATGTCATATTGATAAGGAAAGTATGTTTGATTGACAGACAAGATGATGTCATATTGATAAGGAAAGTATGTTTGATTGGTAGACAAGATGATGTCATATTGATAAGGAAAGTATGTTTGATTGACAGACAAGATGATGTCATATTGATAAGGAAAGTATGTTTGATTGGCAGACAAGATGATGTCATATTGATAAGGAAAGTATGTTTGATTGACAGACAAGATGATGTCATATTGATAAGGAAAGTATGTTTGATTGGCAGACAAGATGATGTCATATTGATAAGGAAAGTATGTTTGATTGGCAGACAAGATGATGTCATATTGATAAGGAAAGTATGTTTGATTGACATACAAGATGATGTCATATTGATAAGGAAAGTATGTTTGATTGACAGACAAGATGATGTCATATTGATAAGGAAAGTATGTTTGATTGGCAGACAAGGTGATGTCATATTGATAAGGAAAGTATGTTTGATTGACAGACAAGATGATGTCATATTGATAAGGAAAGTATGTTTGATTGGCAGACAAGATGATGTCATATTGATAAGGAAAGTATGTTTGATTGACAGACAAGATGATGTCATATTGGTAAGGAAAGTATGTTTGATTGACAGACAAGATGATGTCATATTGATAAGGAAAGTATGTTTGATTGGCAGACAAGATGATGTCATATTGGTAAGGAAAGTATGTTTTATTGGCAGACAAGATGATGTTATATTGATAAGGAAAGTATGTTTGATTGACAGACAAGATGATGTCATATTGGTAAGGAAAGTATGTTTGATTGGCAGACAAGGTGATGTCATATTGATAAGGAAAGTATGTTTGATTGACAGACAAGATGATGTCATATTGATAAGGAAAGTATGTTTGATTGGCAGACAAGATGATGTCATATTGATAATGAAAGTATGTTTGATTGACAGACAAGATGATGTCATATGGATAAGGAAAGTATGTTTGATTGGCAGACAAGATGATGTCATATTGGTAAGGAAAGTATGTTTGATTGGCAGACAAGATGATGTTATATTGATAAGGAAAGTATGTTTGATTTGTAGACAAGATGATGTCATATTGATAAGGAAAATATGTTTGATTGGCAGACAAGATGATGTCATATTGATAAGGAAAGTATGTTTGATTGGCAGACAAGATGATGTCATATTGATAAGGAAAGTATGTTTGATTGGCAGACAAGATGATGTCATATTGATAAGGAAAGTATGTTTGATTGGCAGACGAGATGATGTCATATGGATAAGGAAAGTATGTTTCATTGGCAGACAAGATGATGTCATATTGATAAGGAAAGTATGTTTGATTGACATACAAGATGATGTCATATTGATAATGAAAGTATGTTTGATTGACAGACAAGATGATGTCATATTGATAAGGAAAGTATGTTTGATTGGCAGACAAGATGATGTCATATTGATAAGGAAAGTATGTTTGATTGGCAGACAAGATGATGTCATATTGATAAGGAAAGTATGTTTGATTGACAGACAAGATGATGTCATATTGATAAGGAAAGTATGTTTGATTGGCAGACAAGATGATGTCATATTGATAAGGAAAGTATGTTTGATTGGCAGACAAGATGATGTCATATTGGTAAGGAAAGTATGTTTGATTGACAGACAAGATGATGTTATATTGATAAGGAAAGTATGTTTGATTGGTAAACAAGATGATGTCATATTGATAAAGGAAAGTATGTTTCATTGACAGACAAGATGATGTCATATTGATAAGGAAAGTATGTTTGATTGGCAGACAAGATGATATCATATTGATAAGGAAAGTATGTTTGATTGACAGACAAGATGATGTCATATTGATAAGGAAAGTATGTTTGATTGGCAGACAAGATGATGTCATATTGATAAGGAAAGTATGTTTGATTGGCAGACAAGATGATGTCATATTGACAAGGAAAGTATGTTTGATTGGCAGACAAGATGATGTCATATTGACAAGGAAAGTATGTTTGATTGGCAGACGAGATGATGTCATATGGATAAGGAAAGTATGTTTGATTGAGAGACGAGATGATGCCATATGGATAAAGAAAGAATGTTTGATTGGCAGACGAGATGATGGCATATGGATAAGGAAAGTATGTTTGATTGACAGACGAGATGATGCATGCCATATGGATAAGGAAAGAATGTTTGATTGGCAGACGAATGATATCATATGGATAGGGAAAGTATGTTTGATTGACAGACGAGATGATGCATGCCATATGGATAAGGAAAGAATGTTTGATTGGCAGACGAGATGATGGCATATGGATAAGGAAAGTATGTTTGCTTGACAGACGAGATGATGGCATATGGATAAAGAAAGTATGTTTGATTGACAGACGAGATGATGCATGTCATATGGATAAAGAAAGTATGTTTGATTGGCAGACGAATGATGGCATATGGATAAGGAAAGTATGTTTGATTGACAGACGAGATGATGCCATATGGATAAGGAAAGAATGTTTGATTGGCAGACGAGATGATGTCATATGGATAAGGAAAGAATGTTTGATTGACAGGTGGGATCCATGCACTCACACCTTTCATATATGTAGTCTTTCAGCAAAATAACTAAGTTAAAAATCGCAATTGTTTACCATTTTGCATAGAAATATACTGAGCTTATACTAATACTAATACATAAGATTCAATGAAATGTTTACCCACCTCTTATATGTTCAGTATGACTTCAGTAACACATTTCACATTGCTGGTTGAAATGTTATTCAATTTGACTGAAAGTCGTTCCTCCTTCATGTATCAACATTTTATGTAAAAGTGCAAACATTATTATTAAACTATCGTCAATATTCACAGAGCTTACAAGACTATGGTACAGTATCATTCTAACACCATTATAGGAGGTGTGCCATTTCACTAAGTCTTAATATATATTTACTAATGTGTACTACCACATATAATACGCTATTGTGATGTCACAACAGTACATAACGGGCGAATCCAGTTTTAGCTATGGCTAAGCTCCAGCCACGTTCGCTGGTGTTGGGATCGATCGATCCCTGAACTCTTAGACTATAAATTTCCAGAAATCTATACAGGTAAGCTGTTGAATATTTTGAAACTAATTTGACTGGTTGCTGTTGCTGCCTATTGCACCAACAGCGCCCAGTCTAATTAGTTTTTTAATTTTTCAACAAAAATATAATATAAAATATAAACAACAACATATTCAAACGAATGCATGTTGAATAGTAAAAACATACAATTCTTACAACAACATTTAATCCGTTATAAATTAAGCCTTCATGACGAACCTACCATGTCACGTAGTTGATTATAACGTCATATGATTGATGGATACACTAGAATCCACTAATGACCACATCATTAGCACGATACTTATATGCACAGCCGCCCTGTCTGAACACACTGTTTAGCTCCTATATACACACTAGATGGAAAGTAATAAAATACAAACTTAGATTTCCGTCTCTTGCTCATAGATATTTACTGAAGCCTAACATTTTGATCGAACTATGCATGGATTTTCCAAGGTACATTATAGCCCAGAAATAACTTGTTTTCAAAACAAAATAAAATGTACTATGGGCTAGTTTAAATATAATTTGATTGGAAGATATTACAGCTTAACCTTTTAACACTCATATCACCCAAAAGCGGCTTCTGCAGTCGTATTGAGAAATGTCCATTGGCAGACCAAGAGAAGACTATTTTTGAAAATTTACCAATGGAATAACTGGCTCGGTAAACGAGCCAGTAATTCCAGTGGTAAACTTTTCAAAAATAGTCTTCTCTTTGTCTGCAAATGGGCATTTTCTATGAGAAAATTGAAATTTTCTTGAATAAATTCGAGGATTAAAGGGTTAAGGCAGCAATATCTTCCAATCTAATTATTGTCAAAGTATAAAATAGAACATTTCTTACTAACTGACACGTCTCTGATTTTGTTTCGGAAACACCATAACTCCGACAGGTTTCATATTTATCCTTTCACGTGTTTTGAAGTTCAGACTGAAAAGACTTATGAGGTATGATTTACTTTGTACTCTGATCTGGGTGTGGCATCAAGTAGATAAGAAGTTAATACTTTTTCAGAAGAAGAGGAAATAAATGCAATAACAGAACACGCGATCGACATCCCTAAACAAACAGTGATGCTTGGGATGTAGATGTATGAAGGTAGGTAAACAACATCACCACCACCGGCTCCAGCACCACCATCACCAACAACAACAAAACCGCCCATGCCGATGCTGACGACGACGACGACGACGACGACGACAACTACAACACTGTCAGCACCACAACCGCCACAACAGCACCACTATCGGTGCCGCCGCCAGCACCACTACCACCAGCATCACCACCACCAGCATCACCACCACCACCACCTCCACAACCACCGTCACCACCACCGGTGCCGCCTCTATCACCACCATCTCCACCACTATCACCTCCACCAGTATCATAACCACAACCACCACCACCACCACCACCACCACCACCACCACCACCACCACCACCACCACCACCACCACAACCAACTATCATCATAATCATCATCATCATTATCACCACCACCACCACCACCACCACCACCACCATCATTATCATCACCTATCATCATCATCATCATCATCATCACCACCACCACCACCACCACCACCACCACCACCACCACCACCACCACCACCATCATTATCAGTTATCGCCATCATCATCATCATCATCACCACCACCACCACCACCACCACCACCACCACCATCATCATCATCATCATCATCACCATCATCATCGGTTATCGCCATCATCATCATCATCACCACCACCACCACCACCACCATCATCATCATCATCATCTTCATCATCATCATCATCACCATCATCATCGGTTATCGCCATTATCATCATCACCACCACCAACCACCACCACCACCACCACCACCACCACCACCACCACCACCACCACCATCACCATCACCATATCAACCATCATCATAGCTATTTGTTTCGCTGTTTCGGCATCGATGATAATACTTACTCAACAAAACACAAAAATGCGTTTCAATAATCCTTATAGTTCTGTACGTCATCATTGTAGCCTGCCTCGTGGTATGATCTATATGAACTGAGATCAATAATCAGATGTTTTCAACATAAATGTGTGGTTTAATTTTGTAAGGTTTATAAAGTAAATTTCAAAATGCAATATTACTCGCAATCTATTCATGCCTGACGTAAATGATTATCTTAGCCGTGTTCACACTCGAGAATTTATGCGGAGTAAAGCCATACTTCAGTATGGTGTTAGCCCTGGAGTAACTATCTAGTGTGAACACGACATAAGCAAACCATAAATTGTTTTAGTTAAAGACAACTGATATCTTAATACAAGCCAGTTAGGTATTAGCATAACATTTTTTGAGAAACAATCTGTCTTATGCGATCACTATTTGAAATCATCATTGTTTTGACTTATTTAAACCATCATAGCTGAAAAATAGATTATGGGGGGTGGGGGGGGAGGCATGTAGTGGCGTCCACTCCCACATAGAGAATGACGGAATCCGAGATGTCACTCATGTATATGACGTCATAATCTAATACGTCAGTTATTAGATGACATAAAAAAACGAAAATGAAGAAAGTCCGTCACGAAGACGACATAAGTCTGCCACGAAGGTGGCATTAGCCCGTAACGTAGGCGAAACTCGAATTCTGACAATCTATTATAAGTCAGCAGTTACAGCTAAAGCTCCCAATCAAATTACTTTCAAAATATTCAACAGAATGTTTATTATTGGATTGTAAATTCATTCATTCGTGACAAACCTTTCGATGTTCGTGACAAAGCTGCGCCACTTTTATTGCGCTATCAGCTAAAAGATTATGTATTTGATTATGACGTCAGATACTTGCGTGACAAATCGGATTCAATTATTGGACATTTGAGGTACTCTTCATCGGCACATGGCCTCCAGGTATGGATGATCAACAACATCGAGGATCGTGTATTATTGACCAAAATCTCCTCATCATCTGCCGTTTGAAGACAAAGAAACCGGTGAAAATATGAAGTGCAGCAGAACATATGATGAATATCAATCGTATTATTTTGTGGAATATATTTAGAAATATTCGTTGTGATTTCAAAATAGGCAATAGCAACCATAGATTGCAAGACCTCGGCCACCCGTTTTGTGACATTTTAGAGATTTTTTCTGAGATATCAATAAATATGGAATTGGATCCAATCCGGAGCCGGCTGGAAAGTCTGGAAAGCCGCTCTCACTATATCCTCTATTGTGATCAGATTTGAGCAAAACTCAGATCAGTAGTTCTTTTAGATACAGTTACATAAATACAAATATCACTTCGCTATGCGAATCAGTACTGCTCCATCCATTAAGCTCTGACACCCCATCATCATCCCAGGTGAATGTATTCATGTATGAAGTTAAATATTTTGAAATTAATTTGATAGGACCTTGTTATTACCAAAGACAGCAACAGTCAAATTAGTTTCAAAATACTTTGAAATACTTATTTATTAAATAATAAAGGCGCTTTCGCATTGTCCGTCACGTTCAAAGGGTTAATGGACAATAATATATTAACCAAGACGGTGATAGTTATCAGCTTGCTCAGTCAAACAGAATGATGCTATTTCATGTTCTTTACCACCTAGCTAACGTCATCGCCATCACTGGATATAACGGGTAGCACGTCATCCACACACACTCCTTCTGTCGTCGATTGCATGCTAGGCACATACATTTGATTATCGGCATCGATTTGTATGCACAGCTGCCATATTGGCCAGATGAAACTCACAATACCTCAATAATTGGAAAATCGTGTTTACTGAATACCGAGTTGTAGATAGAGGATCTGGAACGAGGTTCCATTTCATATCACTATTATCAACCGAGTCGAACATTATCAGATTGCACGACATTTGGCGAATGCAATTTTATATTCGAGTGTAATTTGATAATTTTCGACGAGATTCTATTTATCACACAGTGGCCTATGCTAACATATTGCCCAAATTTCCAACAACGTCGATCTCTGAAATTCGTTTCCATCGATGTGACGCATAACTTGCTAAGAGTGCGGTCCAATGCTACACCAAAAACCATAACAAACGAAATTTCGGAATTGAAATTACTTTTCATCCAACTTTTAAAATGTCTGCGTCTGTCATGCAAATTTACAAACGTATTTTACAACTTGGTAGCATATACATTACAATATTTAAACTAGATTGATCGGTCGATGACGCATCAACGCAAATCCCCACATTCACCGCTTCAAACTTTTGACCCAGCCCACACCCCAACCCCGGGGGCGGAGCCAAATGTAAATGTCATTTTGCACTCCGCAATTATATGGGTAACTCACATATCAAGTTTGGTTGAATTCCGTTCAACAGTGTCAGAGGAATTACATAACAATCAGTTTCACGACCTTTTGCCCCCATCCACACCCATGGGTGCGAGGCCAAATGTAAATATGCTCATGTACTCCACATCGATATGGATAATCCATAGACCAAATTTGGTTGAATTCTGTCCAAGAGTTTCGGAGGAGATGCGTTGCAACCAATTTCCGCAGGTTAAAATTTGACCTTTTGACCCCCTCCCCCACCACTTGGGGGGGGGGGGGGCGGAGCCAAATGTAAATGGCCTCTTGCACTCCGCAATCATATGGGTAACTCAGATATCAAATTTAGTTGAGTTCCATCTAACGAGTTGCGTTACAACTGATTTGACATTTTTACCACAGCTACGCCCCCTTGTGGGCGGAGCCAAATCTAAACATCGTCTTGCAAAGCGGAATGATATGAGTAACACATATACCAAATTTGATTTAATTCCACATAAATGGTTTGGGAGGAGATAGCGTGACGGACGGACGGACAGACGGGTGGAGGCGAATACAATATCCCGGACGTTTTTTTTAAAACATGGGGATAAACAACACCATAACGTATTCTGCCGCGTTGGCATTTTCGCTATCGTCGTCGCTAATGAACATTTGCGGCGTCACGGGGAACATATCATTATTACGCGTTATCAAACCAATGACAATCTTCCGTTGAGTATTGCAGGTGTGTTCCATGTGTTCATATCAAGAAATATTGAACGGGTTGAATGAAAGCCGTGTTTATATGATGCATATCCATAGGTTACATCTAAATGATTAATAGTATCTAAAATGGACCTTTCCAATTTATTCATCTATCCATAATATGACGTCGTAAACAACTACGTGACGCGTAGGATGACATCATAATCAACTACAGCGTGGATGACTCTATTTAGTCTTCAACTCTTAATAGTCCCACAAGTGGTACGAATTGTATGTCGTTACTATTTAATAAACATTCTGTCGGAAATTTTGAAACTAATTTGACTGGACGCTGTTGCTGCCATACAGAAATCGAGTCAAATTAGTTTCAAAATATTCAACATCTTACCTGTATAGTTTGCTGGAAATTGATAGTCAGGAAGTTCGGGGATTGATCGATCTAAGCATAGGCTAAGCGTGTGTAGAGCTTAGCTAGAGATGGGCGGGGCATAGCTAAAACTGGCAAGGTCCATTACCAGCTAAATCTGTATCTCGATTTAGAATAGGTGAGGTTTGATTAAATGTTAATAACTGGTATTTTTATTGGCTGAATTTACGTATCTTTTAGTTTCTAAATTAATGGCTAATACATCGCGCATGTCATGTGGATGTCAGATTGAATGAAAACTAGATTTTCGAATAGAATTACAGCCTAAACATGCTACGGTTGTGGTAAGTTATTTTAAATGCAATATGGACTGTATAGTTATATTTCCCATGTGACAATTATAAAGACATATAGGTTTTAGTTTGTATGTCACGTGAAGCCAACATTGCTATATCTCAAAACCGATGGGCTAATTTGGTTAATATCGTCACGCAGATGTTAAACAGACATCTAGACTACTATTTCTAACCCATTGATCACATAATGACGCAGTCTAAGAAAAGGATTTGTCCTGGTGGCAAGGAGATAAATTTGCTCCCTCTACCGTGGACTACGCCGATGTTTGATTTGTGTATGTAGAAAAGACAGATAGTATGATGTTTTTCGTATTCAAACCAGTTAAATACTATATATGGAAGTCTAACATTCAAGGGCACCTCTCTAAATTTTACACCAGTCCGTACATAAATATCAAGCCATAGCTATATACAGTGCAATGAAATGAACAGCTATTGCAGCGGGGTGAGAGAGAGAGAGAGAGAGAGAGAGAGAGGGGGGTGGAGGGAGGGAGAAGTTTAGCGAACGACTCTTTGACATTCTGACTGACAGTCTGACACACATGCAGCTGATGAGCCAGGAAGACAGAGGTAGAGTCGATATGAAGAGAAATTCCATGAATTATGTATAGTTTGATTTTCCTCTTACAAAATATACCTAAAAGCACATTAAGACAAGGCAGCTACATCTCAATTGAACTGTAACGCGTTCTGCAGGTCTATTGGCGGATGATGTATCGGAAATTGTCTAGCGCTGCGTATTTCTTAATAGTGTACCAACCGGACACAAGGAACCTAGTGTTCTTGTTTGAACAAACGCTTGATGAATAATGATGTACTGTGAATTGACTGTTTGTAGTCGACATTGACGAAAGCCGGAGATGATGGTACGCTTAATTAAGCAACGGGTAATTGGATCAATGGGACCTATTTGGCAAGATTCCCTTTACCGAGAGTAGTGTCAGGGAGTCACTGGTAATATGACGATCCTGTGACCCTGGCTTTTAATGTCGAAATACGAATGATTCTAAACAACATTTAAGACGAGATCACAAAAGATGGAACGCGTGGTCTCTGGCTCCAGAGGTAACTGATTTATATTAAACAATCAACTCTTTATAGACAACTTCTCGTCACAATGTGGTGTGGTGGTTTTGAATATGTGATGGATATTGACAATTAGCCATTGTGCATAGCATCATGGTTTCTCCTAAACATACATTTTGTAGTAACGTTTAAGCTAAATTTGTATTGATAATATTCAATAGTACATCACTGACAGGTGCGCTATGCCACGCTTATCTGCATGTCTGAGGCACCCCACAATTCTCAATGCAAAGGACGATTCTTCAGCACACGGCAATGCGACGTCAAAGCAAAATAAAGACGCTTCTTTATCACTCTGAATGCATGAAACTGATTCTCCGAGCACCCAGTGTTAGAAATCTATTGAACACCCGGCCAGGACACTCCCCATCAGTTCTCTCAAACTCGGTGGTTGTCTGATGCCACTGTTAGTGATCTAATGATTCCGTAAAAACCTTATCTTTGTCGGCAAGCACGTTAAAATTCACAATTTCAAATTTCAATTTATAATATGACAAGAGCGTCGTATTCCATATTGATTATGACATAGATAGTTGATGAGATTTACCGAAATAGAAACAGTTAGCTTTATCAACCATCCTAGCTGATTGTGTGATTATTGGGCTAACATGATAAAGCTAGTATGATTGGTTCACGCATTATACTCGTTTGAATGTTTCAGCTTCAATCTCTAGAATGGTCTCTCCATGAAAAGCTCATTTCTACAGTTCTACTTATCGATCTTCCTGAGGAGATGAACAGTGACAGAACGACGCAGATCAGGAAGACATTTACAAGAAGTGCGCATTCTGTAAACACAGTTTTCCAATTATTGCTGAATTAAACGATTCAGCTAGCCAGCTTTACCCAGGAATTGATTTTGATAATCGAATCAACTTCCACAGCGTGGCACCATCAACAAATCATGAAAATGGGTTACCTGCCGTGACAACTGTACAACGGGTTACCAGTTGAAATTGAGTTAGCTCACTGGTAAAGGACCTGAAATTTAACCATTTGCTTGAATGAGTGAGCTAACTCACATCTATCATCATCGGGACAGATATAATGGAGCTGTGACAAATAGTGGATGTTAATGGACCTAAATTAGTATGCTCGATGGGAATTAGATGCGTATTTACAGAGGAAGTATTTATATTTATGCAGCTCTATGCATCACCAGGCTTATTATTCACGTTATATCATTATCAACATAGACATAGTGCGAACAAACACAAACGGACATAGACGGTTTAGAAGACAAATATGATTTTTGGATTTTGCAATATACCGCGATGATGTTGTTAAGATGTTTGATGTTGATAAAAAAGAAAAGGTTTGATTTTGATCAGTGTATGACATGTGCCGTTTTAGCCTTTCTAATGACTTATCAGATACTAAGACTTAAATTTAGCTTTGATATCACAATATCCTTTAGGAATTGTTATATAAAAGATTAAAGATGGACTAATAATATGGTTTCCAGCTGGGGACATAGAGGTTATGTTATTGTACTAATAATCATTAACCACCTAATCAACATATATATATATGTTGATTAGGTGGTTAATGATTATTAGTACAATAACACAGCAATACTGTCTTAAAGTGATAGCCTTTGGAAAGGATTAATATGATTAGGAAATACAAACTAATTGAGACGTAAGCCCATATTAGTACTTGATGTGTTTATCTCGTGGTATACATATGAAAACATATTGATTAAACTTAAATTAGATTAATTTTTAAATAAGTTTAAACAGATCAAACTAAAGACAATGTGAAAGCATAGCAGGAAAAATTCTCTGTGTTGCTCTGAATTAAGAAGTATTATCAAGTGGTGTAGATATCCATGAGGTCATGGCATTGATTTAATATTTGACCGTGATCTAATTTGCAGTTGAATTCTGATCTCAGAGTTAAATAAAAAAATTAGTCTTCTGAAAACACTTCTATATCACGTCACGACAGGTTTATTTAGTTTATCTCATAGTACACTGTGTTTATTTTGGTTGTAATGTAATCGTGATGCAGAGATTGATCTAAAATAAATAAAACAGTTGTGAAGTTGGGATTGCTGGGCCTTAAAGTACATACACAAAACACAGAAATCGTTCCACACCGTACATGGTGTAATACCTCGAAAACAGTATCTTCAGAATGAGGCTTCAAGATGGCCATGGAATATATTGAGCATGAATGTCGGATGATAATTCTAAAGGATACATAATGGACTCTACCACGTAGTGCCATATATTTCATTGTGACAGACTTTAATGCAGAAGAATGACTGGCTTGTTTCAGTGGTAATATGGTTATGAATTGTTCATCATTACATAACGTGTACGCTAGATGCACATGTGATTGATGAAATCGCCCTTCAGCCAAAAAAACGGCTTCTGCGGTGGTCTTGTGAAATGTGCATTTGCAGACCAAGAGACGATCTTTTGAAAATTTACCACTGGGATGACTGGCTCGATAACCAAGCCAGTCATTCCAGTGGTAAAAAATTAAAAATAGTCTTCCCTTGGTCTGCAAATGCACATCCTCTATGATAAAACTGAAATCTTATGGATCAAATTTGATGGTTAAAGAGTTAACTTAAAAATCACTAAACTGCTTAATGCGAATTAAGTTCATGGACAATCATAGCCCTGCCTTGCTCTGCCATCATTTAATTCCAGAATACCATCTGATTTATTGACACGTGCCAGTGAGAAGATATCCATGGCAATATGCAACCTCTACGCTAACAAGAAAAACGTATTTGGCATCTATCTGTTTGTTCTGTCTTACCGTGTTCGGCTGTGTTGTTATTTGTGTAAATTTCCTGCGACGTGCGGTTAATCTGTGTTTCAGTGAACAAATGCAGCTTCGCCAAGTGCTAAATCTGCGCCACTTTCTGATTGCCTGTATTCATAGCTAAATGTTCAGGAAATTGCTTGGCCGATCCATTGTGGGTGTCACATGTTGTTAAAATAGAGCGAGTCTCAGTGCATAAAAGATTCAAACCGCTGTATGCTTTTGGTGACATTTTCTGTGTTTGTCCTTTCTTCTATTTAATTGTTACGGTTGGCTGATTATTTTAAAACAATTTTACAGATCATCGTTGCATATATTTGGAGAATTAAAAATTTTCAAATCACCGATTAGTAAATCATCTTATTTACTCACCACATACATAGCATTTTATTTTGTTCCTTCTCTTATCATTCCCAATAACTTAACCCTTTTACTGACAAATTTCTAAAAAGTATAATCTATCTCAATCCTCAAACGCTGTTACTTTGCTTAATTTACCAATCCTACTGAATTATTCATTCCCGATAGCCAAAATATTTGATTTTACCGCTTAAACTTTACTTCATGCTGCTTGCATATCCAAAAATGATGTTTTGCTTATGAAATTGTTCTCCGGTGGCTAACAGCAGCAGGATGGTTAATTTACCGATCCTGCTGAGTATGCCACTATTTTGCATGACCCTATACGATGAATGTAAATGTCATTTTGCACTCCGCAATCATATGGGTAACTCACATATCAAGTTTAGTTGAATTCCGTTCAACAGTGTCAGAGGAATTACATAACAATCAGTTTCACGACCTTTTGACCCCATCCACACCCATGGGTGCGAGGCCAAATGTAAATATGCTCATGTACTCCACATCGATATGGATAATCCATAGACCAAATTTGGTTGAATTCTGTCCAAGAGTTTCGGAGGAGATGCGTTGCAACCAATTTCCGCAGGTTAAAATTTGACCTTTTGACCCCTCCCCCACCACTTGGGGGGGGGGGCGGAGCCAAATGTAAATGGCCTCTTGCACTCCGCAATCATATGGGTAACTCAGATATCAAATTTAGTTGAGTTCCATCTAACGATTTCAGAGGAGTTGCGTTACAACTGATTTGACATTTTTACCACAGCCACGCCCCCTTGTGGGCGGACCCAAATCTAAATATCGTCTTGCAAAGCGGAATGATATGAGTAACACATATACCAAATTTGATTTAATTCCACATAAATGGTTTGGGAGGAGATAGCGTGACGGACGGACGGACAGACGGGTGGAGGCGAATACAATATCCCGGACGTTTTTTTTTAAAACATGGGGATAATCAACACCATAACGTATTCTGCCGCGTTGGCATTTTCACTATCGTCGTCGCTAATGAACATTTGCGGTGTCACGGGGAACATATCATTATTACGCGTTATCAAACCAATGACAATCCTCCGTTGAGTATTGCAGGTGTGTTCCATGTGTTCATATCAAGAAATATTGAACGGGTTGAATGAAAGCCGTGTTTATATGATGCATCTCCATAGGTTACATCTAAATGATCAATAGTATCTAAAATGGACCTTTCCAATTTATTCATCTATCCATAATATGACGTCGTAAACAACTACGTGACGCGTAGGATGACATCATAATCAACTACAGCGTGGATGACTCTATTTAGTCTTCAACTCTTAATAGTCCGACAAGTGGTACGAATTGTATGTCGTTACTATTTAATAAACATTCTGTCGGAAATTTTGAAACTAATTTTCACTATTTTGCATGACCCTATACGATGAATGACATTTTCTTCTGGAAAACATTTCATCAACACAAAACAGATAGATAAGGCGCTATATCGTATAGAGGATGTTTTGCTGGATTTTTCGAGATTGGTTTATCCGAAGGTTGTCGGTGCCTAATGGCTTTCGGTCAAACTATTTTCGAAGTCATCCAGTCATCCAGCATCACATTTCACGATCCAACAGATTATTCCTTACATAACAAAGCAGTACATCACTATGATAATGCAGACTTATTATTATTATTATTATTATTATTATTATTATTATTATTATTATTATTATTATTATTATTATGAGTTTACCAATCCTGCAGATTACCTTATCCACTGTAATATGTCAATGCTTTATGATAACCTTGTATAGCTTCTCTGTCTATGTATACTAACACCTCACAAACATTATGTAACTATTCTGGCAGGGAGCTGTTGCTGTTCATACTCTCTCTTAGCCAAATTATAACTATTTTAGCCAATAATTTCTAATGTCAACAATCCACCACCACTAGGTAGCCCTAGCTGAGCTCCAACTACTATCTATGTGTGTGGAAGTCAACTTATATACTTGCATGCTGAATTTCAAGAATCCCAATCTCAATGGAAATTATAGAGGTGAGCTGGTGAAAATTTGGAAACTCCAAGATGACTATAGAAGTAGACTGGTGAATATTTTGAAAACTGAATTACCTGGAAGCTGTCGCTACCTGAGGCGGCAACAGCTTTCAGTCAACTTAGCCTCAAGATACTCAACAGCTGGTCTATCTGAGTCCTTCTAATCTGAGACTATCCATCACCTCCAGATAACCCTAGCTAAGCTCCACCTACTCTATACATGTGTTGGAATCGACTGATATTTCATGGATCCAGAATTTCCACAAACTCAATATAAAGTAACCATACAGGTTAGTTGTTAATTGTTCTGAATGTTACTTTGCCTGGAAGTTGCCTTCAGTCAAAATAAGTTCTGAGATGTTCAACAGCTGGCCCATATGAATACTCTTAGTCTGAGATATTAGGACCCACAAGTTTATCCGATCACAACAAAAACATTATATAATTAATTACTTGTTACCTTATCCACTGTATTCACTATATCATGTCAATGTTTTGTAATAACCTTGTATAGCTTCTCTGTCTATGTATGCTAACACCTGCAGACCTCACAAACATTATGTGACTAATCTGACAGGGAGCTGTTGCTGTTCATACTCTCTCTTAGCCAAATTATAACTATTTTAGCCAATATTTTCCAATGTCAACATTCCACCACAAACAGGTAACTATAGCTGAGCTCCATCTACTATTTATGTGTGCTGAAGTCAATTTATATATTTGAATACTGAACTTCCAGAATCCCAATTTCAATGGAAACTATCGAGGTGAGCTGATGAAATTTTTTTTAAACTTCAAGTTAATTATAGAGGTAGGCTGGTTTATATTTTGAAAACTGAGTTACCTGGAAGCTGTTGCTGCCTAAGGCAGTAACGGCTTTCAGTTAACTTAGTTTCAAGATACTCAACAGCTGGCCTAGATTAGTGCTTCTAATCTGAAACCATCCATCACCACCAGATAACTCTAGTTAAGCTCCACCTACTCTTTACGTCTGTTGAAATCTACTGATATTTTATGGATCCGGATTTTCCAGAATCTCAAGATCAAGTAACCATACAGCATACATGTCTGTATGTGTATATATGCTATAACTATTGCTTCTACTTCATAGGTGATTATGAATATTACAGCCACTGAATCATAAGGAGTACTGATGTCAGACAGGTCAAGTCAGGGTAATATATGCACGTTATGTGTTGCTTTCTTTTGATAAGTAATCCTTTTTACTTGTCAATTCTTAACCTTGCTGCTAGCTGACCTGCTTCAATATTTATTTTGCCCACGTGGACTGCTCTTTCTATCTCATGTCTATTTATAGAGCTGTCCAAGATTATCTTTGTTTTAGTTGATTACCTTATCCACTGTATTATGTCAATGTTTTGTGATAACCTGTATAGCTTCTCTGTCTATGTATACTAACACCTGCAGAGCTCACACACATTATGTGACTAATCTGACATGGAGTTGTTGCTGTCCATACTCTCTCTTAACCAAATTATGGCTATTTTAGCCAATACTTTCCAATGTCAACATTCCAGCACCAACAGGTAACCCTAGCTCAGCTCCAGCTACTATTTATGTGTGCTGAAGTCAACTTATATACTTGAATACTGAATTTCCAGACTCTCAATTTCAATGGAAACTACAGAGATGAACTGATGAAAATTTTGAAGCTTCAAGGCAACTTTAGAGGTAGGCTGGTGAATATTCTGAAAACTGAATTACCTGGGGGGGGCCTGTTGCTGCCTAGGCAGCAACAGCTTCCAGTCAACTTAGTCTCAAGATACTCAACAGCTGGTGAGTGCTTCTAATCTGAGACCATACATCACCACCAGATAACTCTAGCTAAGCTCCACCTACTCTATACGTGTGTTGGAATCGATTGATATTTCATGGATCCAGAATTTCCACAAACTTAATATATAAAGTAACCATACAGGTAGGCTGGCGATTATTTGAAAGTTAATTTGCCTGGAAGTTGTTGCTGCCTAAGGCACTCAACATCTGGCCTATATTAGTGCTTTTAATTTGAGACCATCCATCACCACCAGGTAACTCTAGCTAAGCTCCGCCTACTCATTGCGTGTGTTGAAATCGCTTGATATACAATCCTTAATTACTAGAATCCCAACATCAAAGTAATATCAAAGTAACTATAAGGTAGGCTGGTGAATATTTTGAAAGCTGTATTGTCTGGAAGCTGACACTGCCTAAGGCAGCAACTGCTTACAGCCAAAATAGGTTTTTGAGATGTTTAACAGCTGACCTATGACTAAGCTGACAGTGAGTTATTGCTGCCCATATTTCCTCTTAGCCAAATTATAACTATATAGCCAAAGTTTTTGCAATGACAACAATCCATCACCACCAGCTAACCATAGCTCAGCTCCACCTATTATTTACTCCTTCATGTCTATTTTTACAAAGTTGTCCAGGATTATCTTTGTTTTGTGTTGATTATTCTATCCACTGCATTATGTCAACGTTATACGATAACTTGTATAGGTACTCTGTATATGTCATCTCCACCAGGTAACTCTAGTTAAGCTCCACTTACTATTTTGCGCGTGCTGAAATAGATTTATATATTTTGAGTCCTTAGCTTCCAGAATCCCAATTTCAAAGTAACTATATATTCTGAAAACTGGGTTGCCAGGAAGCTGTTGCTGCCTAAGGCAACATCAACTTTCAGTCAGATTAGTATCTAGATATTCAACAGCTGGCCTGAAGGAGTGTCTGGCGTAAGCATTAACACCATATTTCCACAATTGCTGCTATCAAACATCAATACAGTTACCATGCCAAGATGAGGAAGCCACTCCGTAGTCCATTGACTACCTAGACCTGGGTGTCATCTATCCTTTCTGTTCGTTCTCCAATCTTCCCCTACCAAACCCTAATGCCTGCCAGGTTCCCTTGCTCAACATGTAGGAAACCAGTAAAAAAGGAACCACAGAGCACTATTATGCGATTTATGTAATACCTGGATTCACTTGAAATGCTCCAAGCTCAAAATTTCTGACTACACCCATCTTGAAACCAATAACAAATCATGGTAGTGCATCAACTGCAACAAATCACTGTTCCCCTTTAATCACTATGACAATGATACACACTATATGCTTGCAATTCTAAATCCACATTGCAAATACAACCATATGGAACACATGGACCAGCAAATTATAAACCCATTTACACTAAATACATGCAAAACAAACCCGACTGACAACAGAACAGACCTGAACATAACACCACCATCATGTGACTACATTCTACTAAAACATTCAATGACAATTTAATAGCATCTAAGGAACATGTCACCTTTTCACTCTTACATGCCAACATACGATCACTCCTGAAGAACAGTGACAGGTTAAGCTGCCTTCTAGAACTGAGTGCACATGAATTTGGAATTATTGGAATTACCGAGACATGGCTAAAAGCAACTTCACCTACTAACCGTGTAGATATAAAAAATTACACGTTTATTAAAAAGCACAGAAAAGTTAAAAAGGTTGGTGGTGTAGGCATGTACATCAAGGATAATATTCAGTACAATGAGCGTGAGGATCTTTCCGTTCTGGACTCAAATTTTGAATCATTGTTTATAGAAATCCCAACAGAAAAAGGAAAAAATAAAATAATATGCACTATCTATAGTGCACCAAACAGCGACAAAAGAAAATTTATTGACCTACTAGGAGCAACCTTAGACGATATTCAAAAAGAAAACAAAACGGTCTACCTCATGGGTGATTTCAATATTGACCTGATGGAACAAATCTGTTCTCATTCACAAAGTTTTACAAATTTGCTAAATGCACATTCCTTTTATCCAAACATAACTAAGCTGACCAGAACTACTGAGAGTTCGGCTAGAACTATTGATAATATATTCAGTAATAATATCAGTTTCATCAACAAAACACATTCAGGAATTTTCGTAACAGATATATCAGATCACCTACCAATTTTTATCCTCGAAAAAAACAGGCAAACTACAGTAGACCATTTAAAAACGAAAAGATTCAGTGTAGAGAAATGAATCCGGTCAACATTGAACAATTTAAAAAGGCCATGTCTGACGTAGACTGGAATGAAGTGATAGATATAGAGTCATGTGATGATGCCTACACCAAGCTCCACAACATATGCAGTAACATCCTTAAACACAGTTTCCCCATGAAAGAAAAGAAATTATTCAAGCACAACCCTACTAAACCATGGCTGACAAGAGGATTGATATCTGCCTGTCATAACAAACAGCAACTTTATTTGACGGTTATAAAATGTCAAACAAAGTATAATGAGACAAAGGGTAAAAAATATAGAAATAAGTTGGACCAAATAATAAAAACATAGAAAAAGAACTATTATCAGAATAAAAACATGGAAAATCATAAAATCACTTTTGAATAAAAACAATAGAAAAGCACAACAGACCCAGTTTCTCTACAATAATAAGGTAATCACGGATAACAATGAAATTGCAAACAGTTTCAATCAATATTTTGTTAACATAGGTCCAGATCTCTCAAAGAAAATCATATCTACATCAGGAATTAAATACAGTGACAACCTCACAGATACTTCCGCTTATCAATCCTCTTCATTTTTTGCTTATCCTGTTAACAATGAAGAAATCTTCACTATGCTTAATTCACTTAATCGTGCGAAAAGTGCCGGCGTAGAACACTGCATATTTGATTTACTAAAGCCACTCAACCATATCTGCAATCAATCACTAGTACAAGGCATATTTCCATCAAAACTAAAATCTGCACGTGTCACTCCAATACATAAAGCAAAAGACTCGTCCAACTTCACAAATTACAGGCCTGTCTCAATACTTCCACTTTTCTCTAAATTAATGGAGCGATTAATGTATAATAGATTAATCAATTATCTAGAAAAAAAGGAAATTTTTTATGCTTCACAGTATGGATTCCGCCAAAAACACTCAACAATGCTCGCACTAGTTGAAATGACAGAAAAAATAATTGAATCAATTGAAAAAAAAGAACATATACTGGGCATCTTTTTGGACCTTTCAAAAGCTTTTGATGCTATCAATCACAATATATTATTAGGAAAACTTGCCTATTACGGAATCCGAGGATGTGCACTTGCCTGGTTTCAGAGCTATTTAACTGATAGAACACAATGCGTGCTATTTAATGCAACCTGCTCTGAAAACAGGAAATTAACATGTGGTGTTCCTCAGGGGTCAATTGTTGGCCCTCTGCTGTTTTTACTCTATGTGAATGACTTGCCCAAAATTTGCCACAATTTGTCACTAATACTGTTTGCCGATGACACCAATGCCTTTTGCTCCGCCAAAAACTTAGATATATTATACGAAAGAGTAAATAAAGAAATGGAAGAAGTTATTAACTGGTTCAAAGTAAACAAGCTATCATTAAATGTTGATAAAACAAACTACATGCTATTTTCAAAGTCTAGACAATCAAGAAACAATAGTATTCCAAAGATCTATATTAATAAAAAAGAAATTGAAGAAGCTCCTTTTGCTAAATTCTTAGGGGTTTATTTAGACAAGAACCTGACCTGGTGCAAACAAATTGAGGTAGTCAAAGCTAAAGTAGCAAGAGGCATGGGGGGTCATTCAAAGACTAAAGCCATACCTAACACAAGCTACCATTAAAACCCTGTATTCCACATTAATCCTTCCACACCTAACATACTGCAATGCCATCTGGACTAACACATAAAAAAACAAATTAACAAAATTGCAAAGCATGCAGAAAAAATGCATTAAAATGATCTCAAAAACAGCAAAGGGTCAAAACATCTTCAAAACACAAAAACTTCTTAAACTCACAGACATAGGCAAGTCACAGATGATCAACATTTCCAGAGTCTTTCATCACAAAATCCTACCTAAATCTGTAACCCACAGCTTTGCAAACAACATCGAAATGCACACATATAACACTAGGAACAAACATGATCTCCATATTAGATACACACGAATAGACACAGGGAAACGTAGAATTTCAGTTGGTGTCGTCAAAGCATGGAATAGTATAGATAAACACACACGCGAAAAAATACTAACACTAAAATCATACAAAGACATAATTAAAACTAGCATACTCAACACATACTAGATCTGGAAAACTCAATACCAAGATAACTAAGATCTCACACTCCTGTATCATTGCCATAGCTACTATCATAACAACCACCCACTACCACTACTACTACTACTACTACTACTACTACTACTACTACTACTACTACAATAATGCACTATTACAGCTATCGTGACTACTGCTTCCTTCAATATGACGCACCTCAACAAGGGCTACTACTAAATAGCAACCTATGGGTTGAGCTGGGGTAATTAGCATGCATGACCCCATCCCCTTCCTTCCACCCCCCCCCCTCCCTCTCCACCAAATATAAATCTCTAATCTCTATAACTTAAAGGAAAAACATAGATGTATTGTATGGTTTGCTCTTTTTCTATGTCTACTTAGCTCAATACCGTATCTGTACATTCACAAGTATGTCTTACATTCTATGCTAAGCTGTTTGTTTAATTGTATATGTATATTTAATGTTAGGTGTCCGCCACCACTATAGGCAATGCCTTCGGCGGACAACCTGTATTGAAAGTATGTAAATTGGTATCCAAGAAGCAAATAAATAATATTGAATCTTGAATCTTGAATCTTGAATCTAGTTTTCTTACTTTTAAAGTAATACACTTTTATGTTGCTATATCTACAGTTGTGTTCCATTTCAGCATGGCCTCGGATGACAGCTCTTTTTGCCTAACACTACTGTCAAGTTATATACAGGGTTTCGGAATTTTTTTTCTATTAAGGAAATTTGTGACCTGTATTTGCAGACACTGCTAAGAATACTACTGTTTTCCCGGTTTTAGTAAATAGTGCTTATGTATCCCGAAATAAAACAAACGCCCAATTTCTGTTCGATCAAGAAAACTTGATATCGACGATACATAGCTTGTGAAAGCAGAAAGATTACATAATTTATTGCCATCTGTTGTGTCGGTATAACATGGCGTTGCTGAGAAATGGGGAATTGTAAAACACTGTGTGAAGAGAGAACATAACCATAACCATGCATGGATAATATGGAGTTAATAGATTTCCGAAACATTAATTTCAGAAGATAAATTCGCCAACTATGCAAAGATCAATTTAGGAATGGGAGATGAGGAATTATTGAAGACATGATCCAAGAATATCATCTTTATATGCACGACCGTGCACGTTTACATGTGTGACCATGATCGTGTGTGTGTGTGTGTGTGTGTGTGTGCGCGCGCGCGCGCGCGCGCGTGCGTGCGTGCGTGCGTGCGTGCGTGCGTGCGTGCGTGCGTGCGTGCGTGAGTGCGTGCGTGCGTGAGTGCGTGCGTGCGTGCGCGCGCGTGTGTGTTCTGGAGAATAAGCCATTTTCGCTAAAACTAGGTCATTCAAGATGGCCGCCGAACCATATGGCCAATCAGGTTTCCTTGAACAAACTTGGTCCAGCTCTTGCCCTAGATCATATTTCATGAGATTTACATCGATTCAGAGAAGAAGATTTTTTAAAGATGTTTCTAAAAATTGGCCAAATTCCAAGATAGCTGCTGGCCAAATTGGCCGATCAGCTTCGTTCGAAGGGGGCGGTGCGGGAGGTTGTCTATGTGGTGGATTATCACCCAGCCATACTGTCTCCGTAGATGACACGGGTGAACGATAGTAGTCTGAAGGGCTGTAGATATTGCCATAATCGAGTCTTTGTCGGAGTCGTCCACGATTCGGCCCTGATGGAGGTGGCCTGTCACGGACGTCCGAGATGGTTCTAAATTCTGTTCCCACCTGTGAGGCATCTCGAAAGGTGCCATTGCTAACAGGCGAAAACAGGTTATAGTGCGGAGTTGCTGATTCCGCAGAATTTCTGGAATCGTCGGTGAGCATGCGTGCTGAGAATTCGTTGCATGAGGCTACCTCTTGATCGAGGGAGTCTTCGCTGAACGGAGATGGTATTGAACTGAGCTCACTATATGGTGTGGGTGTCACTATACGCTGCGCGTATTTAATGTTGTTCGTCGAGCCCCACATCGGGCGCCACTTGTAGCTATAACATTAAATATAATAGCTATAATATCCAGGTAGTGTCGGGCCGTTCCGATGTCTCATGTCGACTCGCCGCACCGTAAGTGCACAACGAGTGATGACGCTGGTTAGCATCCGGTCTCGGGGTGACAGACCGTGAACGAGACTGCCCTGCGGGAAACAAAAACCGGCTCCTAAAGCCGGTGGAACTCAATCGTTCCAGTGGGGCCGTGCAACCATTGTCACGAACATTAAACACAACAGTCTCATCCCAAGAGTTTGTGTCACCAGTATGCCTGTCCATAGCAATTTCGTGATCTATGGACTTACAAGATTTGATTTGATGACCTAAAAATATAAGTCTATACAATGAGTTTACCAAACTAATTGAAAAATATGCTAGATAAAACTACAATAAGAGCATACGAAAATACAAGACATAGAGGCAGGGTAGATGAACTTTTAAACATGGGGCTACCGGCGGTATCACACAGACTTGTAGGTCCGCAGAGGTATCCCCGCAAGGGCGGCTCCCGTACACGAGACATAGCTCTTTAACTTAATATAAGTTATTATACCTCTAAGCTGAAAGGAAGAAGGCTATCTCAGACGAAATGGTGATGTGCCTCACGCGGGCACTACTCCTAGTGCTGGTTTGGGTGAGGAGTAGTATCCTCGCATGGACCGTCGTTGCTGAATCCTTGCGAGAGGCATTGCGAGAGGCAAGTGCCTCGCGCGGGCCTCCGTCTCGGGAAGGTGTCGCCACGCTTAAAGTGGGAGAAGAATAGTAGGCAAAAATGGGCCCACTCTAATATTTCAAACAAAAATGCTGTAGAAAGAAAAGACCATACCTAGTGAGATTATGTCTATATGGGGTGCGTACTGTTTCATGTGAAGACGGAACGGAAGATTCCCGATGGATTCCTTCATTACCGTCTTATGTGATTGCTAATATGCTGAATTAGTAGTTGCCGCTTTATTTAAAAATCATCTCTTGTTCTATAAATTGAGATTTTCGATAACAGGATTGAACTTTTTTGACCGAAGTTGAGCGAAATTAACGGGTTAATAAAAGCATAATAATATCCAACTGTTCCAATATGCTTGCTTTACTATACAATGGTCAAGTTTTCATTGCGAAATTTGGATATTCGCTAAGTCACGTTAGTGGATACTATTTGCAAGCAAAGAGAAAACTAGTTTTGAAAATTTATGACTGGAATGCCACTCTGTTATCGAGCCAACATTATTAAAACACAATTTGACTTAATACTTTATTTATCAAGACTGATTAAGAAAATGACAATTTTTGTTTAATGAATGTCCATTTGTGATCCTAGTGAAGGGTGTTTTTGAAAATTGACCACTCGAATGACTGGTTCAGTAATTGGAGCCAGGAACTGCAGTACTAAATTTTTTTAAAGACCACTGCTGGGGTTGGTTTTGCAGGCTTGACCACTGTTAAACATTGGGGTTTTTTTTCAGAATGACCCCTCTAAGAGGCAGACTGGTGGAATGATTGACATGAAAGCTTTGAAGAAACAGTACGTTAAAAATATTGTTGCTGTCAGAACTGTGGTTTCGTAAAATGAGTCAGTGACAATATCCTTCTTTGAAACATTTTAGTTAAAATATGAAAGTTGCACATAAAGATTAATTTTATATCTATTTACTATAAGTCAACGTGTCAATATTCTTGCGCATATCCAGTGATGAAGGTTAGCAGGGGTCCAGTAGCCCATGGATACTAGATTCTAGGCTGGGCTACCAAAATTTTAGAGTCACTAGTCTAGGTGGTGATCTAAATTTTTCCATTGATATTTTAAGATTGTGAACAGAAATTCATTTCATATATCTGACGACTCTATTGCGGGTTGAACCAGTTTCATTAATCCTTTCAATCCTTAACAAGTAAATTTCTTACACTGTTGAGCATATTCTGTTGAATATTTTGAAATTAATTTGACTGGAAGCCATTGCTGCCTAATGCATCAATGACTTCCAGGCATATCTGGCATATTAATTTCAAAATATTCAACAGATGTTCTGTTTGCTTGCCATGAAATTGCTATGCATGTACTCTGTCAGTGAAAGGGTTAAGCTTGAACACATTTTACATTAGTAACCTGTGTTTTTAAATCTGTTATCTTGTGTGTCGATGCATCTTAATTAAAAGATTGGGCCCTTAAGAAATTGGACTGGGCCCCTTAAATTTGGCGTTTAGGGTCCCAGGTGGCTACCTGGTTAAAAAGCTAAAGCTTTATCACTGCGCATATCATTAGACATGTTAGAGTAATATCATCACAAATATATAAATGAACTATTCTATCATGTCTATATGTTTATTATATTTGGTCTGTATGGCTAACTGGGTTATTTATTAATCAAATATTTAATTATTTTGATTTGTTAAAACATCAATGTTATGGTCAAACTGACCAAACATGGCCTATAATAAAATCAAATCTTTATTTATAGAGGGTAAAAACGTGGTCAGTAATACAACTGTTTTTTCCCTCCGCAGTGGTTTTTTATGTGTCCATTTGCTGACTAAGAGAAGACTCCTTTAATTTGAAAATTTATCTGTGGAATGACTGGCTCGATAACCGTCTTCTCTTGGCCTGCAAATGGATATTGACGTGATCTGAATTTTCTTAGCCAATCTTGCCCATTAACTCTTTAATTGTCAAATTTGGTCAAGAAAATCTAAATATTTGCTTATTGAATGTCCATTTGCAGGCTAAGAGTGGACTATTTTTGAAAATTTATCACTAGAATGACTAGCTCGGCTATCGAGCCAGGCCTTCTAGAAGTAAATTTTCAAAAATAGTTTTCTCGTCGTCTGCAAATGAACATTCGTCAAGACCATGGTAGAGGCTGGTTTTGGCTGGCTTGATCATTAAAGGGTTAAGCTAAGCTGCCTTCTCATGTTCATTATCATAAGAGTTTAATTTGTACCATTAGGAAGTTATCAGAGGAAGATATGGAGACGATCGGGACATCGTTTGCTGCGGAGACAAACCGCCGAGACGAGGATGCAGAGATGTAAGTGTTAATGCGATAATTCCATCTGATTATCTGCTAGTTTTGTACAAACACGACAAAATGTACAGTATTTCAGGCAGTTTCGGATCTCTACTTAAACAATTATTGCCTACATGAATTTATTTATAGAATAATTTAAATCTAATATGTTAGATTTTGATGACATATTGTGCTTTAATATGCAAATATAAAAAAGATTTAGTTTGACTTTTATCCTTCTTTAGTGATCATGTTGATCAAGATTGATTAAGAAAATCTAAATTTCTGTCTAATATTCAATATCCATTCATGGGGTAATTGAAGGCTATTTTTGAAAATTTACCACTCAAATTCACTGGCTCGGTTATCGAGCCAGTCACCCTAGTGATAAAATTTCAAAAAATGTTCTCTTGACCTGCTTCTGAGTCAATCATATAACATAATCAACTATGTCATATGTAGGCTGACATAATCAATTACGTCATGAATGATGTGATATAATCCATCACAAATACGTATAGTCCCTCAAGTTATACGAATTGTATGTCTTTGCTATTTAATAAACATTCTATTGACTATTTTAAAACTAATTTGACTACGTGCTGTCGCTGCCATGCGCTGCAACAGCACCCAGTCAAATTAGTTTCAAAATAGTCAACAGCTTACCTGTATAGTTTTCTGGAAATTGAGTTTCAGAGAGTGGTGTGATCGATTGATCCCAACCCAGACATAGCATTGGTGGAGCTTATCTAGAGATGGGCGGGGCATAGCTAAAACTGGATTTTTCCATTATCCCCACATATTTGGAAAATATCCAGCAATCGCCTCCACCCATCTCTCTGTCTATCCAACCACCTTATCCCCTCACAAACCATCTAGTGTGATTCAACCAAATTTGTTATGTGAAGTACCCATATGCGAGACAATGTTTATTTTGGGCTCGGGAGGAGTTTGGTGCCAGAATGTTTAAGGTTGAGGAAAGCATGTGCAATTTTTGAGTGTGCGTTCAAGTTTTGATACTGTTCAAGATCGAGTAAACATGGTGACCATTATCCATATTTTCATAGCATATTAATGTGCTTCAAACATCTAATAATACTTATTTTCAGGTTAAAGTATGTTGAAGAGGAACTCGCGAGACGAAAAGGAAAATCAAAACATTCAGATTCACAGCAAAAGTGAGTAGAGCAATGGGCAGGAATAGCATGAATGGAGGGATACAATCAGTCAGTCGAGTATCCGATGTCATAATCAAATACGCCACTGGTTAGCTGATGTCGTGAGCCAAATGATAGCGGTAATGGTACACGTATGGTTGACCTGATTAACCCTTTAACCCTCAAATTTGTTCAAGAAAATTTAAATTTTCTCATAAAAAATGTCCACTTGCAGACCAATAGAAGATTATTTTTGAAAATTTATCACTGGCATTCCAGCGGTAAATTTTCAAAAATGGTCTTCTCTTGGTCTACAAATGGACATTTCTCAAGACCACTGCAGAAGCCATTTTTGGCTGATATGAGTATTAAAGGGGTAAGCAAACTTATTTTTAGGCAGATTTGTTAGGTATGAGTAAGAAAATTTCAATCCGAAGCATGTAGTGTTTCAATTTGAGACTATAATCTCGTACTAGCATTGACATCATAGGCCTAATAGTTTTAATCTGACTATCATAAGGTTGTGGTGTGAAATTTCGAAATATACTAAGACCTATTCATAGGGACTTTTCTTTACTTTCTTTCTTTGTTTCCTTTGGTTAAGGGATTTTCCTAAAACTTAGTTCCATACAATTTAGTTATGTAATTTAAATTCGGATAAGATTAAATTATTTTTTGTTTATTTTCACTGTTTGTACAGTGATACAAAACCTTTTGGCAGAGATACAAAACTTTTTGGCAGAGATACAAAACTTTTTGGCAGCGATACAAAACTTTTTAGCAGAGATACAAAATCTTTTGGCAGAGATACAAAACCTTTTGGCAGAGATACAAAACGTTTTTGGCAGAGATACAGAACCTTTTGGCAGGATATAAAACCTTTTGGCAGAGATACAAAACCTTTTGGCAGAGATACAAAACCTTTTGGCAGAGATACAAAACCTTGGCAGCGATACAAAACCTTTTGGCAGCGATACAAAACCTTTTGGCAGCGATACAAAACCTTTTGGCAGCGATACAAAACCTTTTGGCAGCGATACAAAACCTTTTGGCAGCGATACAAAACCTTTTGGCAGCGATACAAAACCTTTTGGCAGCGATACAAAACCTTTTGGCAGCGATACAAAACCTTTTGGCAGCGATACAAAACCTTTTGGCAGAGATACAAAACCTTTTGGCAGAGATATAAAACCTTTTGGCAGAGATACAAAACCTTTTGGCAGAGATACAAAACCTTTTGGCAGAGATACAAAACCTTTTGGCAGCGATACAAAACCTTTTGGCAGAGATACAAAACCTTTTGGCAGCGATACAAAACCTTTTGGCAGAGATACAAAACCTTTTGGCAGAGATATAAAACCTTTTGGCAGAGATACAAAACCTTTTGGCAGCGATACAAAACCTTTTGGCAGAGATACAAAACCTTTTGGCAGAGATATAAAACCTTTTGGCAGAGATACAAAACCTTTTGGCAGCGATACAAAACCTTTTGGCAGCGATACAAAACCTTTTGGCAGCGATACAAAACCTTTTGGCAGAGATACAAAACCTTTTGGCAGAGATATAAAACCTTTTGGCAGAGATACAAAACCTTTTGGCAGAGATACAAAACCTTTTGGCAGAGATACAAAACCTTTTGGCAGAGATACAAAACCTTTTGGCAGAGATATAAAACCTTTTGGCAGAGATACAAAACCTTTTGGCAGAGATACAAAACCTTTTGGCAGAGATATAAAACCTTTTGGCAGAGATACAAAACCTTTTGGCAGAGATACAAAACCTTTTGGCAGAGATACAAAACCTTTTGGCAGAGATACAAAACCTTTTGGCAGAGATACAAAACCTTTTGGCAGAGATACAAAACCTTTTGGCAGAGATATAAAACCTTTTGGCAGAGATACAAAACCTTTTGGCAGAGATATAAAACCTTTTGGCAGAGATACAAAACCTTTTGGCAGAGATACAAAACCTTTTGGCAGAGATATAAAACCTTTTGGCAGAGATATAAAACCTTTTGGCAGAGATACAAAACCTTTTGGCAGAGATATAAAACCTTTTGGCAGAGATACAAAACCTTTTGGCAGAGATATAAAACTTTTTGGCAGAGATATAAAACCTTTTGGCAGAGATATAAAACCTTTTGGCAGAGATACAAAACCTTTTGGCAGAGATATAAAACCTTTTGGCAGAGATACAAAACCTTTTGGCAGAGATACAAAACCTTTTGGCAGAGATATAAAACCTTTTGGCAGAGATACAAAACCTTTTGGCAGAGATACAAAACCTTTTGGCAGAGATACAAAACCTTTTGGCAGAGATACAAAACCTTTTGGCAGAGATACAAAACCTTTTGGCAGAGATACAAAACCTTTTGGCAGAGATACAAAACCTTTTGGCAGAGATATAAAACCTTTTGGCAGAGATACAAAACCTTTTGGCAGAGATATAAAACCTTTTGGCAGAGATACAAAACCTTTTGGCAGAGATATAAAACCTTTTGGCAGAGATATAAAACCTTTTGGCAGAGATATAAAACCTTTTGGCAGAGATACAAAACCTTTTGGCAGAGATACAAAACCTTTTGGCAGAGATATAAAACCTTTTGGCAGAGATACAAAACCTTTTGGCAGAGATACAAAACCTTTTGGCAGAGATACAAAACCTTTTGGCAGAGATACAAAACCTTTTGGCAGAGATACAAAACCTTTTGGCAGAGATACAAAACCTTTTGGCAGAGATACAAAACCTTTTGGCAGAGATATAAAACCTTTTGGCAGAGATACAAAACCTTTTGGCAGAGATATAAAACCTTTTGGCAGAGATACAAAACCTTTTGGCAGAGATATAAAACCTTTTGGCAGAGATATAAAACTTTTTGGCAGAGATACAAAACCTTTTGGCAGAGATATAAAACCTTTTGGCAGAGATACAAAACCTTTTGGCAGAGATACAAAACCTTTTGGCAGAGATACAAAACCTTTTGGCAGAGATATAAAACCTTTTGGCAGAGATATAAAACTTTTTGGCAGAGATACAAAACCTTTTGGCAGAGATATAAAACCTTTTGGCAGAGATATAAAACTTTTTGGCAGAGATACAAAACCTTTTGGCAGAGATATAAAACCTTTTGGCAGAGATATAAAACCTTTTGGCAGAGATATAAAACCTTTTGGCAGAGATATAAAACCTTTTGGCAGAGATACAAAACCTTTTGGCAGAGATATAAAACCTTTTGGCAGAGATACAAAACCTTTTGGCAGAGATATAAAACCTTTTGGCAGAGATATAAAACCTTTTGGCAGAGATACAAAACCTTTTGGCAGAGATATAAAACCTTTTGGCAGAGATATAAAACCTTTTGGCAGAGATATAAAACCTTTTGGCAGAGATATAAAACCTTTTGGCAGAGATAATGCTATAATTTTGCTTTTATGTTAAACCTTTGCTGGTAAAAGATTTTCAAGAAATCAAAATATTTACTTAATGAATGTCCATTATTAAGAAAATTTACCACGAATGATCAAGCAGGCATTTCAGTGATAAGTTTTCAACAATACTCTTCTGTTGGCTTGCCGTGCCACATTCCCCGTGACCACATCAGAGACTGGTTTTGGCCGTTTTGACCATTAAAGGGTTAAACCGTTATCCCTTGATATGTCAATATCTCAATAGAGGGACCCTATCTGTCACTTAAGTCGATTACTTGATTAAATTGAAAATCACGTTTATTTTTTAAATCATGAATTTAAATGGTTAAAAAGTTTCTCCTGCGTAAATATTTCAAAATCTACTTTTTAATTACTCTTTAATGTGATAGATCAAGAAAACTTACATTTTTCTCGGCAAATTTATTTCCATTTGGAGGCCAAAAGTTTATTTCAATTTGGAGGCCAAAAGAACTGTTTTTGAAAATGTATCACTGGACATTTCTAAGCACCATTACACCATTTGTCATTGATATGCTTTTGTTAGTATGTCTGGATAATTTGTACTCGGGCTGATTAATAGAGTAATCACGATTATTCTTAAATAATTGATCGTGATCACTCAAATCAATAATCCCCTAAGTCTATATTCGTTGGCTGATGTTAATTTTGATTTTGATAATCAAAATGATGTAGCTCCATCACAAAATCGAAAAGTCTGCGACAAAACTGTATGAATTGTGTCTTTGAGATGCAGTTGCAATTTAATAAAGGATCTTTTGAATCTAATTTGACTTGAAGCTGTTAGAGAGCAACAACAGCTGTAAAATTAGTTTCAAAATATTGAACAGCTTACCTGTATAGTTAGCTTGAAATTTATTTTTAGAATTCAGTGTTCGAAGTATATAAATCTGTTCAACACGTTGAAAAAAAGTTGGCAGAACTTAGCTAGAAATGGATGGGTCCTAGCCAGAAACTGACGGAGCTTAGCCAGAAATTGACGGAGCGTATGTAGAAATTGACAGAGCTTAGGTAGAATTTGAGTGAGCTTAGCTAGAAATGGGCACTTTATTGCATCAAATAACCAAGCTTGATGATTACATTGCATCCAGCTCCTTGTGATGTTCACTCATTCTTTACAATACAGCTTAGAAATAAGTTAGACTGTTTCCAAAACAACCCCCCCCCCCCCCAGAAACATGTTAGTACAATTTTGAACACGATGTAAGAAATATTTTGTTGAATCCTTTGAATATTATTGGATTGGAAGACAATGCTGCCTGATCAGGAAGCAATGTGTTCCAATCCAATTATGGTAAAATATTGAATCATATTTTTTATTTCGTTTTGGAAACATGGTACATTATTTCTGAGCCATACTGTATCTCCCTCGTTCCATGTTGCAGAGGCAAGGTGAAGGCGGATGTACTGTATGCAGTTCCTGAACATCTACAGGTAGAAAGCAAGTCTAAAAAGACGGAAGATATGCTGTCCAATCAGATGTTGTCCGGTATTCCTGAAGTTGATCTGGGCATTGAGTGAGTAGCGGCTATAAACTTATTGATAAATAAAATCATAACGAGTGTCACAAGTCTAGAGTAATATTTCATTTCGGTACTCTCTTTCTCTCATAGGAGGAGATTATTGGATTGTAGAGACAGACCTGGCTTTCACAAATTATTAGCCAATAGATTAGCCAACTACACTTTTTCTTAGCCAAATCTGAACTATTTTAGCCAATGTTTTGCAATGTCTGCAATCCATCACCATAGGGTAACCATTTCAACTGAACACTACATACCAGTAGTACAAGAGTATGTTGAATATTTTGAAATATCTTTGTTACGGGAGTCAATTTACTTTCAAAATATTCAACATCTGACCTATATGGTTGCTTTTAATCTGAGATAATAGGCTTTCCGTGTTTATTTGGTCACAATAAAACATACTTAAATAGAACTAGGGCCTACTAATGCGTTTTTCAGAATTCATTTTAATGGTTCCCTAAGTAGAAATTATGTGTAATAAAATGATTTTATATTTAAGCTAAATGCTTAGCCAATCCTGCTTTTTATTTTCCCTATCTCAATTTTACTAGGATCTGGCTAATTCAACTTTCCAGAGTACCCACTCATCATATGAGGTCATAATGAACTGCGTGATGTGTACAGTGACATCATAATGAATGACGTCAATAAGTACGTCACAAACGCATATTTGAAGACGGTCTATGCGTTGTTGTACAAATTGTTTGCTTTTACTATTTAATAAATATTCTGTTGAATATTTTGAAACTAATTTGCATAGGCAGCAACAGCACCCAGTCAAATTAGTTACAAAATATTCAACAGCTTCCCTGTATAGTTTTCAGGAAATTGAAAGCTATGGCATTCGGGGATTGATCAATCCCAACACGGCGAGGTGTGGGTGGAGCTAAGCTAGTGATGGGCGGGGCATAGCTAAAAATGGAAAGGTCCATTGGCGAATTGGATTGGTATCTGTTTGTTTGCTTACACAGTTTATCTGTTATTCATATTTATCTCTCGGAAACTATTGTTCAGATTAAACTCAAATGTTAATACGAGAAAGGTTGTTCCGATGTTTAGTCTTGATAAAAATCATCTGAAAAAGGATCTGGTGAGGGTCATCAATCTCTGTATGTTGAAAAAAATGTAATTGTAAATTTTAACAACCAAGTTTGATATTATTTGTTCCATTGCTTCTATGATGACCTTATTTTTGGTGAGGTGCAGTGCTTAGAGGTTGCTCGATGTTATACATAGCTTGCATAAAAGTGACTACATACCATGGGTCAGGTACCTATTTTTGTGAGTGTCTGTCTGTGGATGTGTGAAGTAGCAGTAGATATACATCATCTATGCAGGGTTGAGATTAACACTCATTAGCCAGAGGCCAGTAGAAATTGACCAGGGCTAGTGCAATTTATGTCTGAATTGATATATTAACCAGTTAATAGTTACGGTGGCCAAAACGGCATAGGCAATGATCTTCAGAAATGTCCATTTGGAAACCAAAAGAAATATTTTTAAAATTTCGCCCCTGGAATGACTGGCTCAAGCGAGTCATTCCAGTGCTAAGTTTTCAAAGATAGTCTTCTCTTTATCTGCAAATGGACATTTTCTGTAAGAATTAAGAAGCTTGAAGTTTTATGTTTAATCGATTTTTAGGCAAATTCATTACAAATACTCAGTTTCAAAATAAGTTTGAACAATAAATGAGCTTTAGCGAGCGAATGATGATGATTCCATACGACAGATCCAGTATCTCTGAACCCTTTATCCTTCGAATTTGTACATGAAAATATCAATAGTCTCATAGAAAATGTCCATTTGCAGACCAAGAGAAGACTATTTTTGAAAATTTCCTACTGGAATGACTGGCTCGATTTTCAAAAATAGTCTCCTCTTGGTCTGCCAATAGACATTTCTCAAGCCCACTACAGAAGCAGTTTTTGCCTGATATGGGTGTTAGAGGGTTAAACTGGAGCACAAACAGAGAAGCGTAAAATCTTATCATTAACTTCTTAATTTTCACAGGATTGAATAACATACAATGACTTAAGACTAACATTCAGTAGCATAAGGGCTAAAAGTAATGAACCTTTCCAGTTTATCCATCCATCATATGACATCATACTCAAGTACATGATGACGCAAATGCATAGTTTGTGACGGACTAAGCATTGGTGTATGAATTGTATGTCTACTATTTAGCCCATTAACACTCAAACCGGCCGAAACCGCTTCTGTAGTGCTGTTGAGAAATGTCAACTTGCAGACCAGAAGACAGTTTTTGTGAAAATTTACAACTTTAATGTGAAAATTCCAGTTGTAAATTTTCAAAAAAATAATCATGGTCTGCAAATTAACATTTTCTTTGAGAAAATTGAGATTTTCCTGAACAAATTTAACGCTTAAAGGGTTAATAAAGATGCTGTTGAATATTTTGAAACTAATTTGACTGGGCAGTGTTGCTATGGCAGCAACAGCACACAGTCCAATTAGTTTCAAAATATTCGACAGCTTACCTGTATACTTTTCTGGAAATTGATAGAGTTCAGGGATTGATCGATCCCAACATGAGCAAGGTGTGGGTAGAGCTTAGCTAGAGATGGGCGGGGAATAGCTAAAGCTGGAAAGGTCCATTACCATATCTGTCAACTCAGTATGTAAATGCTCGTATATGATCAATAGGTCCAGTAGAATCTAGTGATCACTGGTCCTGCTGGCCAGTGACTCGGCCATCTTAATTTGAAATCATGGTATGGTATGTATTTGTTTCTCTTGAACACAGGGCAAAGATTAGTAACATTGAAGCGACGGAGGAAGCTAAAGCTAACCTATTCAGAGAAAGAATGAGGAAGAAAGACTCCGAGATCCCCAAATTTGTACCAACAAACATTGCAGTTAACTTTGTCCAACACAATAGATGTATGTATCATGCAAATCAGTCAACATTTTCAAAGGCCCTATTAACCCTTTAATGTCCAGAATCATTGTCATCACCAATTATTGGCAGGCATGCGCCTACCTGGTGTAAATGCCTGGATCAGACAAGCTCCCTCATGCACGCACAAACACACATGTTGGCAACAACACTACTCATTGTCTGTAGTACACAACAAAAGAAGCTTGACAGGTAAAGGCAGATTGGCAGGCATGCTTAGAGAATGCACATGTAATAAGGAAATATTCTGATTTTCTTAACCAAATTTGACAACTAAAGGTTTAATGTTCCATAAGGTTGATGCAAATTCACCTTTCCAGAGTACCCACCCATCATATGACGTCATAATGAACTGCGACATCAATGACGTCAAAGTACATCACAAACGCATATTTGAAGACGGTCTATGCGTTGTTGTACAAATTGTTTGCTTTTACTATTTAAAAAATATTCTGTAGAATATTTTGAAACTAATTTGACCGGGCGCTGTTGCTGCCATAGGCAGCAACAGCACCCAGTCAAATTAGTTACAAAATATTCTACAGCTTCTCTGTATAGTTTTCAGGAAATTGATAGCTAGGGCATTCGGGGATCGATCAATCCCAACACGGCGAGGTGTGGGTGGAGCTTAGCTAGTGATGGGCGGGGCATAGCTAAAAATGGAGAGGTCCATTTCCAACAAAACTGATACCAGTGTTAGTAGATGTACGTCCTCCATAGGTTATTTGCTTATCCTAAATGAGCGATTTCAACCAAATTTGGCTGAAACGATCCTGTGGTGATGGGCTCTAGAACTTCTGTACAAAATTTTAATTTGTCAATTTTTTGGGGTGACATCTTAGATTTTATTTTAAATGTACTGGAAATTGTCAAATTGCTTCTTCTCCTTACCATCTTGACAGTTTTTAACCAAATTTGGCTGAAAGGATTCTATGGCTATAGACTCTAGAACTTCCTTTCAGAATTTTGATTGATGAATTTTTGGGTGAAATCTTAGATTTTCTGAAATTATAAAATTACTACTCCTTAGCTGCTTGACATCTTTCAACCAAATTTCACTAGATGTATTCTATGGTGATAGGCTCTAGAAAATCTATTCAGAATTTTGATTGATCAGTTTTTTGAGTGAAAACCTTAGATTATATGAAAAAGTTACCAGAAATTGTCAAAACGCGGCTTCTTAGCTGCCTGACATATTTCAACCAAATTTCACTAGATAGATTCTATGGTGGTAGGCTCTGGAACATCTATTCAAAATGTTGATTGAACAATTTTTAGATTTTAAGTATGTAAATTTACCAGAAATGGTCAAAATGCAACTCCATAGCTGCCTTGTCTCTGGATGGTAGCTTGAGCTCTACTGAAGGGACGAATTCATGGATTGGATCTGTCACTCAATTATATGTTTCATCTAAAGGGAAAATCAAATGCAGGCTACTTGCTAACACTCAGATTTGTTCAAGTAAAGTTACATTTTTTCTTTAAAAATGTCCATTTGCAGACTAAGAGAAGACTAGTCATTCCAGTGGTAAATTTTCAAAAATAGTCTTCTCTTGGTCTGCTAATGGACATTTCTCAATTGACCACTGCAGGCGTTTTTGGCTGATATGGCTGTTAAAGTGTCTCAGCATAATATTGTGTCAGTGCAATTTTTGGTTGTGACTCGCTACTAGTATAACTCAGTCAGTCTGTCGAATTTTGGACATTTTTATGTGACCTGGTCTGAAATGTCAGGTGACCGTCCATCTGCGTGTCCACCAAATTTTTCTTAAAAACACTACTCCTCAGTAACCGCTTGGTAGATTACAACCTAATTTGGCGGGAAGGACCCTATGGGGGCAGGGCTTGAAAATTGAGAAAATTTCAGGTTTCAGAACTTGTATACAAAATTTTGATTGCTCAATTTTTTGGGTGAAAATATTAGATCTTATGAAAGATTTACTTAGAAATTTCAAAATGCTACGCCTCAAAATTGTCAAAATGCTACTTATCATTAACCGCTTGACGGATTTCAACCCTAGTTGGCTGGACGGACTCTCTCGGGGTAGACTACAGAATTCCTATTCAAAATTTTGATTGGTCGATTTCTTTGGGTCAAAATGTTAAATTTTATGAAATATTTACTCGGAAAATTGCCAAAACGCTACTCCTCATTAATAGCAGAACCTATTGCAGTAATCTTAGACAGAAAGCACATACATTTAGCACTGATTGTTCGCATTTACAACATAATGTGCAAGCGGAGTCAACTTCATGTTGATTAAACTTGCAGCGATCATTCTGAAGAATGTCCCAGTAAGCATACAAGCTTTAATTGCAGCTTTCTCAACATATCTTGCATCAGATTTACAAGAGGACCAAACATGATGTGGCCTTCCCAGTTCAACTATGTTCGGATTAATAAATTTCAATGAAGACTTTCCGTTAGTCTCTGAACTCCATCTCTTTGTACAGTAATAGTCAATTGCTATCTTCGCCATTGCCTTCCATCGAAGTTTGGTGACTGCATTCACAAGAAGTTCCGAAGTAGAGGGTAGGTCATAGCTTCGTAAGATCCTTTTAACATGTGAGAACCAGCTAAGCTCGTCAATTCTTCTCAGCACTCCCTGCTGTTTGGCCAACTGAAATGTCTTAGTGTCTGAATTGCGGTAGATACCTTCAAATATGAGGAAGAATTTTACTGTCTAAGATTACTGCAATAGGTTCTGCTCCTAGAAGAGCATACACAGCGACGTCCGCACAGCGGTCTGGAAGACTGAATCTGCTCAAGTTTCTGCACCTTTTCTATCACCGAGAGGGCCTTAGTCATCAAACAGTTCACATCTAGGCCAAATCTCAACCTTTGCACCAAATATAATGTCCAGATTTTGAAGATTATGACAGGATTCAAGCGATGCTTGCCATGCAACCCAGCACCCATCGAGGTGTTAAAGGCTATACAGCCATTTGTAATCACTGGTTTTGTGTCCACACTTCCATTTTAGGCGAGTTATTACTAGATGAGTTATACTTTCTGCATTCATCAGTGGCGAACCACCCATGCTTAGTTGAACAAGACTCATCCTTCTCGTTGAGTGTCATACAACACACTTGGAGACATTATCATGTGAATGGTTGTTGTCGTATGACGTCATTGCGGGAATATTTTGTTGTTGATTAAACCAGCTCTTTAATTCACCAAGATATCAGTCAGATGTGAAAGGAGCACCACTATCTGTTACGCTGGAACTTAAATCTGAGCTGATGTCCAGCTTCCTAGCTCTGTATTAGACGTCAGACTATTTTCTCTCGAATTGTGAAAAAGAATTGGTCAAATACCTTTAATTCATAAATGATATTAAAAATGTTTTGGTGGTTTTTATTGAAATCTAATTTTCGTTTGAGATCTCCTTTGATGACCATATCCCGTCGTGGACAACAAAAATGAAATCAGTTACTAGCAATAGCAGTTGACACCAGAATTTTATGCGAGGTTTAATAGATCAAAATGCAGGGAAATTATTCTGTTTAACATTTTATTCTGCACATATGCACGGGTTCATACAAGCGCGCGCACACATGGCCATAATGGGTATATTTAAATATAACACTACCTATTATCAGCCATTGATTACATCCACATTGGCCACAATAGAACAGCCAGTTGTACAACACACCACCCCCACCCATTCCCCAGTTGTACACTAACACATTCCCAGTTCGTACAGTAGAACAGCCCGCTGTACGCCAGCAGATCCCCAGTGGCTGCAATAGAGGAAGCACATGCACCAAATAGGTTCCGCTAAATAAGACACTATCCTATGTTCTCATTTTCCAGGCTGGATAGCAACCTTATAGTGAAGGTCGGCGACTTTGGTCTTACAAGGGATGTATACATGAGCTCTTATTACCGACAAGAAAACCAGAAACTATTGGCCGTTAAATGGATGGCGCCAGAAAGCCTGGAATTTCGTGTGTTTAATTTCGAGACAGATATTGTAAGTATACGAGCAGATTCGTGAATTAATAGACCTTTCCACTTTATCAACCCATATCCAATGATGTCATAATCAGATACGCGATATGTAGAATGACGTCACGAATGACGTCGATAAGTCAATCTAAAAATGGTCAGATCTCAAATCGAAGATCTCGCGAGATACGAATGGTCGATAAGTACGTCACGGACGCATATTTGAAGATGGACTATGCATTGTTGTACGAATTGTATGTCTACTATTTAATAAATATTCTGTTGAATATTTTGAAACTAATTTGACTGGATAGGCAGCAACAGCACCAAGTCAAATTAGTTACAAAATATTCAACAGCTTACTTGTAGTTTTCGGGAAATTGATAGTTAGGGCATTCGGGGATGATCAATCCCAACACGGGGAAGTGTGGATGGAGCTTAGATAGAGATGGACGGTCCATAGCTAAAACTGGAAAGGTCCATTGACTGCTTGGTGCACACTTGTTTATGCTTCTCATCACAAAGCAAAAATTGTAATGAAATATATATTTGCATGTAATCTGTACAATCTTTCCCATTTATACCTTGCTCATTGGTAACGTCATTTATAGATACATTTCATATATTTATAGACGAGAATCTGTGGGAACACCAACTTGTCGATATAGCAAACTATATATGCCAACGTTCAGCCCGATAAGCTCTTAATGATGTATATCTTATTTTATAATGGACCTTTCCAGTTTTAGCTATGCCACGCCCATCTCTATCTAAGCTCCACCCACACTACGCTCATGTTGGGATCGGTCGATCTCTGAACTCCCTGACTATCAGTTTCCAGAAAACTATACAGGTAAGCTGTTGAATATTTTGAAACTAATTTGACTGGATGCTGTTGCGCCAAGTCAAATTAGTTTCAAAATATTCAACATCATGTTTCTTAAATAGAAAAAACATGCAATTCGTACATGTCAGACTATTAAGCATTAAAGAGGGGCTTAATTCAGCATACACGTCGCGTAGTTGATTATGACGTCATGAGTTAGTGGGGGAAATGGATTCATGAATTGAGGGATCTACCATGATTTCATGATGATGATGATGATGATGATGATATATATATATATATATATATATATATATATATATATATATATATATATATATATATATATATATATATATATATATATATATATATATATATATATATAGATTATAGATGGCACATTCTTGAGGCACTGGTGAAACTAGTCAAATGACTACGTCTATTAGTGTGTAACGACACAACTTAAGCACTCAGTTAAGTCACAAATCTGCTCTTATATTCACATTGATGATGGCGATGATGATGTGACTGTTTTTTTGCATCTGAAAGGAGTGGAATCTCCTTTGAGCTGCGATCAGTTTTCTTCAACCTTCTCCACTGTCTTGACCTTTTCGAGCATCCAAAAGTCCTTCAGGTTATTTTTTGTCTTTAATAATCTTAGATTTGTTCCTGAGGGCTGTTTGCAAAACACTTAAACAGGTGGTGTGAGGGCATCCTATGTGATTATATAGCATAGGTGCATCCGAACTTGGATGGGAAATTTAGAGCCTTGAATTCACACTTTGAAGGACTGGAAATCAGTTGCTCCTGTTACGCATTGATTTGCAATGTCAACTAAACTACAGATGAGAGCTCTTCCTACATTTCTACTCACCCCGGGCTAAAGTGCTTCATCATTCATCCTTTTGGGGTTGGACAGGTATGCACGTTTTGGCTTCAGTCATGAAAATGTTTGTAGCTTTCAGCTATTTTGCTACTATTGGATGCAATTCCTCAAGGGGACCCTTTTCTTCACCGATGAAATCGACTTCACCTGCATACCTCATCACTAGCCTAATTTTTGGATTGGAAGTTTGGTCTTGTCGAATAGTCTTGAAACGATATAGACCTGCAGCAAGATAGCAAGTGAAGAGCACTGGTAATAAACCATCTCCTTGTGATTATCCTATCGATGGGTCAAAATTTACAGAATGCATTGATTTCATTTAACAGGAAGTTAATTTGTGTGCCTGCAAATAGAAGTAATTTTGTCTGACTAGGCATACTTTGTCACCGTTAGTCAGCCAGATGAAGGAATTGGAGAAGCTGTGGTCTCTTGATGTCACATGAAGATATATTAATAATCATTCAATAATATTCCATATTAAACCATGCATTTGCTTGTGATTATAGGTCATAGTTCACATAATGTTAACTTTGTAATTAGGCATTCCATTCCTTATTGTTCTTGACTTCAGTGGTCATTTAGTGTGACAATGTGGGAGGTGTATTCAATGGGCAGAGTACCTTATCCAGAACTGGAGAATCAGGACGTTCAAAAGCATGTAGACTGTGGTACTAGACTCCGGAAACCTACAAACTGTCCTGATGAAATGTGAGTGAATCTCCAATTAAGGCAAAATGAAGAAAAATCAGATAAATAGTTCATAGTGCATTTTGGAATTCATATTTTAATAGAGCATATGTCACATGTAGAAGATAGCGTAAATATGGGTTGACTTTTACTAAAGTTATGATTTGAGCTTAGTAAAACTGATTTGAATTGAACTTTTGAGTATACACACCTTTATTAGAAGGGGAATGATTATTTATCAAATAAATGCAATTCTAACATGTCAATACAATCATGCCACCTTCCCCTGTTAATATCTGTCTTACAGGTACTCTGTGATGTCCTACTGTTGGAACGCGATACCTGAACAGCGGCCGTCATTTACTGAACTCTCAAAGACGATATGCTGACTATGCTGCAGACATATGCTGTTATCTAAACATGGATGAAAACAGAATCTGTGATGTACATCAAAATGTATATGAAGAAACTAATTATGCTGATGGGACAAAGAATGTAAGTTCAAGCAATACCATCACAACAGCACAAGATGTGACAAGGTATGATTCCAAGCACGGTAGTGACATCAAGATGACTGTGGATTTATAATCTACTAACCAAACAACCATTTCAGAATCATACCTGGATCAGATGGCTATACAGGATGAGGGATTGTCTGACTGAAGAGTTGTATATAATGATATAGGTACATTGGTGCCTCTGTTCAGAGATAACATTACGTGTATTTACATGATGAATTATTAATGAATAGTCCTGGAGTCCATTATTATCAGTTACTTGATAGATGAGTGTTTGATCAAAACATTCAATAGATGCATACACATTTAGCTATGCCCCGCCCATCTCTAACTTTGCCGATGCTTTGCCCGTGTTGGGATCGATTTACATACTTTGAACCCTGACTTCCAAGAATCCCATTTTAAAGCTAACTATACAGGTGAGCTGTTGAATATTTCGAAACTAATTTGATTTGGTAGTGCCCAGTCAAATTAGTTTCAAAATATTCAGTTCGTCCAGTTGACCGACTTTTCAATGTTCATGACAGAGCTAGATTCGCTATTCATTATGCATTTTGATTGTGACGTCAGCTTACATATGACGTAATTGATTATAACATGCTGTAGATATGGGATTGTCTTCTGGGGGGTCATGACCCCGGGGACATCTTATATTTGCAGTCTAAGACCCCAGTGAATTACTATATTTGAATACCAGGCGAGCTAAGGAACAGATAACACAATAAGCAGGAAAATAATAGCGCGATCTAGTGTGTGCATCAAGTCGATGCAAAACTGACACGAAAATGTAGCTGAAACAATAAGTGAAATTGGAATAGAATAGACTAAGACTTAGGGCAGTGAGCTGATGTAGTCCGTCGGTGGTTGAAAGATGAAAGTTATTGCTGCAGCGGCGGCATAACCTTTTATAGTATTCAGCAGAAGTTACGACCAATAGTTTTCTAAATATTCAAGCAAGAGCGTCGGTAGGGTGCTACGGACAGAGTGTACGTAGCACAGACTGAATGACTCATAGAATGACGTAGTAACGTGGCGACGACCGACTTACCATAGGACCGTGATAATGTGACCGAGTTTCTATATTTCTATAGAGTCAAGTTTGTGGGTGGTAATTTTGTCGAAACTGAAATCGAAACTGAATCTAAACCGAGCGCAAAAGGGATACTTGTGCCGGATAATGGCTGGCGCCAGGCTGGGGCGCCAGGCAGGAGTCAACCAAGGGGTTAGATATGACAAACCGACGTAGTTAGTTACATGGTGTCCTGTAGGCTAAGAGAAATGGTAACTTGAGTGCCGATAACTCTAGCATTCTACAAGTGGTCGATTGTATAGCATTCTACAAGGGCCGACTGTCGCCTACACAAATCGGAAATTACTATCAAAAAGATATGAGTCAAGAGGCGTGCCGGTCCACCAGCAAGCCTTGGTATGAACAAGCATCCGTCATTCTAGACAGGTCGTCGTCCAGATGAAGAAGCCATCCGGAATTCTAAAATGGGAGAACGAAAACTAAGATAGTATATAAAGGGGACTTTAACTTTAATCGGGATTCCGAGTCCGAACAACAGTGCGTTGAAGTAAACCTAGCCTCGAATCCATATAGTTCTGTGGAACTGATTTTTGTCGAAATTCAAATAAGTTCTTGATGAATGGTTTTAAGTAGCCAAGAACAGTATTCGGAGAAATTGTTTAGCTAGTCGCGAAACGTAACATTATTTAAGTAAAGAACCAGTAATCGTATTTCTAATTAACTACATAGAATACTGAATCAAATAAATAAGTTTGTTTTTATAAATTCTGTTGTGACAGTATAAGTCACTTTCACGTAAAAGTACATAGTTAGAATTAGGAGAATAAAGCTATCACCTTGATACTTTACCTCAAGGCACGAGTTCGTGTTTTAAATAGTGTTTACTCTGGCACCTACGGGAAACCACCGTAGCTTACCGACATCTTCTGTAATCAGATCAGGCCCAGATTACCAAGTACAAATATCGTCATAATCATCTTCTGACGAGGCGATCTGGTATTCACGCTACTTCCTCTTTGGAAAGATCGGTTGTCGCAGCAACCGCAACATCATAGTCTTGCCGGAGATAGTAGCGAAAAACAGAATCGAAAGATATAGAATCCGAAATCTTCATTGACGAGCGCCTGCCAGGATCCGGAGCAAAACCAAAACGCAGCGAGTACATAGCGTATGGCCCAAGCGAACGAGGGGAGACCAGCTACGCTATTACTGAACGATTTAGCCGACAGAATAAAAGTTTTTCTGGAGGCAGCCCAGAACGGCCAAGGCTAGCTAGGATCAGCATAACATTAGAATACCAATAGGAGCAATGGCGGCGCCAAGAGGCCCACCGACCGACCCACAACTACCCACCGGGGAACGACAACTACGCCCTGAGACAGTGGCGGCCATGCAAACGATGGGTGCGGCTATGGCGGGGGCCATTGTTGAAAGCAGCAATCGTCGGGAGACCGACCGTGTGTACCGCGAAGAAGTCAGGGACACGGTATCCCGCATCCAACCCTGTGATGGGGTAGTACCGGAGGAGGTAAGGACGTTCTTGGACGAGACGAAACGCGCCTGTGTCGCCAACGAGGGGCGACTGGACGGGATACCTGCCTATGTGATAGTCAGGGCGGCACGGGGACCGTTATCCCGAGCCCTGGACGGTTTCTTGGTAGGGAAGACCCGGGAGGACGTTACGTTTGAGGAGTTTAGGGAGTACGTGACCTTGAACTTCGTGTCAGCCAACGAGGGAGAGCGCATTAAATATGACCTTGAGGGGGTTCGGCAGAGGCGCAATGAAACCATTATCACCTTCAACCGAAGGTACAAAGAACTGAGCAGCCGGCCCTACCCACAGGAGAACGACGACAATCGACGTACCGTACTGGGAATCTACCTGAGGGCGTTGGCTGATCATAGCCTAAGCAAACGAATCATCCGGAAGCGTACGACCACCTTGAACCGAGCTATTGAAATAGCTGAAGAAGAGGCAGTGAGTGACGACTTACTGCAAGCGATGAAGATCGATAGTGATCATAATCGAGAGGAAAGAATGGAGGTAGATATGTTAGAGTCGGCAGAGGAACGGGAAATATGGACGGTCGTCAAGACGTTGGAAAGACAGACTGCTCGACAGAGCAAAATGATCGAGCAACTCTGTGGCTTGGTTAGGGACATGCAGCTACAGCGACGGAAGCCGGTGACCGGGGCCGCCCAGCCCACGAAGAAGACAGACCCGCAGGCAAAGCAACGCGCCCCACCCTCGCCCCGACCAGTCAGGACGGGGGGACGAGAGCAGTACATTACCTGCTATAATTGTGGCCGGGTCGGTCATTACAAGAGTGACTGCCGTCAAGCGGTACAGCCACGGGAAGACGTCAGCAGACAGCCTGCCCAGCGACCCCGACAACCGCGACGGGCGCCGCCCATAACCTGTTCCCAGTGCGGGAGAGAAGGGCACATGGCCCAGAATTGTTTTGGGGCGTACAGGAGCCGGCAGATGACTTCCGCCGTAACAGTGAAGTGTTTTGGGTGTGGCAAAGATGGCCACTATGTGAGAGACTGCCCACAGCACGGATATCCGCTGCAGAATGGTCCTGCCGGGACCCAACAAAAGGGTCCGAACGACCGCAGGGCGATCAAACGTCCCCGCACCGACGATATGGACATTGACTTAGTCAACCGACGACAGCAGGAAAAGAACATCACGCCGCGCGACTGTTCCAGGAACGTCAGGAAAGACTTGAACAATCGTTTGAAGAAAAATGACGAATATGAAGACAGAGACGGTTTTATCTTGACTGGAGAGGGGACGGATGAAATGGGCCGTTATTCATAGTGTCGGACACAATTCATCCTCCCGCCGGAACAGCTACGCCGAAGTCGTCAATGGACGAAGGAGCCCGGGAAACGACGACGGAGAGAGCCGTTGGTGAGATCACCGACCGAGCCGTTCTTAATCCGTCTAAAAATGGATAAAGACGGTCCATCGGATCAGGGTAAGTACCTGCATGCCTTAGTGGATACTGGTGCTAGCACATCCTTGATTCGTAAGGATATATGGCGTAGCATGTTGAATGCTAGGCCATTGAAAAGAGCAAGAACGCTCTTAGCTGTAAATGGTTCCCCGATAAAATTGTTGGGGGAAACACAAGTAAGATTCGAGAACGCCCGACCCATCCCTAGTACGATTGTGGCCAGAATGAGGCATGAATGTTTACTTGGAGCGGATGCTTTGCACCTGGGAAATGCAAAGATTGACTATCAGGCCAAAATAGTAGTATGGTTTGGCCAGGTATATCCCTTTGAATATCCATATAGGGAACAGACGAATTATGTCTATGCTAGTTGTAAAGAAACGACCGGATATAAAGATATCGACCAAGTCATGGTGGACTTTGCCGATATCTTTGATACGGCTCGTCCAAACACGTTAGGATTGGTCCCCAAAGTGAGGTGTACGGTACCAACAGGAGATGCTTATCCTATAAGGCAAAAAGCCTACCGTCTACCGCTGGCCAAGCAGTATATAGTCAAGAATCAAGTGGCTGAAATGCTGGCAGCGGGCGTCATAAGACCATCGTCATCGCCATGGGCGTCGCCCATTACGTTGGTCCCTAAAAAGGACGGGGGGACTAGATTTTGTGTCGACTACAGAAAGTTGAATTCTGTGTGCAAGAAGGATAGTTATCCACTGCCAAACATAGCCGATATTTTTGATTCGATGTGCGGCGCAACGATATTTTCGACTATGGACTTGAAGTCTGGCTATTGGCAGATACCAATGGACAGCCAAGACATAGAGAAAACAGCGTTCGTTTGCAGTGAAGGTTTGTTCGATTTTGTTCGGATGCCGTTCGGTTTTGCGAACTCAGGTGCCGTATTTCAGAGGGCAATGAACGATATTTTCCGAGAATTCGTGGGAAAATATGTGCATGTGTTCGTCGACGATATAGTCGTATATTCGAGAAATCCGGCTGAGCATGCACAGCATTTGCGTAAGGTTATGCGTAGGATTCGAGAATACAATTTACAGGTTAAGAAAAAGAAATGCGAATTTGCCCGTAAGTCTGTGGACTTGTTAGGGTATCACATTTCGGCACTAGGAGTGGCTCCTCAGGTTCAGAAGGTCAAGGTCATAAGAGAAATGTCACCGCCACGCGATGTGAGTGAGGTGAGAAGTTTCCTTGGAGCTACAGGGTATTACCGCTCTTGTGTGCAAGGCTATGCCGAAATTGCTAAGCCTTTGATAGAATTGACTAAGAAATATAAACGTTTTGAGTGGGGTCAGGAAGAACAGCAAGCGTTTAAGAAATTGCAAAACTTGCTGTGTAGTGAGACGGTTCTCACGTACCCGAATTTGAATACTCCGTATAGATTGTATACTGATGCGTCTAGCTATGCGATAGGTGCGATACTGGTACAGGTAGATGACAAGGGTATTGAGCGGGTGATTCAGTATGTTAGCTCTACTCTTAAAGACAGTCAGTTGAATTGGCCTGTGATAGAAAAGGAAGCTTATGCGGTAATATACGCGCTAAAGAAGCTTAGACCTTGTCTATTTGGCGCGCAGTTTACCGTGTATACCGACCACAAACCCCTAAAGAGTTTGTTTGTGGGCGAAGTTAAAAACACGAAGGTGCAGCGCTGGGCGGTACTGATTGCCGAGTACGGATGTAAGATTGAATACATCCAAGGCTCGAAGAATATTCGAGCGGACATGTTGTCCAGGTTACGACGTCCGGTGTAAGTCGCGACGCTAGATACGGGCAACTTTGTAATACCAGACGTCGACGAGGGAGTGTTACCTCACGTCCCTCTGGAAGCATTCGACATACCATATGACGAATTGTGTGCCGAGCAGACCAAGGAATACCCGGAGTTGTTAAAAAACACCCCGGAGGAGTATATGGTCAAGAATGGCATTTTGTATTCTTTAGTTACGCCTTCAGCGTTAGACGCCGAGTACCCCCAGAATAGTCTTACCTACCCTGTTCCGTGAGAAAGTTCTCCGGATGGCTCATGAACGAGCTGGTCACCAAGGTCTGCAGAAGACCATCGGTATGGTGAGGGATTCTTTTGTATGGACGTCTTTAAGAAAAGACGTAATTCGTATGCTTGAAACATGTACGAAATGCCAGGTCAACCGACCTGTCACTACCAGACCCAGGTATAGTGAAATGCCCATGGCCAATTATCCGAGTCAGATAATTGGAATGGATTTGATCGGTCCACTATTAGAATCGAATAAGGGTAACGTGTATATCATGACTGTGATTGATCACTGTTCTGCATGGGCAGAAGCATACCCAATCACGGCGAAGACATCTCAAAATGTGGAAGAAAAGTTCTTCACGAGTATGTCGCGCGTCATGGCATCCCTGAAATTGTGATAACCGATCAGGGTAAAGAATTTTGTTCTCATTCTCTGGAGGAGCGGTTCAAAGAACATGGTATTGACCACAGGCGGTCTAGCCCGTACCATCCGTAGACCAATGGACGTACTGAAAGATTCAACCGCACTCTTAAAGAGTTGATCCAGAAAGGGGTGAACAATGCCTCGAGGGTGTGGGAGGACGAGTTGGGTGCGGCTTTGACAGCGTACCGCAGTACTCGTCATTCGACGACCGGGTATACGCCATTTTATTTGACATACGGGCGACGGGCGAGATTGCCGAAAGCCATTCCCATCGATGCGTCGCAGGACCTTGGTGAGAGACTGACGTATCTCAACAACGCCTTGCTGCGTGCTCGTGAGGGGACAGCTAGATCTCGGGAGGTTCACAGGGAACAAATTAATAAGCGTGCGAACGCTGGTGAATTTAAAGTGGAGGAACTCGGTGGTCGTAAAAGCTGAGGAGAGGATGAAGTTGACCTCTCGCAGTGACCCTGAGTATGAGATCTTTAAGATCAACGGACCTGTGGCGCACGTCCGCCATCAGAGGTCTGGTAAGGTGCGTGTAATTAATATATGTAAGTTGCGCGTAGTCGACTCAGAAATGTGCTGGGACGCGGTACGACCACGCCCCATTCGTAACCCTACCAGGGGGACGAAGGCTAGCCATCACCCCAGGGCGATGTTGCCCGAGCCAGAACCTATGGTCCCTGACGCTGATACGACACTCCAGGCTCGCAAGAAGCGGCCATCTTCGGATATGGAGCCAGAGGTGCGTACAGGGGGTAAGAGGGTTGACCGGAAAAAGTTTCAACCCAGTACGAGTCGCAATCAAAACCATGAGTCACTGAGTGATATCATCGAAACTCCTAGGCCTATGGTGATTGACGCTCCAGAGGCGGCACCAGGGCTGCCCTCTGAGCCAATGGAGACGCTTCCATCGCATCCTTATATGCTGCGCAAGCGCGGGCATATGCCGGATGACGATTTTGACAGCAAGCAACCCCGGCTGGATATGAAGCGGAAGCACGGGTATAGGCGGGAGAACGAATCCGGTAACAAGCGACTCCGGATTGGCGTAGTAGACTCCACCCTTTACGATGACGTGCTATACGCTGATTTCATCAGTCATATAAATGCCGTTATTCGGCAGCACGACCACCAGTAGCGTGTATTATATCGCTATACTTAACATCGCAAATAGCCAGTACGTAAAGTATCATAACAATTAAGACTAAATTCGTTCGCAAGATACTAAAATGTATTCGTTTGAATTGTGTATAATGGCGTTGTGGTTTAGCAGGATATCGGGTATATGTAAGGACTCGAGTATACACCGCCTACCGAACGGCGTCATGATAACTAAGCCAGAGACTGTGTCTGTGATACGGGCCGAATGGACCGTGATAGTATCCATCAACCACCCTTACCTACCCGCAGAGTTCCTGGGACGGTTGGCCCAAATGGCCAGTCTCGCCGCTAGCATGGGTACCAAAACATCGTTTTTAAGCGGGAACGATATATACGGATTACAGCATCGGATACGGGGCGGGGGGGGGGGAAGCAAGATGGCAAGCCAAACACAGCAAACCATGAGTAGTCGAAGTGGCACTAGGCAGAAGCGAGGGTTATTTAACTTTGTGGGCGACATCGCATCATCGCTGTTCGGTACCGCTACATCTGGGGATATAAACGCCATACGAGATGTGGTAAAGAGAGCGATGACAAAGGTGAACAAAGTGGTGCATTTTACCAACCAGTTGACGTCGCATGTCAAATTAGCTTTCCGAGATATTGGTATGAACATGGACCGTATTAACGAGTTAGGCGACAACTTGGCCACTGCAACGGGCAACATGAGCCGAGCGCTCAGGCAGCAGGGGATTCGATTGTTGGAACTCTATGCGTTGGTACGGTTAGGACATGTTATAGACTCGGCTGAACATGTGGTCTATGACTACCAAAAAGCAGCCGAACGATTCCATAGGCAAACGGCATCCTTGGAGTTGGGTCGTCTAACGGAGGAACTTTTTAGTCCCGACGATCTGATGTCCGTATCGAAACAGGTTAGTGCGGAATATAGGCTGATAAGACCGTATCAGTGGTATTACAGAAATGTAGTGATATATCCGTTGTGGCAGGACGAATCGAAGTTCCATTATGTGGCGACGCTAGCGTTAATTGACGGAGGACAATATATCGAATATGGACTACACTCATGGCCTGAACCATTGGCCAAGACAGGGTATTACATGCAAGTGATGCTGGCCCGTACCAGCATTGGTCTAGATACCAAGACTGGGTGGTACTTTACCGCATCGGGGTGTCATGGTGCCAACCCTAGGGTGTGCCAGGGACAACTACGGGTCGACAAGACCCACGTGCCCTGTATTGTGAGTGTATTGACAAATGCGACTGATAGCAACTGTAATATTCAACTAACGAAGTCAAACGTAACCACTAGTAAATTATTTACCAATAAAAAAATCGGCGTAGTGTTGCAAACGTTCGGCGAGACGGTGGAAATTCATTGCGACGGACGACTGATGGACCGATGTATGGTGAGTAATGGCGTGTATGCATTGATGTCTGGGGAATGCGGGTATAGTGGGAGGGGCTGGCGATTCGAGCCTGTAGCGTCTTATAGTCGGACGTACACTCGAATAGGTCTAGCCATTGAAATGTCCCACTTGGATGTGTCCGGCATTCCAAATCAATCCATGATAGTTGACCATTTAAAACTACAACCGTGGAACCATTTACAAAAGTCTAAGTACGTGCCGCTAGCACCATTATCCATGATCGACCCAGTGATGGTCGATGGCATTGGGGTACATTCTTTCGTATCATATTCAACGGGTTCCTTCGTAGTTGTGTTAGTAGTTGTGCTTATACTATACAAATGTGGCGTGTTATCACGCATGTGGAATGCGCTTAAATGCAAGCCACGTGCGGCCCATAAACGCAGGCCACGTGCGGCCCATAGTAGTGAACCGCATATCATCACACCAACTATTCAGACCCAGCAGCCCCGGAGAACTGCAGCTCTACCGGAGCCGCTGTGGATGGCAACCGGGTCGTCGCCTAATGCTAACGCCAGGACTGAGATCGACCCGACGGCTGCCGAATGGATAGAGATGGAGACGTACGTTGATGTGGTGGATCCTAACGTGAGCATAAACCGCTTGGAGGTATCACCATGACATTTTGGCACTAACTTTATATGTTTCTACTGGAACATTAATTGGTGAATATTAAATGTTGTAGCACGAACATTAGTATGGTGCCATGTTGGTACTGTATTATTTAATAGGAAAAATTCACATGATCTGTAATGATATTTGCACTGTAGGATTAAGGACTGACATTTATGGTGACGTCGGCACGATTAGATGACGTCATTAGAGTAATTGATTGTGGTATATTATACTATTGTATTGCTTGATTGATCGTATTGTTCTCTATGTTAAGTTACGCGTGGATCGAGGTTATCGACCACGGTTTAATGATGCTATTAATGTGTTTCCGGGGGCGCTCGATATTCTGCTACCCGGACATGTATGTTTGTATAGTTATCACCCATACACTAATGTATGCTACTAACGTATTTCCGAGCATTCCGCTACTCGGACAAGTATTGGTGTATAATATATTGACCTGTATTATTGATTCCTTGACAATTGGATAAATATCAGGTGGTATCCGTTCAGGCTGCTGGTATAGGTTTAGGTTGTTGATAGTCCACAACGAGTTAGTTGACACGCTCTTAAGGCCTTAAGAGAGATGGTCAATTAACTTTGGTTGTGGGGCGTATGTAGATATGGGATTGTCTTCTGGGGGGTCATGACCCCGGGGACATCTTATATTTGCAGTCTAAGACCCCAGTGAATTACTATATTTGAATACCAGGCGAGCTAAGGAACAGATAACACAATGAGCAGGAAAATAATAGCGCGATCTAGTGTGTGCATCAAGTCGATGCAAAACTGACACGAAAATGTAGCTGAAACAATAAGTGAAATTGGAATAGAATAGACTAAGACTTAGGGCAGTGAGCTGATGGAGTCCGTCGGTGGTTGAAAGATGAAAGTTATTGCTGCAGCGGCGGCATAACCTTTTATAGTATTCAGCAGAAGTTACGACCAATAGTTTTCTAAATATTCAAGCAAGAGCGTCGGTAGGGTGCTACGGACAGAGTGTACGTAGCACAGACTGAATGACTCATAGAATGACGTAGTAACGTGGCGACGACCGACTTACCATAGGACCGTGATAATGTGACCGAGTTTCTATATTTCTATAGAGTCAAGTTTGTGGGTGGTAATTTTGTCGAAACTGAAATCGAAACCGAGCGCAAAAGGGATACTTGTGCCGGATAATGGCTGGCGCCAGGCTGGGGCGCCAGGCAGGAGTCAACCAAGGGGTTAGATATGACAAACCGACGTAGTTAGTTACATGGTGTCCTGTAGGCTAAGAGAAATGGTAACTTGAGTGCCGATAACTCTAGCATTCTACAAGTGGTCGATTGTATAGCATTCTACAAGGGCCGACTGTCGCCTACACAAATCGGAAATTACTATCAAAAAGATATGAGTCAAGAGGCGTGCCAGTCCACCAGCAAGCCTTGGTTTGAACAAGCATCCGTCATTCTAGACAGGTCGTCGTCCGGATGAAGAAGTCATCCGGAATTCTAAAATGGGAGAACGAAAACTAAGATAGTATATAAAGGGGACTTTAACTTTAATCAGAATTCCGAGTCCGAACAACAGTGCGTTGAAGTAAACCTAGCCTCGAATCCATATGGTTCTGTGGAACTGATTTTTGTCGAAATTCAAATAAGTTCTTGATGAATGGTTTTAAGTAGCCAAGAACAGTATTCGGAGAAATTGTTTAGCTAGTCGCGAAACGTAACATTATTTAAGTAAAGAACCAGTAATCGTATTTCTAATTAACTACATAGAATACTGAATCAAATAAATAAGTTTGTTTTTATAAATTCTGTTGTGACAGTATAAGTCACTTTCACGTAAAAGTACATAGTTAGAATTAGGAGAATAAAGCTATCACCTTGATACTTTACCTCAAGGCACGAGTTCGTGTTTTAAATAGTGTTTACTCTAGCACCTACGGGAAACCACCGTAGCTTACCGACATCTTCTGTAATCAGATCAGGCCCAGATTACCAAGTACAAATATCGTCATAATCATCTTCTGACGAGGCGAGCTGGTAATCACGCTACTTCCTCTTTGGAAAGATCGGTTGTCGCAGCAACCGCAACATCATAGTCTTGCCGGAGATAGTAGCGAAAAACAGAATCGAAAGATATAGAATCCGAAATCTTCAATGCGTGTACACGGGAAAATTTCTAAAATACACATATTTATTTGAATATGTAGATAATCCTCAAAGAAAATGTATATATTTTTTGACAAATTAATTTTCAGAATATGCCGCCATGCTCTCTATCTATCAATGCTGTCCGATTTCCGAATTAACCATTTAACACTCAAGCTTGCCAAAATACAACTCTTACTGTGGGCTTGAGAAATGACTATTTGCAGACCAAGCGGCAGGTGGTTTTTGAAATTTTACCACTGGAATGACTGGCGAGCCGAGGTCATTGCTATGGTAAAAATTTCAAAAACAATCATCTCTTGGTCTGCTCATGGAGATTTTGAGAGAATTGAGATTTTCCTGAACAACTTTGGGAGGCCACGGTGTTAACTAATTATACGCACAGGTATTTCTTCGCATAAACAACACCCCTTGTCAGAACACATAGGTGTGAATTACTGTTCAAACGTGATCTTATCACCAAAGATTATCACTATGAATGCTGTGGTGTGTGATACAAATCTAAGCTCACAGTGGACTGATTTCCACCAGCTCATTAATGACCATGCCGACCAAACGGTCTCTATAGTGGTCTTGAGGAATATGTTATTATTTAAAGTCTATTTGCATGCTGAGAGAAGAGTAATTCTTTTTGTATATTTATCACTGCAATGACTGGCTCATCGTGTGAGCCAGTCATTCCAGTGGTAAATCTTAAAAAATTTGTCTACCTTTGCCCGCAAATGGAGAAAGCTCTTTCTGTAAATTCCAGTGATAATTTTACCTGAAAATAGACATTAACGGAGCAAAAATTTAATACTTAGTATTCGGTTAATCAAACTGAGTAGTGCTTTGGCCACTTCGAGGCATTGTGGACACAACAGGGGTTGATAAATCATTTTTCTATTTATCCAACCAAATTCAAACCAATTTATCATTGCCGAGACACTCCCTCGGGTAGAGGTAAACTGGGAGACCTTATTGTTCTAAGGCAACAAAACAATGACTAATGCTATACATATGTATAAATATATTTATTTATTTATTTTATATAAATGTATACATTTCTATTTACATATTATACAAATCCCTATAAAAATGTTGTACTATATATATATATATATATATATATATATATATATATATATATATATATACATATACATATATATATATATATATATATATATATATATATATATATATATATATATATATAAATATATATATATATATATATATATATATATATATATTTGATGAATGACCTGGTTTTTTTCAGGAACAAAAGACCCAAACCCTGATAACGCAACTTAAGCTGATGCGCAGTATTGGCCCAGTAACTTGCATTATCGGGGAAGGGGGCCTCTATAACTCAACTGCAACATCAGTAATCAAGAAGGAAATATCACCCATTCATACACACATCTGAAAACAACATTGACATGTATTCATTATATTTCACCACATGGTGCCAACAGCCTTGCAAATTTCATCCTTATTCTGCAGATCCACCAGTTTGTGGATGATCCCACGGAATCAGAGTTCATTATATAAGCTAGGAAACACTACGGTTTGGCTCAAATTCATCATGCAGTTCAGTATTTTTTTAATTTAATTAAATTTTGAGAAAAACTGAGATGGCCACAGACCAAATGGACCAATTAGATTTTTAGAAGTTTGGAAGCGAATTTTGATTCAAATGAAACCAGCATTTCCCAGTCTTTGAAATGATTTCATGGAAAATTTTTGGAAGTCCAAAATGGCAAATGAAAAAAATGTAGTAATCAGATATTGTCATAATGTTTTGAAGCCTACCGCCATATTTTCTTTCCAGCCAAGTTTGACTGAATGAATGAGGAAACAATTGCATTTTTCCCTGTCCATATTTGATATAAGCTGTTTTCTGTTGGATTGTAAGATGGATTCCCCTATTTAGTTTTATCTAATAGACCTTTCCCACATTAGCATATTTTGGGAAAATACCTTCCCAGAATGCATTGTGCATACAACTTCTGGCTGGTAACTGCGATAGCCGACGTGCAAACAGCATTACTTTACTATGGGAATCAGATACAATGTACTTTAGCAGTTTATATGAAAATCTATGTTCATAATATTATTGAAGTCATACATCATTGGAAAGCTAAGCCAATTTTCTATACATTTCTGTACTAGTTTTTAGTTTTGTAAAATTTAATACAGTTGATTGCAATTTAAAAATATCCCCTATTGTCCACTTGATTTAATGAATGTAGGTCGAATGGAGTATTTTATATACGCAAATGACTCAGTGCAAACTTTGTAAAAGTATAAACAATAATGTATTAATGTTTCGCCAATTGAATGCGCCTTCCAATGATATATGACTTAAATAATATAATGATTATAGGTTATCATAGGAACAGTTTAAATTGCTGTGTATTTACCAGCCAGCAATTTTGCTCTGAGCGTTGATTTAGGGGAAGCCCGACGTAATGACGTCAATGTTGGAAAGGTGTATTGCAAACAGTGGTCACTGAATCTTATTTATTATCACTAACACATGACCGATGTCAATGTGATAACAGTTACACAGTCAGTAGAGGAAGGATATGACATCCATTCTCTTGAAATTAATTTAACTCCTGCTGCTCTTTGTGACTGTAAACTCGCCCAGTTAAGTTAGTTCCAATAAAATCAGCATAATTTCTGTTGCATCGTAAATGATTTTTCGTATTTGCGTTTTCTGGTTCTTCTTTCTTTTCGTTCGCTGTTCATACCGCCAGTCCTGTAAGTGACTATTGACATGATCATATGCGTTAAGTGCGTGGATCCATGGTTTATTAGAGTGCGCCGTGTGGCCTGGAACCTCCGTCTTCAGCACTCGAGGTTTCTGTCAGTGTTACCTCACCCTTACCTCCTTTAGTCACCTCTTACGACGCGCAGAGGTTACGGAAGGTGTATTCTAAGCCCCACCTACAGGGCAACGTTTTCTGGTTACTTATATCATACAATGTCTGTATCTCAGATGGCTAACATATTGCTTTGGCCCTCAAGTGACAAATGATACATATTCACATAGAGACGTGTGACATTATTCCTAGACTGCAACAGGTGTTATCAACGTAATTTTCAAGATCATGTGATGGCGCACATTCAAACCAAAATGCCTGAAAATAAAATTGTTAAAGTAGTATAATTTTATAGGCCGAAATTGTGTACCCCAATGTAATGAAATGAAATAAACCGTAACATATTATGATCATTTATTTGTTTAAATAAATATAATTTTTTCTGAATTTAAATTAGGGATAAATGTTTCTAATTCAATTTCACAACTTAAATTTTTTTATTAATTTATACAGAATGAAGTTATCATTTATTTTGTTTTCAATACATACATAAGTTATGCCTTTAAAAGCATACCATTTTAAATTTTATTTTTAAGAATTTTGGAGTGAATGTAGACCATTAAAGTCTCTGATAAAATTATAGATTTTCATCCTAGAATCGTCGCATTTGTTTCTTGAACTTTTCATAGTGAAAATCATCCGTAGCCTTTTCCGTGTCAGTTCCACGTTTGTCACCTGTAAGGCAAACAGAACAATTATTATACACAACCTACGGATCTATTTTTTGCTTAAATCTGTCACAGTGTGTTTGAATCAATGGAGTTTGATTTGTCACTGAAGTTTGACGTCATTATCAAAATACGTCCCTTGTTAGCTGATGTCAAAATCAAATAACGTACGTCCATTATACAAGTGGCAAACATATGATAGCAAGCCCCTTAATTGAATGTCTTTGGTGAATTTACAATGTAATAAACATTCTGTTGAATAGCTTCCACAGTCAAATTACTTTCAAAATATCCATTAACTTCCCATAATAGTTATTTTAAAATCGAGATTTTGTGAATTCAGGAGCCAAAATCAATTCAAACATGTGCATTAACAGGGTAGAGACGGAGAACAGCTAAAAATAGATCCCTCTATTTAGTTTTATATAATTACAAATAGTGGTCATAGAATCTTGTTCATTATCACATACACAGAACCGACGGCAACGTGATAACAGTTAGTCAGTAGAAGGATAAGGCATCCATTTTGGAACGTTACTGAAATCTATTGTTGCTATAGATGGCAACAGATTTCAGTAACATTGTTTCCAAAATGAACACCAGTTATCATTAGCAAATAATATTTAATAGGCCCACGTTTCACTGGACTAGGGGATTAAAGATTGTATGGCCTTCTTGAAGCTTTCTGATAATTTTGAAAATTTCACATAATTGTTGCTGCCTAACTCATCAACAATTTTCAGTCGAATAACACCTTCAGCAAGTGTCACTTGACAACTATTTGACTGAAGGCAGTAACAGTTCTCAAATCTTTAGCAATTGTCATTTGTATTGTTTGTTAATTATCTGTTAATTTTCAATCAAATTCTTCTGTCGAATCGTAATTAAGAATTGGAGATATAAGACTACCTTTTCTTGTATTAACTCCTGATGAAGACATAGTGGACGAGTCAACATCGCCAACACGAACCTGTCGCACTTCAGGAACCACTTCAGGCTTTTTCTTGGCAGTAACTTTATTCTCCTCCATATTAACTGTATAACAAATATCATATAGAAGTAAGCCACTGAGTATTTATTGCATGTTATATAGCTTTTTAACCATGTAATCACCTGGGCCCCTAAAAGCAAAACTTAAAGGGCCCAGTCAATTTTTCAAGGGCCCAATCTTATAACTGATCCCACATTTAGAAACACAGGATATAATAATTTAGGATTTACTGATGTAGAATGACTTGTGTAACATACATTGCTTTCAAGCTTAACCCTTTTATCGATAAATTACATGTAAATCTAAATTTCACGGCAAACAAACAGACAATCTTTTGACTATTTTGAAATTAATATGATAAGGCAGCAATGGCTTCCAGTCATATTAATTTCAAAATATTCAACAGAATGCTATGCATCGTAAAAAATCGCTTTTTTAAGATTGAAAGTTTTAATGAAACTGGCTCACATGATTTTCTGTTAACAATCTTAAAATATGAATAAAAAACTTTTGGTCATCCCCTGGGCTAGCGAGTTTGAAAATTTGGTATCCCAGCCTAAAATCTAGTAACCCACCGCGAATGTTCACCACTGCTAATAAACTGTACATAATTAAAAACAAAATAACTGATTTCTTCACTGTACAGCACACCTCAGTAAAAACTTAACTTGTTTCCAAAACAATAACATGTTGGATATTTTGGACATAATTGGATTGGAAGACAATAGAGGAATCCAGTTTTAGCTATGCCCTACCCACCTCTAGCTAAGCTCCACCCACATTTTCATCCAAAGAATCAACCAATTAAAATTCTGAATGGAAGTTCTGAAGCCTACACCAATCAGATGGTTTCAGCCAAATTATGTTGAAATCTTTCATGCAGTTAATGAGGAGTAGTGCTTTGACAATTTCCGAGTAAATTTTTCATAAAATTTAAGATTTTCACCCAAAAAATGAAATCAATCAAAATTCCCTATATAAATTCTGAAGCCTACACGAATAGGATCATTCCAGTCAAATTATGTTGAAATCTGCCAAGCGATTAATGAGGAGTAGCGTTTTGACAATTTCCAAGTAAGTATTTCATAAAATTTAACATTTTGACCCAAAGAAATCAACCAATCAAAATTTTGAATAGAAATTCTGTAGCCTACCCCGAGAGGGTCCGTCCAGCCAACTAGGATTGAAATCCGTCAAGCGGTTAATGATAAGTAGCATTTTGACAATTTCCGGTAAATGTTTCATAAAATCTAGTTTTCATCCAAAAAATTTACCAATAAAAATTATGTATAACGGTTCTAAACCCTGACATCATAAAGTCTTTCCAGCCAAATTGTATTGAGATCTGCCAAGTGGTTAATGAGGCGTACCATTTTGAAATTTCTAAGTAAATCTTTCATAAGACCTAATATTTTCACCCAAAAAATTGAGCAATCACAATTTTGTATACAAGTTCTGAAACCTGATATTTTTCCAATTTTCAAGCCCTGCCCCCATAGGGTCCTTCCCGCCAAATTAGGTTGTAATCTACCAAGCGGTTACTGAGGAGTAGTGTTTTTAAGAAAAATTTGGTGGACAGACAGATGGATGGTCACCTTGACATAAGCTCACCTGACATTTCAGACCAGGTCACATAAAAATGTCCAAAATTCGACAGACTGACTGAGTTATACTAGTAGCGAGTCACAACTAAAAATTGCACTGACACAATATTATGCTGAAAGACACTTTAACAGCCATATCAGCCAAAAACTCCTGCAGTGGTCAATTGAGAAATGTCCATTAGCAGACCAAGAGAAGACTATTTTTTTTAATTTACCACTGGAATGACTAGACTTCTCATAGTCTGCAAATGGATATTTTTTATGAAAAAATTTAACTTTACTTGAACAAATCTGAGTGTTAGCAAGTAGCTTGCATTTGATTTTCCCTTTAGATGAAACATACGATTGAGTGACAGATCCAATCCATGAATGCGTCCCTTCAGTAGAGCTCAAGCTACCATCCAGAGACAAGGCAGCTATGGAGTTGCATCTTGACCATTTCTGGTAAATTTACATACTTAAAATCTAAAAATTGTTCAATCAACATTCTGAATAGATGTTCCAGAGCCTACCACCATAGAATCCATCTAATGAAATTTGGTTGAAATATGTCAGGCAGCTAAGAAGCCGCGTTTTGACAATTTCTGGTAACTTTTTCATATAATCTAAGGTTTTCACCCAAAAAATTGATCAATCAAAATTCTGAATAGATTTTCTAGAGCCTAACACCATAGAATCCATCTAATGAAGTTTGGTTGAAATATGTCAAGCAGCTAAGGAGTAGCAATTCTACAATTTCCGGTACATTTTTCAGAAAATCTAAGATTTCACCCAAAAATTCATCAAATCAAAATTCTGAATGGAAGTTCTAGAGCCAATCTGCCTTTACCTGTCAAGCTTCTTTTGTTGTGTACTACAGAGAATGAGTAGTGTTGTTGCCAACATGTGTGTTTGTGCGTGCATGAGGGAGCTTGTCTGATCCAGGCATTTACACCAGGTAGGTGCATGCCTGCCAATCAGTGGTGATGACAATGATTCTGGACATTAAAGGGTTAACAGGGCCTTTGAAAATGTTGACTGATTTGCATGATACATACATCTATTGTGTTGGACAAAGTTAACTGCAATGTTTGTTGGTACAAATTTGGAGATCTCGGAGTCTTTCTTCCTCATTCTTTCTCTGAATAGGTTAGCTTTAGCTTCTTCCGTCGCTTCAATGTTACTAATCTTTGCCCTGTGTTCAAGAGAAACAAATACATACCTTACCATGATTTCAAATTAAGATGTACGAGTCACTGGCCAGCAGGACCAGTGATCACTAGATTCTACTGGACCTATTGATCATATACGAGCATTTACGTACTGAGTTGATGGACATGGTAATGGACCTTTCCAGCTTTAGCTATTCCCCGCCCATCTCTAGCTAAGCTCTACCCACACCTTGCTCATGTTGGGATCGATCAATCCATGAACTCTATCAATTTCCAGAAAAGTATACAGGTAAGCTGTTGAATATTTTGAAACTAATTGGACTGTGTGCTGTTGCTGCCATAGCAACACTGCCCAGTCAAATTAGTTTCAAAATATTCAACAGCATCTTTATTAACCCTTTAAGCGTTAAATTTGTTCAGGAAAATTTCAATTTTCTCAAAGAAAATAAACGAAATCTAGGATTTCTTTTTTCACGAGAGAGTTGATACTTACCTCCCTAATACTTTTGATATTGCTAAATATTGGCTTTCACTCAATAAACACCCAGATTAAAACAGTTAGGTGCCCCTACTGGGCAGGGAGTCAGAGCGTAGTCTGGCGGATGCCAGCCCCACCACCGCGCATGCGCAGACTAGCACTTCCTCTGACTAGATTATTGTCTGACACACATGCAACTATTAAGAGCCTGAAGACCGAGCCTCTGTGGGGTGGAGAGGCCGGGTCCGTATCTAGGGAGGTAAGTATCAACTCTCTCGTGAAAAAAGAAATCCTAGATTTCGTTTATTTCACTTCAAGAGTATACTTACCTCCCTAATACTTTTGATATTGCCAGAATTCGAAAGTGAATCTGGCGGGAGGGAGGCGAGGTCAAAAGACCAGCTCATCCCTATACGCTTTTCTGCGTTTAAGGCACTTAAACTTCTGAAACTGTACGAAAAACAGTCAGGATTTGACTAACCATCGGATAACACCACCGATGTATGAGAGATGACCGAATGTCATATGCGCTCCCCCCCCCCTCCTTCCTGGGAGGAAGAGTCGACTGACCTCAATGTCCTATACGCTCTCTACGTACAAGTGCCATGTACTACAGGACAGAGACGAAAAAGCTCCATTTTCGTAAACTCTCAACAATGAACCACACAAATACACAAACCATCACCATATTAATAACGGGTAACGTGACAATACAATCAACAACGGACAACACATGAACAAGACTGACCTTGTTGAAATGGCTGCTGACATCATCTTCCCATTGGTGAAGACTGATGCAGGCCCAAAAAAGTGGGTGTTTCCATAAATTAATTGTGAAATATATAAGCAATGAGGAAAAACCTCCTCAAAAAATATAAACAGAGTTATTTTTTCAAAATCGACAAGGCGAGAGGATTAGAGGTGTCACGGAGATAATGGTCTGTAAAACTTGACTCACAGTGCCACTGAGCCACCGACATAATATCATCCACAGGGACCCCATTAAATAGGGCAGTGGATGTCACTACGCCGCGGACACTGTGAGCCTTGGCCACGTCAACCTGCTTCCCGGTGGCGGATTTATGGCAAAACTGAATGCATTCTACAATCCACCTGGAAATGGTGTCCTTAGAAGCCCTGCCATGGGGTTCAATATATGACAACCATAACGCTGACTGATCGGTGCGCCACTCCGCCGTACGTTGCTTGTACCGGCAAAGCGCCCGGACAGGACACCATGCTTTAGAATTAGGATCATATCTAGTTAAAGCAGGCAAAATAATAGGTTGACCTGGATATTTCAACGACTGATTTTTAGCCAAGAAATTAATCCTAGGTAGCAGCTTAAGGCCTTCCCCTGAAACCACAAAACGGTCATCCTCGGCTGATAAGGCATGAATTTCACTCCTACGCCTAGCCGAGGCCGCAGCAATTAAAAACACAGTCTTCAGTGTTAATAGTTTCATAGAAATGGAACTAAGTGGTTCAAAAGGCTTATCACCTAGTACTTGAAGCACTAGCGATAAACTCCAAGACGGAATCACCGGTGGATTCCTTGGTCTTAGATTGCCCATGCCTTTAATTAATACATTTAATGTATTTACTTCATCACTTCCCCTCTTAGCCAAGCAAGGAATAACAGACATTAATGCTGACTTATAACCAGCAATAGAGTTAGGCTTGAGGCTATAGGCATCATAGAGGTGACAGAGGAAATCAGCTACTACTTGAATAGATGAATCCATTGGATCAATACATCTTTTTGAGCACCATTCTGCAAATCTGTTGATTTTATAATTATATGCTCTGGAGGTTGACCCCCTCCTGGCTTTGGCCATAAACATGGCTGCTTGCTCAGAAAAGCCCTCCTTAATTCTAGATTCCTTGACAACATCCACACAGTCAATCTGAACATTGACGGATTGTTGTGAAGGACCTTGCCCTGGAAGATAATATCGTCCATCAGAGGCAGAGGAACCGGATTGCAGACCAGAAGGTCCAGCAGATCCGTATACCATGATCGGCTTGGCCAATCCGGGGCGATCAGAAGCACTTGGCATTCCTCTTGTCTGATTTTCTGAAGAATTTTTGGAATCAGGATTGCTGGAGGGAATGCGTATGCATACATTCTCCCCCAGCTGATAGCTAACGCATCTGTTGCGAAAGCGCTTGGATCCGGAATCGGAGAGACGTACGTCGTCATCTTCGCATTCTTCTTCGTTGCGAACAAATCGATGTTGGGTTTCCCCCAATGGTCGAACAGACGATCCGCCACACATTGATTTAGTTGCCATTCCGTGGGTAAAACACTCATCCTTCGGCTCAATGAGTCTGCTAGCAGGTTTAACCTTCCCGGAATATGAACTGCTTTCAAGGTAATCTGGTGATCCAGACACCAACAAAGCAGTCTCCATGTCATCATACAGAGACTGGGCGACTTCGTTCCGCCCTGGCGGTTTATGTAAGTCACAACTGTTGAGTTGTCTGAACGAATAAGAACAATCTTGCCCTGAACTTTCTGTAAGAAATGTTCCAGGCCCAGGACTACTGCTCTTAGCTCCAGTAGATTTATATGTTCCTTTGACTGTTCCAGATTCCAAAGCCCTGATATCGTGGACTCTTCCAGGCAAGCCCCCCAGCCCTCCATCGATGCATCTGTATACACAGTCACCTGAGGGTGGGGAGGGGTCAGCGTAACCCCCACCAAGAGATTCTCTGTGAGCAACCACCATTGCAGGTGGTGAATCAGAGGCACCAACACTGACACGTTCGAGTCCAGCGAACCTGTACTCTGGGTCCATTGTGTCATGAGAAAGAACTGGACCGGCCGCCTGCGTAAGGCGGCCTGAGGAATGACTGGTTCCAAAGAAACCATCAACCCCAGCATTCTCAAGTAAACCCGTGCCAGGACATGACGACTGTCGCACACTGACTGAATTAACGAGATGAGTTTCTGCACTCTCTCTTGAGTAGGATAAACATATCCCGTCTCCAGATCGAAGAACATTCCCAGGTAAACAAACCTCTGGGATGGAGTCAGCTCTGATTTCGGAAAATTTATCATCCAGCCCAAATCCGAGAGTTTTCAAAACAATCACCAGATTGGCCGATAAAGCTTCCTTGTCGTGTGCCTTTAACAGCCAGTCGTCTATGTACGTGTGGACTGCTATGCTTCTCCTGCGGAGGTATGCTGTGATCGCAAGAACCACACGGGTGAAAACCCGAGGAGCCGTGGAAATTCCGAAGGGCAACACCCTGAATTCCCACTGTCTGCCCTGGAATGCAAATCTCAGGAAGCGACAGAAACTCCCGTGGATGGGGATGTGGAAATAAGCGTCCTTCAAATCTATCGACGCCGTCCACATCCCCCTCTCCAACCCCGCCAACACCGAGCGCACCGTTTCCATCTTGAAACTGGGCGTCTCGATGAACTTGTTCAATGGCTTGAGGTTGAGAATCGGTCTCCACCCTCCGGTGCGTTTTGTTACTAAGAACAGGGTTGAATAGAAGCCCGGACACCTTTGTGCCGGCTGAATAGCTCCCTTTTGTACGAGGGAATCTATCTCCTCCTCGATACACAACCTTTGCTCTGGATCTCTCGGAATGGGAGTCCAGACTGGCACTAGAGACAGTCGCGACGGCGGGCCTGTCATCCACTCTGGATGATACCCGACGGAAAGCCATCGCAAGACTAAACGGTCCTGAGTTAACCGTTCCCACTCTTGCATGTGGTCGGCTAGCCGGCCTCCCACCGGTCCACCTAGGGACAGAGGTGGACACGAGGCATGCAAGAGCGGCACTGTCCCCGTCGCCATAAACACCGGAGTGGTTCTTACCGCGGTAACCGTCCCGTCAGGACCGATAACCACGCCCAGATCCTCGCGCGCCCCGCCCCGCGCGCACCTCGGTGCGCGGGCGGCTGCCTGGCTGACGGCGCCTGAGGAACCTGCGCCCCCCTCGCTGCTGGCCGAATCGCACGCGGCCGAGGCCGACGCTGCGACGGTGGCTGGCCTCTGACTTGGCCAGCACCACCTCGAGCCTGCAGGGGACGATACGCAGGGGGCGCGGCGCGAACGTTAGCACGACGCAGCACCTCAAACTGCTCGCGCAGCGCCCTCTGGTTATTCACCAGGGTGACCGTCTCCTGGAGGTGTCGACATCCCTCACCTCCAAAAAGACCAGGACCCGTCATAGGCGTACGCAGTAGCCTATTGTACAGGTCCTGAGATGGGCACAGATTGTCCAGGGCAAACGTGCGTCTTGCCCGGACACTCCTGGTCACCGCCCGAGTCATACAGTCCAGCGCCAGGTTAATACCATCCTGGATGGCTCGCTGGACCGTGACCGGACTTGGCTGGCGCGACGCGGATGCCGTTACTACCCCCTGTAACAGCTGGGAGACGTGGGACAGAGCGGCAATCGAAGCCCTCCCACTCTCCTCCGCATCACGCAACGCGGTATTCGCCGCAACGCGTTCGAGCACAAGACCCCCGTGTCAGAACGGGAGCCTGGCCGCGCATCCTCACCCAAAGCCGCGCGGTCATCCACGCTGGGCTTGGGTACCACACCGTACCGCTGGTAATCCAGGGGCACGATGCGACAACGCCTGGCCACCTCGCGAGGGGCCTTCGCGAGACGTCCACTCGATTTAATGGACGACTCCGCCGCCTCGAACATGTCAACGACATGCTCCGCCAGCGGCAGAGAAGGCATAGCGTTAGCAGTCGGTTTCCCAGCTAACCACGGCCTGTGGTCACGCTGGCTAGCCGACTGCTCCACGGGCAGATCAGGCCTAACGCTCACCAACCACTGGCAAGCGTCAGACCAATCCTCCTCCGTGGCTAACTGCGAGCGCTCTACAAGACGGGGGCCTTCGTCTTCCTCCTGAGCGCAAGCAGCAGAGCTTGACGGCGGGTACGCTGATACACCTGGCAAGCCAGGGAAAACATGCGGGCCTGACAGCACCGGCATGACAATATCACTGGTTTGACCAGGAGCAGGCGCCGTGGCAGAGCGCGGGGCACATACCGCCCCACCACGGGCCCGGCCAGCACCAGCAACACCCTCGGCAAGCCGAGGTATGCGGGTACCGCTGGCCATCAGCAGCGCCCTGGGCCACCACCTGAGCCGCGGACTCTACTCCAGGGTGAGTAAAACCGTGGAAGAAGCCGCCTGTATTCCCCGCGAGGGGTGCACAAACGTCTTCATCCATGTCCACGTCGTCAGACGGCGACCCTAGCAGGTAATCCTCATCACCCTGGTCAGAAAGATTAGACCCCGGGTCAGCAAAGAGAGCTAACCCGGGCTGACCAGGAACGGTGCCATAGGAGGTACTGGCCACCGCGGCGTGCGGATACCCCTGGACTGATAAGCAGCCCGCGGGTTCCAGCGACAGCCGTCCACGGTCCCCTATCGGCGCGGCAATAAGCCTGCTGCCAGGGTCGTGGAACGCCCCCTCTAATGGGGCCACCTCTGAATCGTCGAACAATGGAAGCGGTCTAAGGAAAACCGATCCAGAGGCAGGGATTACCTGCTCCGAAGCCGATGATGAGGACAGTAAAGGATTTGGTCCAGGAAGCATGCCACGAAGCAACTCTGGAACCAAATCCTTTATTGTCCTCTTCATCTCTCCCAACATCTCGGTCCGGAAGGCCTCCATATCCACCGCGGACGAGGCCTTCCCCTTACCCTTCCTACTTACAACCTCTCGTTTCCGCTTCTTCTTCTTCTCCTCCTCTACCACCTTGTCCGTCGCCTGCAAGCACAAGAATTCGGACATTAACTCGCCCCCCCAGTGCTTACATATCTCACAATTACCCGAGGGACCACAAGGGCTACATTGATAGCAAAGATGAGGCAAGAACTTATCATGCAGAAAACGTCCACAGGACGCGCAACCCGGTCCCTGAAACAGGGCAAAGGACGAGGAGTATGAGCAAACTAGTTAAGCTTAGACACTCAAACCAACTCAAAGAGAAGGAAAACGATCATAAAGATCAATATACATCAGAAACCAGCATTGCAACTTGAATTGCTGATAAATACATAGCCAGGCTGATTATGACGTCATTAATCCCGTGACAGGAAAAAATCGATCCCAACAAACATCCAAGTGCGAGGACGAATTGTATGCTGAATGGATACGTCGACTACACAACCATCAGATACACATAGATAACTCTTTTCTGGCAAAAATGTTAATTATCTCCCTTTGCTTACTATAATTAACATCACCACATTATCAATAACTAGATACCTGACACCTTGTATAGACAAACCATCCAACGTGACGAACCGGAGTACTCCACCACCTGCACGCCTCTTAACTCTCTCCACCTCATGGGGAAGGAATTGGATCAAGAGGGCAAAGCGAGAAGACCTTTATACTAGGCCTCCAACTCACTGGACATAATCATTTGGTTAGATAACCTAACAGTGTTAGTAGGAAATGGAACCATGGTGGAGAGAAAACTAACTCTCTGCTGCTGTGATGCCACCACCTAGCGTCATACAGACCTGTGGACATAAACAGAAAGAGAAATTAGCCTTAGGTAGCACCGAGTTGACATAAACCAACTAACCAAGGCGCTTATCACGGTAAACGCGAGTCCCGGAAACACAATACACCGGGAAAGAAAACTCGCTAATTTTACTAGAAGTCACCTGATTCAAAGGTCCTAGGTCCCCCTTTGGCGAAGTGATCCTTCCTGCCATCCTAATCAGTGACTATCACTCCAAAATAACACAACCAAGTTATGAAAACAGTTTAAGAGCAAGGAAAAGCTTTTGCACAAAAAAACATGTGTGATCTCTCTGCCAATAATCTAGCAAAGAGGAAGTGCTAGTCTGCGCATGCGCGGTGGTGGGGCTGGCATCCGCCAGACTACGCTCTGACTCCCTGCCCAGTAGGGGCACCTAACTGTTTTAATCTGAGTGTTTATTGAGTGAAAGCCAATATTTAGCAATATCAAAAGTATTAGGGAGGTAAGTATACTCTTGAAGTGAAATGTCAATTTGCAGACCATGATTATTTTTTTGAAAATTTACAACTGGAATTTTCACATTAAAGTTGTAAATTTTCACAAAAACTGTCTTCTGGTCTGCAAGTTGACATTTCTCAACAGCACTACAGAAGCGGTTTCGGCCGGTTTGAGTGTTAATGGGTTAAATAGTAGACATACAATTCATACACCAATGCTTAGTCCGTCACAAACTATGCATTTGCGTCATCATATACTTGAGTATGATGTCATATGATGGATGGATAAACTGGAAAGGTTCATTACTTTTAGCCCTTATGCTACTGAATGTTAGTCTTAAGTCATTGTATGTTATTCAATTCTGTGAAAATTAAGAAGTTAATGATAAGATTTTACGCTTCTCTGTTTGTGCTCCAGTTTAACCCTCTAACACCCATATCAGGCAAAAACTGCTTCTGTAGTGGGCTTGAGAAATGTCCATTGGCAGAACAAGAGGAGACTATTTTTGAAAATCGAGCCAGTCATTCCAGTAGGAAATTTTCAAAAATAGTCTTCTCTTGGTCTGCAAATGGACATTTTCTATGAGACTATTGATATTTTCGTGTACAAATTAGAAGGATAAAGGGTTAAGAAACACTGGATCTGTCGTATGGAATCATCATCATTCGCTCGCTAAAGCTCATTTATTGTTCAAACTTATTTTGAAACTGAGTATTTGTAATGAATTTGCCTAAAAATAGATTAAACATAAAACTTCAAGCTTCTTAATTCTTACAGAAAATGTCCATTTGCAGATCAAGAGAAGACTATCTTTGAAAACTTAGCACTGGAATGACCCAGTCATTCCAGGAGCGAAATTTTCAAAATATTTCTTTTGGTTTCCAAATGGACATTTCTGAAGATCATTGCCTAGGCCGTTTTGGCCACCTTAACTATTAACTGGTTAATATATCAATTCAGACATAAATTGCACTAGCCCTGGTCAATTTCTACTGGCCTCTGGCTAATGAGTGTTAATCTCAACCCTGCATAGATGATGTATATCTACTGCTACTTCACACATCCACAGACAGACACTCACAAAAATAGGTACCTGTCCCATGGTATGTAGTCACGTTTATGCAAGCTATGTATAACATCGAGCAACCTCTAAGCACTGCACCTCACCAAAAATAAGGTCATCATAGAAGCAATGGAACAATTAATATCAAACTTGGTTGTTAAAATTTACAATTACATTTTTTTCAACATACAGAGATTGATGACCCTCACCAGATCCTTTTTCAGATGATTTTTATCAAGACTAAACATCGGAACAACCTTTCTCGTGTTAACATTTGAGTTTAATCTGAACAATAGTTTCTGAGAGATAAATATGAATAACAGATAAACTGTGTAAGCAAACAAACAGATACCAATCCAATTCGCCAATGGACCTTTCCATTTTTAGCTATGCCCCGCCCATCACTAGCTTAGCTCCACCCACACCTCGCCGTGTTGGGATTGATCAATCCTCGAATGCCCAAGCTATCAATTTCCTGAAAACTATACGGGAAGCTGTTGAATATTTTGTAACTAATTTGACTGGGTGCTGTTGCTGCCTATGGCAGCAACAGCGCCCAGTCAAATTAGTTTCAAAATATTCAACAGAATATTTATTAAATAGTAAAAGCAAACAATTTGTACAACAACGCATCGACCGTCTTCAAATATGCGTTCGTGACGTACTTATTGACGTCATTCATTATGATGTCACTCATTATGATGTCATTGTACACATCAAGCAGTTCATTATGACCTCATATGATGAGTGGGTACTCTGGAAAGGTGAATTAGCCAGATCCTAGTAAAATTGAGATGGGGAAAATAAAAAGCAGGATTGGCTAAACATTTAGCTTAAATATAAAATCATTTTATTACACATAATTTCTACTTAGGGAACCATTAAAATGAATTCTGAAGAACGCATTAGTAGGCCCTAGTTCTATTTAAGTATGTTTTATTGTGACCAAATAAACACGGAAAGCCTATTATCTCAGATTAAAAGCAACCATATAGGTCAGATGTTGAATATTTTGAAAGTAAATTGACTGCCGTAGCAAAAATATTTCAAAATATTCAACATACTCTTGTGCTACTGGTATGTAGTGTTCAGTTGAAATGGTTACCCTATGGTGATGGATTGCAGACATTGCAAAACATTGGCTAAAATAGTTCAGATTTGGCTAAGAAAAAGTGTAGTTGGCTAATCTATTGGCTAATAATTTGTGAAAGCCAGGTCTGTCTCTAGAATCCAATAATCTCCTCCTATGAGAGAGAGAGAGAGAGTACCGAAATGAAATATTACTCTAGACTTGTGACACTCGTTGTGATAATTTTATTTATCAATAAGTTTATAGCTGCTACTCACTCAATGCCCAGATCAACTTCAGGAATACCGGACAACATCTGATTGGACAGCATATCTTCCGTCTTTTTAGACTTGCTTTCTACCTGTAGATGTTCAGGAACTGCATACAGTACATCCGCCTTCACCTTGCCTCTGCAATATGGAAAGAGGGAGATACAGTATGGCTCAGAAATAATGTACCATGTTTCCAAAACGAAATAAAAAATATGATTCAATATTTTACCATAATTGGATTGGAACACATTGCTTCCTGATCAGGCAGCATTGTCTTCCAATCCAATAATATTCAAAGAATTCAACAAAATATATCTTACATCACGTTCAAAATTGTACTAACATGTTTCTGAGGGGGGGGGGGGGGGGGGGGGGGGGGGGGGGGGGGGGGGGGGGGGGGGGGGGGTTGTTTTGGAAACAGGTTAACTTATTTCTAAGCTGTATTGTAAAGAATGAGTGAACATCACAAGGAGCTGGATGCAATGTAATCATCAAGCTTGGTTATTTGATGCAATAGTGCCCATTTCTAGCTAAGCTCACTCAAATTCTACCTAAGCTCTGTCAATTTCTACATAAGCTCCGTCAATTTCTGGCTAAGCTCCGACAGTTTCTGGCTAGGACCCATCCATTTCTAGCTAAGTTCCATCCATTTCTAGCTAAGTTCCATCCATTTCTAGCTAAGTTCTGCCAACTTTTTTTCAACGTGTTGAACAGATTTATATACTTCGAACACTGAATTCCCAAAAAATAAATTTCAAGCTAACTATACAGGTAAGCTGTTCAATATTTTTTAAACTAATTTTACAGCTGTTGTTGCTCTCTAACAGCTTCAAGTCAAATTAAATTCAAAAGACCCTTTATTAAATTGCAACTGCATCTCAAAGACACAATTCATACAGTTTTGTCACAGACTTTTCGATTTTGTGATGGAGCTACATCATTTTGATTATCAAAATCAAAATTAACATCAGCCAACGAATATAGACTTAGGCGATTATTGATTTGAGTGGTCACGATCAATTATTTAAGAATAATCGTGATTACTCTATTAATCAGCCCGAGTACAAATTATCCAGACATACTAACAAAAGCATATCAACGACAAATGGTGTAATGGTGCTTAGAAATGTCCAGTGATACATTTTCAAAAACAGTTCTTTTGGCCTCCAAGTTGAAATAAACTTTTGGCCTCCAACTGGAAATAAATTTGCCGAGCAAAATGTAAGTTTTCTTGATCTATCACATTAAATAGTAATTAAAAAGTAGATTTTGAAATATTTACGCAGGAGAAACTTTTTAACCATTTAAATTCATGATTTAAAAAATAAACGTGATTTTCAATTTAATCAAGTAATCGACTTGAGTGACAGATAGGATCCCTCTATTGAGATATTGACATATCAAGAGATAATGGTTAAACCCTTTAATGGTCAAAACGGCCAAAACCAGTCTCTGATGTGGTCACGGGGAATGTCGCACTGCAGGCCAACAGAAGAGTATTGTTGAAAATTTATCACTGAAATGCCTGGCTTGATCATTCGTGGTAAATTTTCTTAATAATGGACATTCATTAAGTAAATATTTTGATTTCTTGAAAATCTTTTACCAGCAAAGGGTTAACATAAAAGCAAAATTATAGCATTATCTCTGCCAAAAGGTTTTATATCTCTGCCAAAAGGTTTTATATCTCTGCCAAAAGGTTTTATATCTCTGCCAAAAGGTTTTATATCTCTGCCAAAAGGTTTTATATCTCTGCCAAAAGGTTTTATATCTCTGCCAAAAGGTTTTGTATCTCTGCCAAAAGGTTTTATATCTCTGCCAAAAGGTTTTGTATCTCTGCCAAAAGGTTTTGTATCTCTGCCAAAAGGTTTTGTATCTCTGCCAAAAGGTTTTGTATCTCTGCCAAAAGGTTTTGTATCTCTGCCAAAAGGTTTTGTATCTCTGCCAAAAGGTTTTGTATCTCTGCCAAAAGGTTTTGTATCTCTGCCAAAAGGTTTTGTATCTCTGCCAAAAGGTTTTGTATCTCTGCCAAAAGGTTTTGTATCTCTGCCAAAAGGTTTTGTATCTCTGCCAAAAGGTTTTGTATCTCTGCCAAAAGGTTTTGTATCTCTGCCAAAAGGTTTTGTATCTCTGCCAAGGTTTTGTATCTCTGCCAAAAGGTTTTGTATCTCTGCCAAAAGGTTTTGTATCTCTGCCAAAAGGTTTTGTATCTCTGCCAAAAGGTTTTGTATCTCTGCCAAAAGGTTTTATATCTCTGCCAAAAGGTTTTGTATCTCTGCCAAAAGGTTTTGTATCTCTGCCAAAAGGTTTTGTATCTCTGCCAAAAGGTTTTGTATCTCTGCCAAAAGGTTTTGTATCTCTGCCAAAAGGTTTTGTATCTCTGCCAAAAGGTTTTGTATCTCTGCCAAAAGGTTTTGTATCTCTGCCAAAAGGTTTTGTATCTCTGCCAAAAGGTTTTGTATCTCTGCCAAAAGGTTTTGTATCTCTGCCAAAAGGTTTTGTATCTCTGCCAAAAGGTTTTGTATCTCTGCCAAGGTTTTGTATCTCTGCCAAAAGGTTTTGTATCTCTGCCAAAAGGTTTTGTATCTCTGCCAAAAGGTTTTGTATCTCTGCCAAAAGGTTTTGTATCTCTGCCAAAAGGTTTTGTATCTCTGCCAAAAGGTTTTGTATCTCTGCCAAAAGGTTTTGTATCTCTGCCAAAAGGTTTTGTATCTCTGCCAAAAGGTTTTGTATCTCTGCCAAAAGGTTTTGTATCTCTGCCAAAAGGTTTTGTATCTCTGCCAAGGTTTTGTATCTCTGCCAAAAGGTTTTATATCTCTGCCAAAAGGTTTTATATCTCTGCCAAAAGGTTTTGTATCTCTGCCAAAAGGTTTTGTATCTCTGCCAAAAGGTTTTGTATATCTGCCAAAAGGTTTTGTATCTCTGCCAAAAGGTTTTGTATCTCTGCCAAAAAGTTTTGTATCTCTGCCAAAAGGTTTTGTATCTCTGCCAAAAGGTTTTGTATCTCTGCCAAAAGGTTTTGTATATCTGCCAAAAGGTTTTGTATCTCTGCCAAAAGGTTTTGTATCTCTGCCAAAAGGTTTTGTATCTCTGCCAAGGTTTTGTATCTCTGCCAAAAGGTTTTATATCTCTGCCAAAAGGTTTTATATCTCTGCCAAAAGGTTTTGTATCTCTGCCAAAAGGTTTTGTATCTCTGCCAAAAGGTTTTGTATATCTGCCAAAAGGTTTTGTATCTCTGCCAAAAGGTTTTGTATCTCTGCCAAAAAGTTTTGTATCTCTGCCAAAAGGTTTTGTATCTCTGCCAAAAGGTTTTGTATCTCTGCCAAAAGGTTTTGTATATCTGCCAAAAGGTTTTGTATCTCTGCCAAAAGGTTTTGTATCTCTGCCAAAAAGTTTTGTATCTCTGCCAAAAGGTTTTGTATCTCTGCCAAAAGGTTTTGTATCTCTGCCAAAAGGTTTTGTATCTCTGCCAAAAGGTTTTGTATCTCTGCCAAAAGGTTTTGCATCTCTGCCAAAAGGTTTTGTATCTCTGCCAAAAGGTTTTGTATCTCTGCCAAAAGGTTTTGTATCTCTGCCAAAAGGTTTTATATCTCTGCCAAAAGGTTTTATATCTCTGCCAAAAGGTTTTGTATCTCTGCCAAAAGGTTTTATATCTCTGCCAAAAGGTTTTATATCTCTGCCAAAAGGTTTTGTATCTCTGCCAAAAGGTTTTGTATCTCTGCCAAAAGGTTTTGTATATCTGCCAAAAGGTTTTGTATCTCTGCCAAAAGGTTTTGTATCTCTGCCAAAAAGTTTTGTATCTCTGCCAAAAGGTTTTGTATCTCTGCCAAAAGGTTTTGTATCTCTGCCAAAAGGTTTTGTATATCTGCCAAAAGGTTTTGTATCTCTGCCAAAAGGTTTTGTATCTCTGCCAAAAAGTTTTGTATCTCTGCCAAAAGGTTTTGTATCTCTGCCAAAAGGTTTTGTATCTCTGCCAAAAGGTTTTGTATCTCTGCCAAAAGGTTTTGTATCTCTGCCAAAAGGTTTTGTATCTCTGCCAAAAGGTTTTGTATCTCTGCCAAAAGGTTTTGTATCTCTGCCAAAAGGTTTTGTATCTCTGCCAAAAGGTTTTGTATCTCTGCCAAAAGGTTTTATATCGCTGCCAAAAGGTTTTGTATCTTTGCCAAAAGGTTTTGTATCTCTGCCAAAAGGTTTTATATTGCTGCCAAAAGGTTTTGTATCTCTGCCAAAAGGTTTTGTATCTCTGCCAAAAGGTTTTGTATCTCTGCCAAAAAGTTTTATATCGCTGCCAAAAGGTTTTGTATCGCTGCCAAAAGGTTTTGTATCTCTGCCAAAAGGTTTTATATTGCTGCCAAAAGGTTTTGTATCTCTGCCAAAAGGTTTTGTATCTCTGCCAAAAGGTTTTGTATCTCTGCCAAAAGGTTTTATATCGCTGCCAAACGTTTTGTATCTCTGCCAAAAGGTTTTATATTGCTGCCAAAAGGTTTTGTATCTGCCAAAAGGTTTTGTATCTCTGCCAAAAGGTTTTGTATCTCTGCCAAAAGGTTTTGTATCTCTGCCAAAAGGTTTTATATCTCTGCCAAAAGGTTTTGTATCTCTGCCAAAAGGTTTTGTATCTCTGCCAAAAGGTTTTATATCGCTGCCAAAAGGTTTTGTATCTCTGCCAAAAGGTTTTGTATCTCTGCCAAAAGGTTTTGTATCTCTGCCAAAAGGTTTTATATCGCTGCCAAAAGGTTTTGTATCTCTGCCAAAAGATTTTGTATCTCTGCCAAAAGGTTTTATATCTCTGCCAAAAGGTTTTATATCTCTGCCAAAAGGTTTTATATCTCTGCCAAAAGGTTTTGTATCGCTGCCAAAAGGTTTGTATCTCTGCCAAAAGGTTTTGTATCGCTGTACAAACAGTGAAAATAAACAAAAAATAATTTTATCTTATCCGAATTTAAATTACATAACTAAATTGTATGGAACTAGGTTTTAGGAAAATCCCATAAGCAAAAGAAACAAAGAAATAAAGAAAAGAAATGTCCCTATGAATAGGTTTTAGTATATTTCTATATTTCACACCACAGCCTTATGATAGTCAGATTAAAACAATTAGGCCTATGATGTCAATGCTAGTACGAGATTATAGTCTCAAATTGAAACACTATATCCTTCGGATTGAAATTTTCTTACTCATACCTAACAAATCTGCCTAAAAATAAAAAGTTTGCTGACCGCTTTAATACTCATATCAGCCAAAAATGGCTTCTGCAGTGGTCTTGAGAAATGTCCATTTGCAGACCAAGAGAAGACCATTTTTGAAAATTTACCGCTGGAATGCCAGTGATAAATTTTCAAAAATAATCTTCTATTGGTCTGCAAATGGACATTTTTTATGAGAAAATTTAAATTTTTTGAACAAATTTGAGGGTTAAAGGGTTAATCATATCAACCATACATGTACCATTACCGCTATCATTTGGCTGACGACATCAGCTAACCAGTGGCGTATTTGATTATGACATCTGATACTCGACCATTCATGCTATTCCTGCCCATTGCTCTACTCACTTTTGCTGTGAATCTGAATGTTTTGATTTTCCTTTTCGTCTCGCGAGCTCCTCTTCAACATACTTTAACCTGAAAATAAGTATTATTACATGTTTGAAGCACATTAATATGCTATGAAAATATGGATAATTGTCACCATGTTTACTCGATCTTGAACAGTATCAAAACTTGAACGTACACTCAAAAATTGCCCATGCTTTCCTCTACTTTAAACATTCTGGCACCAAACCCCTCCCGAGCCTAAAATAAACATTGTCTCGCATATGGGTACTTCACATAACAAATTTGGTTGAATCACACTAGATGGTGTGTGAGGGGATAAGGTGGTTGGATAGACAGAGAGATGAGCGGAGGCGATTGCTGGATATTTTCCAAATATGTGGGGATAATGGAAAAATCCAGTTTTAGCTATGCCCCGCCCATCTCTAGATAAGCTCCACCAATGCTATGTCTGGGTTGGGATGAATCGATCACACCACTCTCTGAAACCCAACTTCCAGAAAACTATACAGGTAAGCTGTTGATTATTTTGAAACTAATTTGACTGGGTGCTGTTGCAGCGCATGGCAGCGACACCACGTAGTCAAATTAGTTTTAAAATAATCAATAGAATGTTTATTAAATAGCAAAGACACACAATTCGTATAACTTGAGGGACTATACGTGTTTGTGATGGATTATATCACATCATTCATGACGTAATTGATTATGTCAGCCTACATATGACATAAATGATTATGTTATATGATTGACTCAGAAGCAGGTCAAGAGAACATTTTTTGAAATTTTATCACTAGGGTGACTGGCTCGATAACCGAGCCAGTGAATTTGAGTGGTAAATTTTCAAAAATAGCCTTCAATTACCCCATGAATGGATATTGAATATTAGACAGAAATTTAGATTTTCTTAATCAATCTTGATCAACATCATCACTAAAGAAGGATAAAAGTCAAACTAACTCTTTTTTATATTTGCATATTAAAGCACAATATGTCATCAAAATCTAACATATTAGATTTAAATTATTCTATAAATAAATTCATGTAGGAAATAATTGTTTAAGTAGAGATCCGAAACTGCCTGAAATACTGTACATTTTGTCATGTTTGTACAAAACTAGCAGATAATCGGATGGAATTATCGCATTAACGCTTACATCTCTGCATCCTCGTCTCGGCGGTTTGTCTCTGCAGCAAACGCTGTCCCGATCGTCTCCATATCTTCCTCTGATAACTTCCTAATGGTACAAATTAAACTCTTATGATAATGAACATGAGAAGGCAGCTTAGCTTAACCCTTTAATGATCAAGCCAGCCAAAACCAGCCTCTACCATGGTCTTGACGAATGTTCATTTGCAGACCACGAAAAGACTATTTTTGAAAATGTACTACTAGAAGGCCTGGCTCGATAGCCGAGTTAGTCATTCTAGTGATAAATTTTCAAAAATAGTCCACTCTTAGCCTGCAAATGGACATTCAATAAGCAAATATTTAGATTTTCTTGACCAAATTTGACAATTAAAGAGTTAATGGGAAAGATTGGCTAAGAAAATTCAGATCACGTCAATATCCATTTGCAGGCCAAGAGAAGACGGTTATCGAGCCAGTCATTCCACAGATAAATTTTCAAATTAAAGGAGTCTTCTCTTAGTCAGCAAATGGACACATAAAAAACCACTGCAGAGGGAAAAAACAGTTGTATTACTGACCACGTTTTTACCCTCTATAAATAAAGATTTTATTTTATTATAGGCCATGTTTGGTCAGTTTGACCATAACATTGATGTTCTAACAAATCAAAATAATTAAATATTTGATTAATAAATAACCCAGTTAGCCATACAGACCAATATAATAAACATATAGACATGATAGAATAGTTCATTTATATATTTGTGATGATATTACTCTAACATGTCTAATGATATGCACAGTGATAAAGCTTTAGCTTTTTAACCAGGTAGCCACCTGGGACCCTAAACGCCAAATTTAAGGGGCCCAGTCCAATTTCTTAAGGGCCCAATCTTTTAATTAAGATGCATCGACACACAAGATAACAGATTTAAAAACACAGGTTACTAATGTAAAATGTGTTCAAGCTTAACGCTTTCACTGACAGAGTACACGCATATCAATTTCATGGCAAGCAAACAGAACATCTGTTGAATATTTTGATATTAATATGCCAGATATGCCTGGAAGCCATTGATGCATTAGGCAGCAATGGCTTCCAGTCAAATTAATTTCAAAATATTCAACAGAATATGCTATACAGTGTAAGAAATTTACTTGTTAAGGATTGAAAGGGTTAATGAAACTGGTTCAACCCGCAATAGAGTCGTCAGATATATGAAATGAATTTCTGTTCACAATCTTAAAATATCAATGGAAAAATTTAGATCACCACCTGGACTAGTGACTCTAAAATTTTGGTAACCCAGCCTAGAATCTAGTATCCATGGGCTACTGGACCCCTGCTAACCTTCATCACTGGATATGCGCAAGAATATTGACACGTTGACTTATAGTAAATAGATATAAAATTAATCTTTATGTGCAACTTTCATATTTTAACTAAAATGTTTCAAAGAAGGATATTGTCACTGACTCATTTTACGAAACCACAGTTCTGACAGCAACAATATTTTTAACGTACTGTTTCTTCAAAGCTTTCATGTCAATCATTCCACCAGTCTGCCTCTTAGAGGGGTCATTCTGAAAAAAAAACCATGTTTAACAGTGGTCAAGTCTGCAAAACCCACCCCAGCAGTGGTCTTCAGGAATTTCCATATGCTGGACCAGAGAAGGCAATTTAAAAAAATTTAGTACTGCAGTTCCTGGCTCCAATTACTGAACCAGTCATTCGAGTGGTCAATTTTCAAAAACACCCTTCACTAGGACCACAAATGGACATTCATTAAACAAAAATTGTGATTTTCTTAATCAGTCTTGATAAATAAAGTATTAAGTCAAATTGTGTTTTAATAATGTTGGCTCGATAACAGAGTGGCATTCCAGTCATAAATTTTCAAAACTAGTTCTTTGCTTGCAAATAGCACACTAACGTGACTAAGCGAAAATCCAAATTTCGCAATGAAAACTTGACCATTGTATAGTAAAGCAAGCATATTGGAACAGTTGGATATTATTATGCTTTTATTAACCCGTTAATTTCGCTCAACTTCGGTCAAAAAAGTTCAATTCTGTTATCGAAAATCTCAATTTATAGAACAAGAGATGATTTTTAAAATGTAACACTGGATATGCTGGAATGACTAGTTCATTTATCGAATTTGTAGACTGGCATGCAGAGCATATTTTTTTTAACTTGCCACTTGAATGACTGCAACGGCTAGTTTTAAAATTATATTCCGCTGGCATTCAAATCTACATTCCCTAACATGCCCAAGACAAATATTAATGTTTTTAAGCTGTAAGAAATATTGTTTAATAGTTTTGAACTAATTTTACTCAAAGATGCTTCAAATCATACATGTATATATATCCACTAGTCGAAGTCTGCGAGTACCATACTCCCAATGTTCATGTTCAGATGTCCTGGAAATCACGACAACCTGACACTACTTTTACTTATCACAAATGATTAGAACTAAGCAAGGTATGAACATATGTTCCATGTTTGTATTCCAAAAACTATTAACCAGAAAGTCTCAGAATTCCTATGGTTAGACATTAATTGAAGCCCTGACCACCTGTAGATGTCCACACTATTTTTCAAACATGGCTATATTTCTCATGTATGTGGAAGCAGGCTTACGTGATTATGTGATTAAATGGAAAATTGTGATTATCTTTTAAATTGTGAATTTATATGATTAAACGTTAAATAATCGAATGATCATGAATGATTTGTACTGCATACATAGCTCAAAAACTACATTTTAATTACACTTTAAGGTGATCAGTTATTAAAATTAACAATTTGCTTAGCAACTGTATCTCCATTTGCAGGCCAAGGGAGGACTATTTTGAAAATGTATTACTGGAATGACTGACTCGATGTTCGAGCCAGGCATTCAAGTGATACATTTTCAAAATAGTCCTCCATTGGCCTGCAAATGGACATTTCTAAACATCATTGCAGCCTTCTTCATTGAGATATGCATTTGTTGCTATGTCCGTGTAATTTGAACCCAGGCTGATTAACCGAGTAATTGCAATTATTCTTAAATAATCGATCGTGATCACTCAAAGCTGGGGTGTTTGTTTATATTCACTGTGCCCCTTATATATTTCTAATGTCCCCGCTTTGAACGCATAGGGTCTTTGGGCCACACTTTTTCAGATCTGAGAATATTCTAGAATGAACAGTGGACCATACTATTCCTAACCTGACAATAATATTCTAGAATGCAGTGTGAATGATTTAATCTTCACAAAGGATTCCAGATGGATGCATTGCCAGGACCCTTTCTTACCTCCCCCATCGATGACATCTAGGGGCAAGAAAAAAGGCAATAATAAATTTGATGTGAATAAATACTACTCACATTGACTAGCTGTTCAGCCTTCGGTGCTACTTTACCCAGGGCAAGTACTTCAGCACTCATACCGCTCGGTCGGTCGCGTAATTTCTGAATCTCCTTAATCTCCTCTAATTTAATACTGAAACAGAATGACGGACAAACACTATTATGACTATATCAGTACATGTCTAAACTCTAAAGCATTAGCCTCATTTTCTGTAACTAAGGCACTTAAAACAACACAAGAATGTGAAGTCGATGGCATACCATCATGTCGAAAGGGGACGTAACTCCATCAAAAATTTACGCAAACTCCTGGAACTCGAACTTGCTCTATAATTTCTCGCAAAAAAGCAACGTACCAATTCTCAGTTGGATAACTGCGGAAAAAAGTGCGGGAAACAAATCTTTTTCATATTTTATATAAGTCGAAAGGGGGCATAATTTCATGCAAAATTGACAAAAATATCTGGAAATCGAACTTGCTCTCTGTAACTCGATATAATAATGCAACCTTTCAATTCTCACATGAATACCTTGAAAGAGTGCGAAAAAAGTTCGGAAAGCTGATATTTTGAGTATTTCTTAAGTCGAAAGGCGGTATACCTCCATAAAATATTGACGCATAGGCTTGAAACTCGAACTTGGCCTGTAACTTCTCATAACACAGCAATTACACAGTAGAGTATCTTAAAAGAATGCGAAAGAAGTGGGGAAAACTAATATTTTTTGTATTTCATACGTCGAAAGGGGCATAACTCCATGAAAAACTGACGAATATGTCTGAAACTCAAACTTGCTCTGTACCTCCTTATACTAAAGCGATGTCTCGATTTTCCCTTAAATATCTTGGAGTGCGAAAAAAAGTGTGAGAAGGTGATATTTTTTGTATTTCTTAAGTCGAAAGGGGGCACCACAACATCAAAAATTGAGGCATATGCCTGAAACTCGAACTTGGTCTGTAACTTCTCATAACAAAGCAATGTAGCAATTCTCAGTTGAATACCTTGAAGGACTGTGGAAAAAAGTGTGGAAAATTAACTGTTCTGACGTAGCCTTCTATGATATAACCAGTACACGGTAATGTATGACTATATAGTAAGATGACTTTATTCAGACTGAGCTACAATGGGGCCAGCAACAGGGCTAATTAGGACAGGGCAGATACATGCCAATTATAGCTGGTACTAAACTAAATCAAGGGGATGTAGGTTACAAGGTACTCTAAGGCCATATAGCTATAGAATCATTACAAAAAACGAACTGCAACAGACGGAGTGCAAACCTATAGTCCCCTCGGTTTTACCTGTAGGGGACTAATAAGAAATGAAATATGACCAGATTATTATGAGCAAAACATTGACTGAAAGTGCATCTTACATGTCTTACCCTACCACTGCATGGGATCAGCACTGTAGAGCCATGATTGGTCATTGATCCCCGCACTGACACTGCAGGTACATATTCAAATACCAGAGTTATGGCCCTTCTGAGATTTTTAAGGCATTGAAACCTATGGAGCTTTCTGTGCCAATTGAAGTAGCGACCCATAGGAATCACTTTCTGAGCAATCGGGGAAAAGGAAGGCGACACCCAGTCAACATACTGCTCTAAATTGTGCAAACTAACAGAAATTCACTGGGGTGATATTTGTTGTTGATAGCGTCGTCGTTCAATTTTCGTTTAGCTCAACTGTTCTGTTTATGTCTCATGTTTGGTTAATCATACTGTACCCAAACATTCCTTATAATTGCATGGCATCACACAATTACCATGCGGTCAAAAAGTCAAGGTCAATGTGACATGACACTGCTGCTGCACATCAGAAGTGTCACACACAGCTGATGTGCAGCAACAGGTCGCAGTGACCTTGACCATTGATCCCAATAATTTTCTATTGGTTTACAAATGGACTTTTTATGTGAGAAAGTTTTAATTTTGTTTAACAAATTCAAGGGTTAAAAGGCTAAATTTCCAAAAAGCGATCGATACGGACCGACATGCATGGCCGTTAAAGACACTGAACAGCTACGGAATAACTGGCAAAGTAGCTTCCTTTCAATACCTTTCGGACAATAAATATAGTTAAGTACTGTAAATGGATTGTAGTCCATCTTGAGTGATTGCAGGGCAGTCTTCTCAACCAAATCATTTTCCTCATCTACATAAACGATCTACTCAATGTCGCGAACAGCTGCATAAAGCAATTCATAAAAAAGCCGTAAGTGTGGCATATGTCTAAAAACGGTCGTAAATCTGTATTCACAAAAAAGTGTAATTTACGACAAGTCGACAATGACGTAAGTTATACCAAATATTGGTGTAACTTACGCCTGCTATGTTCCACGTGTAAGTCTAAAAAAACGTGTAACTTTGGCAAAAACAGCCGCGAATTGACATTTAACGTCATGACTCGAGGTTTGAACTCATGCGGACTGCCTAGTTACCGTAATCTAAACAAAGCAACAGCGATTGCAGTAGCGAGAACCCTAGATTGATCAATGCGATTGAGCTACTAGTAAAAAGAGCAAAATATTACATTTTTGTTAATTTAATTACTCGTTTCAATGAACATAATTAGTAAATCATTACAGGCATATTGTGCATGTTGTGCATCATTTCCCCAATTCAACGCGTTACTTGCACATTCACATGCATAATAATTCACGTCAAAATTTTGAGTTGAAGATCTTTGCACGCATCTAGACAAAATATCATGTTACCGTCATCACCAATAGATTATATAGTTTACAAAATATTTCTAAACTTGTCATTGACCCTTTATAATCCTCAAATTTGTTCAAGAAAATTTTCATTTTGTCATAGAAAGTGTTCATTAAATGCAAACCAAGTAGCCTATATAGCCTCCCTTGCGGTTAGATATGTATACTCTGTCTACAGACCAAGTGGTTATTTTTGGAAAATCTTTCACTGGATTGACTGGCTCTGTTGCCTGTTACCGAGGCATACAGACGTTATTCCAGTGGTGAATTTTCAAAAATAGTCTTCTCTTGGTCTGCAAATCGACATCTCACAAGACCATTGCAGAAGCCATTTTTTGATTGGCTTGAATGTCAAAGGGTTAAAGTTTGATGTTACAAATTGTCAATTCTTGAGTCATGTTATTGCAAACAGAGGCCACACGCCTTTGAATTTTTATCACAAAAAACAAGAAACAAATATATAGGCACCTACTACCTGTTTCTATATAAATTTGTTTCATGTTTTTATGTGACAAAAAGTCAAAGGCTGTGCCTAGGCCTATGTCCTAAAAAAATTAGACTGAAATATATTGATAATTTATCACATAGGCCTATCTGTCACATATGCATAGGGATAGAGGTGGCGTGGGTGGGGTCGGGCAGGTTTTTCCTCTCACATAGTATATCCCCCATAATGCCCCTAGGTTTTGGCCCCACTCATAGTTTATTACCCACCCCACGCATACCCACCATTTGGTAATAGTACGTTCCTACGCCCATGTCAGCACCGAACCTACAGTTACAGTTACATATAAATAAGTATGTTATTCTCGTAGCACAATCAATTAACAATTCCAATTCACGTATGAAACAGGGTTGCGGTCAATTCCAATTGGAATTGGAATTGATAAATCTGAGGACCCCGGAATTGGAATTGATAAATTTTAAGACAACAGAATTGAAATTGGAATTGGAATTGATAATTTGAATTGACCGGAATTGATAAATTCCAACTAAACTCCAATCAATTCCAGTCATATTTGTCATAGATTTACTGAACATTGTTGGCTATGAAATGTACATGTAATATCTGTATTATACACTGATCTTTATATGCCTCTAATGCATTTCATCCTAAATGATCTATATGATACCATTTACCACATTTCATTCTATATGCAGGTTGATGATATTTATTATGCCAGCTGCTGTTAGATGCTTAGTGAACATTTTAAAACTAATTTGATTAAATACTTTTGTCTCCTAAGGCTGCAACAGTTTCTATTAAAATAAATTTTAACAACTTAGTTATATGTTTGGTTTGAAGACTTAGAATTTGAGATACTGATAATTCATTGATGAGCAAGTTATCCCTTAACCCTTTAACACCTAAGCCGACCAAAACACCTTCTGCAATGAGTTTGACAAATGTTTATTGGCACGCCAACGGAAGACTACCTTTGAAAATTTACCACTGGTGTCGCTATCTGGATAACTGAGCCAGTAATTCCAGTGGTAAATTTTCAAAAATAATCTCTCACTCTGAATTGACAAAATAAAGATCTGATACATGCTATGAACTTTAATAGATTATTGAATTAACTCAATTCTCCATGACCAGTGACCAATTAAACCTTTTTATCCTATGTGAGCTTTGTACCTCCTTTATTCAATCAAAGCCACTTGAACTTATTTCATTCTGCATTCCCTGGAAACAGGGTTTCATCTCTATGAAATCATGCCATCTTTAAAATCATACAAATTAGTTAAAATGATTTCAAATATATGAGCTAGAACCAAGATAACCAAATTGTGTTAAAATTATTCATCAAAATGTTAGCGATAGTGTTCAGTAAAGTAATAACTATCATCTGCATGGAATGAAATGGGTGAAGAAAGCTGTACATTACAAGATAATTGCCCTATAATTATGCCCTCCTACATAACAAAGGAATCATTGAACAACCCCCTCTGTGAAATGGCTCAGCTTTTAAAACACAGACACCTGGACTAGAGGTGTTATTCAAACTCTACATACATGTGCTCAGTACTCTCACTCAGTACTGTACCATATACATTGTATTCTAATGCTTTTTAATGCAAACATTTATATAGCAAGGTTTACATGTATCTATAATAATTAGACATGGCATTAACCTTTATCCTATTCATCAGAGAAAAATCGACATTGAGCTATAATTAAGTCAAATGAACTAAAAATAAGATCTGCTGAATGTTGACTTTTTGGCCAATGGTTTGACTGAAAGATATAACTACCTATTGGCAACAACAATTTTTATTCTAATTGTTTTAAATATTAACGGAGAAGTCAACCAAAATGTCTTCTGCGATGGGCTTGAGGAAGGATCATATATATATGTATGCTAAGAGACTATTTTTGAAAATTTACCAGTGGAATGACTGATTCCATAACTGAGCCAGTCATTTCATTGTTAAATTAAAAACAGTCTTCTCTTATCCTGCAAATGGACATTTGCTAGTGATGAATCTAGTTTTTCTTGGCAAATCTTGGGCATTAAAGGGTTAAAATATAGCAATGTTCATCTCAAGTAAATGTTGGTATGGAATTGGACTTGGAATTGATAAAATGGAATTGGAATTGGAATTGACCTTGTCTGGGTGGAATTGGAATTGATAAAATGAATTGATGTGGAAACGGAATTGGAATTGATAAAATGAATTGAGGTGGGATTGGAATTGATAAAATGGAATTGACCCCATCCCTGGTACGAAAACAATCGCCTTTCTCGGCATTGTGATTAATATTAATTTTGATAAGTGTTAGATTCAAGGTCGTCTGCACTTCCTCATCCTTGTCACAACTATGATTTGCACATCCACGTACTAGAGATCTGCGTTTATTTACGACAAAAAATTACAAAAAAAATGTACGTCTCTCTTTGTGAATCCTGGTTACGTCAAAGACATAAGTGTGATGGCGTAACTGACACTTCTTTGTGAATCCGGGCCCTGGACTCATAGTCATAGGATTTAACCTTTCGTCCAGTATCAACATACGGTTAAATAATTGACTGGGCCCCTTAAATTTTGTGCTATGGGGACCAGGTGGCGGCTATAGCCTTATTCTTACCCCTCACAAAGTGGTATCTCAAGTTTAATTCTGTAATTTAGTCTTACCGCTTTCTTCGTATGGTGAAAAAAGCATCATAGCAGTATAGCCTTACTTATTAAAATGTTGTAGACATTGAAAACAGTATTGATAACTTTATTTAGGGTAGTGGAGGGTATTTTCAATCAGAGGTAGTTTTCAATCAGGTTATTTTAGACACTCAAAATTAACAGTAAAATTATAAGAGAATTATCATACTACATTCCTATAATTTTAATTGTTTATTCTTAGTGCTCAGCAAAAACATTTTCACTGTGCGATTGATTATTATTAATATCAAGTTATTTAAGTATAGTCACCACCATTTTAGTTGACTAATTTGCCTTGTTAAATAATGTGTTTAAGAGGTAGCAGTCATATAAATGCTTCAGTGAAGACAAACAGTAAAGTACAGGGAATTTTACATATGGTTGCTTGAAAAGAATGGGACGAGCAACTATTTGATGCCTAATCTTTGACTGAATCACAATTTTTATTTTGTCAATGATTTTGTGTGAAATGACCCTTCAGCTAAAATCACTATAGAATGGAGGCAGTTTTCAATCACCTGATGAGAAATACACAAATTCTAATTATTCCAATAACATTATAATTCATGTCATAATTAAATAATATTAACAAGCTTTCCCGTATAAATTCTAAATAAAATCTTTACTGTATTCTCCAAGATAACACTCAAATTGTTTGACGATTGTTACCTGTGCTTAGCCAAAGACCCACGATAGTCACTACTTGCTTATCACAGCAGTAAGAAATGATTTGGATACTGCCAGAAAAGCAAATGATTTTGTTACCGTAAACGTTTACTCTATAACACACTACACATATAATAATGAAATACTAAAACACAATTTATAATTGCAAAGTTCAAATACAAAGAAACAAGAGCCATCAGCAGACGGCATATCACCCGGATCCAAACATTTCAGATAAACATACATCGTAGCTAAACTGTAGGAGTTGTGTTGACATCTTGAAATGATTGCCAGAAATGGATGGACTGACAGACTGACACACATACATTCTATACAGACGCATGGATGTACAGGCATCCGGATAGCACATGCACATCTTCAAGTGGTAATGAGAATCATTACTAAGTTTCAATAGAATCACAGCTAAATTGTAGGAGTTGTGTTGACAAGAAATGATTGGTACTGTAGTTTATGTATCGGCTTAAAAGGGAGATAACGCTGTAATGAATAATTTTCTGGCCACGGAAAAAGCACATGCGCATCTTTGGGTGGTAATGACTAGATTTACCATGTTTCAAAAGAATTGTAACTAAACTGCAGGAGTTGCATTGACAAGGATGGACTGACAGACGAACATACATTTTAGACAGATGGATGGATGTACAAGTATACGGATAGCACATGCACATCTTCATGTCGTAATGATAACATTTACCAAGTTTCAAAAGAATCACAGCTAAACTGTAGGAGTTGCGTTGACAAATGATTGGCAATGCAATTTATGTATCGGCTTTAAGATATTTAAAGGGTGATAACTCTGTAATGAATAATCTTTTGGGCGTGAAAAAAGCACATGCACATCTGCACATGATACTGATAATGTGGACAAAATTTAAAGCTAATCCATTGAGACCTCTAGGAGGAGTTGCGTTGACAAGGAATGATTGTCAGAGATGGATGGACTGACAGACGGATGTACATACATTTTGGACAGACGGATGGACATACAGGTATACGGATAACACATGATACTGATAATGTGGACAAAATTTAAAGTTAATACATTGAGACCTCTAGGTGTTGCGTTGACAAGAAATGATTGTCAGAGATGGGTGGACTGACAGACGGACATACATACAGTTTGGACAGAGGGATGGATGTACAGGTATACGGCTAGCACATGCATACCTTCACATGGTAATCTTCTTCTTCTTCTTTTCGATTGCTGGTATCACACTTGGAGAGGCGTTCTCAAGATGAAATCTGTGGTTTTCTGGAGTACTTCCACAGGCCCATACAGCTTTTCAAGAAAAGAGGTTGACAAAGGCCAGATCTCTTCTCTCAGCAGCTGATACGTACTGCAACATTGAAGTATGTGCTCTGTGGTCTGTTCTGATTCTCCACAAGGACAAGCGGGCGATGCCGTAAGGTGGAACCGCCTGTACATGTGTTGGTTTAGTCTGTTGTGTCCAGTTCTGAGATGAAAAATGGTCACTTGCTCTGGCCTCGAGAGATGATGGTAGGCATCTCCTGATTGAGGTGTTCTATAGAGTGATTTGATGATAGTCTTCATCTCTGTATGGGTAACCATGTTTTCTGTCTGATTCTCTTCTGCACCCACCTTTGCCATCTTGTCTGCTTCCTCATTTCCTTGGACTCCACAGTGTGAGGGGATCCACTGCAGTGCTATCCGAAAGCATTTGATGGTTTGTAGTGCTTCTTCAAGTTGTGGCAGCTTACCTTTGGTGATAGCCTCAAAGACGGAGCGGGCATCAGATAAAAAGACAATCTGTGCAATAGGGTCTGCTGTTCTGCTGATGGTATTAGCTGCATGAACCAGTGCTTCGACTTCAGCTCTGTAGTTTGTGCAGTGTTTGCTTGTCGGTATTGCAGCTGACTCATGTTGTCCGTTTGGATACTGTATGTGCAGTCCGGCACCTCCGCTGCTAACTGCATCTTTGGCTGATCCATCTGTGTAGATCCTTATCCATGTCTCCTGAGGGTACATTTCTTCCAGCATGGCTAGGGTCAGGGCCTTCTTGCTCACATCACTGTGTTCATCTTTGGTTGTGAGATGAGGTACTGTGGTGCGAATAGCTATGCTCTCTAGTTTGTTTTCCCAGGGTGAAGGATCAAGGGTGTGGTTTGAGTCTTCTATTTGTGCTGGCAACATTTGTTGGTGTTTCCTTTGAAGTGCTTTTGTCTCTTTCACAAAACTTGATCTTTTAAGTCTTCCTGATGACAGCTGTGCTTGCCTGATCTTCATCGGGTGGTTGTTGAACGATTTGAACTTTGCAGCTTGGATCAGTGCTTTGCATTCCCTTCCTTTGCTAAGTGGGGGGATGCCTGCTGTCTGCTCCATTTTTTCTATTGGTGTTGATCTCATTCCACCAGTGATGATGCGCAGTGCCTGGTTTTGTACTCTGTCGAGGTTCTGTTGATGAGATTTAGCTGCCTCTGCATTCTGGATGTGCTCCTTCCATGTTAATCTTCTGTCATAGGTGACTCCCAGGTATGTCTGCTGGTCCTCGTACTCGAGTGGAGTACCGCCCACTGCCAGATTGCCAACCTTGGTTTTGGTGGACAGTGAGAATAGCATGGCTGATGATTTTTCTTTGTACACCATACACCAGCGATTGGCCAAGCTGTAATTATGTCCAAGGCGAGCTGCATTCTGTACATGGCAGTCGTTGTGTACTCCTCGGTGCACCAGAGTACGAGGTCATCTGCATAGAGGGCCGCTTGGATCCCATTGGGCAGCTCTGCTACAATGTCATTAATGAAGTGTATGAACAGAGTTGGTGATAATACTCCGCCTTGTGGCACCCCTTGTCTCAGCAATACATTCTGTCCAGATTGTCCATCCACCAGCACCCTAGCTCTGCGATTGTGTAGGTATAACTTGGTCCATCGGAACATGTTGCCACCGATGCCTGTGCGCCGGAGCTTCACGAGGAGGCCATCCTTCCACACCTTGTCAAATGCCTTCTGCAGATCAATAAAGGCAGCTAGCATCACCTTCTTGGCTTGAAGTGTCCTCTATGACCTGTGCAAGATGTGTTGTTTGATCTTCTGTGCTCCTGTATCTTCTGAAGCCGGCCTGCTCTGAAACTATAATGTTCTCCGACTCCAGGTACCACTGCAACCGCTGGTTGATGATGCGCTCCATGGTCTTGCATATGCAGCTTGTAAGACCGATATGACGGTAGCTCAGCACTTTCGTCTTGTTCTTCCATTTTTTCAGAGTAGGAGTCATTCTGGCTTCCTTCCAGCACTGAGGAACCTCTCCATTGGTCCAACTGAGAGTAAAGATGGCTAGCAACTTGCGAAGAGATGCATTACCAAGGTGTTGGATCATTTCATTCGTAATACCATCTGGCCCAGGAGATTTCTTCTTCTTCAATTGGCGGATAGCCTACTTCAGTTCTGCTAAACTAATGTCAACTTTCATTGCATCGTGAGTGTTGGTGTCTGTTCTTTCCTTTTGCTCTTTTCTAACCTCTTTTTGACGCATTCGTGGTATAGAAATGTTGCTTTCTTTTGCATATGCCTTCGCAAAGGCATCTGCAGCCATCTTTCCTGACAGTGTTTGTCCATCTTCTTCAAGAGTAAACTTCTCTCCCCCGACACCCTCATCATTCAGTGCTTTAGTCAGTCTCCATAGCTTTGTGGTGTCTCTCTCTAAATGAAACCCTGCCGTCTTGTCCCTCCAGCTTCTTCTTTTGGCCTCCAGCTTGGTCTTTAGATACCTGGCTTTAGTTTGTTGTAGCGTGAAGTGATTTTCATGACAGGGATTACCTTCTGCATCTTCGCTGGCCTTGTCTAGTTTATCATGTGCTGCTTGCAGTTCTGTTGTCCAGTAGGGGCGGTAGTTTTTCCTGAACCCTCGAGGAATCGCTTCGTTGGCAGCCTTGAGGATACCTGAATTAAATTCCATGACCACATTGTTGATGTTTCTCCCTTCTACTGCCATATTTTGGGTAAGCTCATTGGAACGAATGCCGAACAGACTCTAATTTGCCTTTTTGTAGTTCCACCTCTGATGTTGAGGTGAACTTGTCGAAATACTTTCAGAAAGAGAGAGGAAGACTGGGCGGTGGTCGCTTCCTCCTAACTGCGATCCGACCACTCTACTGAGGTTTCTGTGAATGTCTTCTGTACAAAATGCCAAATCCGGCGTGGTAATGATAACATGTACCAATTTTCAAAAGAATCAGAGCTAAACTGTAGGAGGAGTTCCGTTGACAAGAAATGATTGGCAATGCAGTTTATGTATCGGCTTTAAGATATTTAAAGGGGAATAACTCTGTAATGAATAATTTTTCGGTCGCAAAAAAACCCACATGCACATGCTACTGATAATGTCGACAAAATTTTAAGTTAATCCATTGAGACCTCTAGGAGTTGCATTGACAATAAATGATTGGCAATGCAGTTTATGTATCGGCTTTAAGATATTTAAAGGGGGATAACACTGTAATGAACAATTTGTCGGCCGCGAAAAAAGCACATGCATATCTGCACATGATACTGATAATGTTGACAAAATTTTTAATTAATCCATTGAGACTTCTAGGAGTTGCGTTGATAAGAAATGATTGTCAGAGATGGATGGACTGACAGACAGACACACATTATGGACAGACGGATAGATGTACAGGTACACAGATAGCACATGCACACCTACACGTGATAATGATAACACATACCAATTTTCAAAAGAATCGGAGCGAAACTGTAGGAGGATTTGCGCTGACAAGAAATGATTGGCAATGCAGATTATGTATCGGCTTTAAGATATTTAAAGGGGGATAACTTTGTAATGAACAATTTCTCGGTCGCGAAAAAAGCACATGCACATCTGCACATGATACTGATAATGTAGACAAAATTTTAAGTTAATCCATTGAGACCTCTAGGAGTTGTGTTGACAAGAAATGATTGGCATTGCAGTTTATGTATCGGCTTTAAGATATTTAAAGGGGGATAGCTCTGTAATGAACAATCTTTCGGATGCGAAAAAAGCACACGCACATCCGCACATGATACTGATAATGTGGACACAATTTTAAGTTAATCCATTGAGACCTCTAGGAGTTGCGTTGACAAGACAGGGACAGACAGATGGACGGACAGATGGATGGACATGCTGATCGCTATATCACCCCGTCTTCTAGACCGGGGGGATAAAAAATTAAGCAATTGAAAACTACCTCCACCGATTGAAAACTGCCTCCATCCATCGCGTTGCCTTATTTCAGTGATTATTACTTCTATATCAGTATGCAGAGGTGCACACAGACAGTTTATGGTGTTTAACAATATTATGACCTTCCATTTGACATATAATTGTGCATTGAAAATATTCTTGGAACAAGGAGAAATACCACAATTCCTTAAGGGATTGAAAACTACCTCCTCTCCCCTATAGTGTTTAACCAGATTTCGTTAAGACCACAGTAAACCTATCGGAGGAAGTAGAATCAAGATATAGTTCAGGTCGCTACAGGGTTAAAAACCTAAAGCTTCATTACTGCATGTATCTGTCATAAAGAAAAAGTAAAGTATGGATATGAATAACGAAAACTGGTATCCCATTAAAAAATAATGTCCAGTGTGTGCAAGCATAAGAAATTCACGTTTCTTATAGTTTCAATATTTTATTACAGTTCTTCGCCCTTTTTCTCCGTGTCTGAATCACTATCTGATGAAGATGAAGCACGTTTTCGAAAAGTTCTACTTTTTGTTTTGGAAAACATTGTTATTGTTTGGGAGATTCCTCCAATAACAAGTTAAACCATATTTTTAGGATCATATTCTCTGATGGGGGGATGGGGGGGGGTGTTGCTGGTGTGCATGGAATGAATGCAAGAACCAAAAAAAAACTTCTAAAGATTTTCGGGACACTTATGTTACACCTATTCTGCTATATGGAATAGAGGCCTTGGTTATCTCAAAAGTGGAGCTTGCTCCTGGAATTAAGCACATCCACAGCACAGCCCTTGGCACCAATTAGCATTGAAGAAACTGCGCGATATGTCTCTAAGCTCAGTCATAGAAAGCTGTTGATATATTCGGAATTACGGCTGAATACCTGCTGTTTTCCTCTCATGAAATATGTGAAGTTCTTACAATTGCCATCAACAAAATACTAGCTAGTGTTGAAATACCAGACGTGTTGAAAACCGGTCTTGTCACTCCAGTGCCAAAAAGGGCAAATCACAGCATCTACCGGACAACTACAGAGGATTAACTGTGGGGTCGGTCCTTGGAAAAGTTGTGGAGAAAGAAATTGTGCAGAAAATAAGGCCAATACTTAACCAAACCAATAATAGGATGCAGTTCGGCTTCACAGAAAAGTGTTCATCTGTAAATACTGTATTCGTGCATAGTGAGATGGTTGCTGTTGGTGAGGCTGGTAGGACATGCCCACCTGGCCTGGTTGCTGAGGCCATCGACACAAAATGCCACCAATACATCACATTCTTAGGTGCAAGCAAGGCTTCGGCAGTGTAAATCATCCTAGCTTATTGAATTCTATCTACAATCAAGGCACCAGTGGAAAGCTATGGAGTGCAATCAATAGCATGTACACCGGTATTGGTGCAGCTGTCAAGTGGAATGATGTGTTGTCGAGAACATTCACCGAAGGCCAGGGTATCAGACAGCGAGGTGAATCATCTAATGACTTATTCAACAGTAGGAGTAATGGACTGCTTGATAAACTCGAATCTCACCCAGCAACATTCCAAGTCAGTACAGTTCCACCTGGAGCCATCATGTGCGCTGATGATTTGGCACTAGCTGCAAGAACACCACATGATATGCAGCTACTACTCAATGAGGCTCAGCTCGATGCATCAAGTGTACGATATCTATTCAGCAGTACAAAAACCACCACCATGGCAATCAGAGGCACCCAGGTGGCCAAACTCTTTCTTAATGGCGACCCACTTAATGCTACACATGAGGAAAAGCACTTAGGCATCATCAGAAATCCATCATGTTCAAACAACCGCTCGCAGAAAGTACTCTATTATATTGCATACATTGCACTTGATCAGTTAAAGAGCTTTTAAATCAATCGAGTGCAACACCTCTAATCCCATAGTATGATAGCTTTTGTACCAGAATGTTTTGATCAATGGTATCGAACGATTTTGAAAGATTCAAAAATATTCCTAATATACATGTATGTTCTTTTTTTTCAACAGTGTCAGAGATTCATATCCACAATAGTTATGTCACTAGACAACTTTGCGTACATATCCTTACATACAGTCAACCAGGCCAGATGGGCATGTCCTACCAGCCTCACCAACAGCCATCATTCCTGTATATATCCTACCAGCTTCATGAGGCCACAAACAAAACCCTGGTGTTACCCAAGCATAATGATAAGGTGAGTCTGTCCTACCATTCTAGTCAGCGCTGCACTGCTTAATAAAAGTGTGTGTGGACTCTCACCAAACACGCCCAACACTCCAGCTGAGTCATTTTTACTGTAGATACCATGCTACATACTGGACAGAGTAATAGATTGCCATGTGGGTGTGTCTTACCAGCCCTAGTAGGGTACCAATAACCTCTAGTGTTATCTCAACCATGCCGATAAGGTGGGCTTGTCCTACTATTCTAATAACGTCACACTGTGGTTGATGTATACTGGAGAACTATACACCTACCAGAACAACTGGTTGCTAGGTGGGCTAGGCCTCCAAGCTATATGGTGTAAATATATATATATATATATATATATATATATATATATATATATATATATATATATATATATATATATATATATATATATATATATATATATATATATATATATATATATATATATATATATATATATATATATATATATATATATATATAGTCTTGTTGGAAAATATACCCTGTGTCAGTGATAGATTGCAAATATGATCCAGTTGAGTTAGTATTTCTGCAACACAGTGTTTGAATATTTTCCATTTAAAAGTATCAATGCCAGCACTTTTAGGCCCTGGAGTTGTAGGTGTGAAAACAGTATTGGGAATAATTGTTCTGTTGTCAGCCGATTCTGCCAATGGAATTGGTTGAATCGTGCGAGGTGTTTCAAATGGTTCAGGGGTTTCATGGACATAACTACGAGGAGCGACTTCAGCTGTGATGGATGCTGGTTTCCACTGATGATGTTTCAGAAAGACCTTTACACGAACAGGCTGTCCGATAGACAATGGTGGTAACTGGTTCGCATGTCTGTCATGATACGATTTGGCGACTTTCCCCTTATGTATGACATCTGCATCAACTCTTAGTTGAAGACATGGTTTGTACAGTTCTGGTACACATGGTAAGAATGACTGGGTTCTGCGTGACATAAGACGTTGAGCAGGAGATGAAGTCATGTTTGTTGATGGCGTGTTTCTCCACTCGAGTAGAGCTTTCCAAATGTCTCTCCCATCGTCAACAGCTTTTATGATAAGTGTTTTTGCAATCTTTACTGCCGACTCTGCTTTGCCATTGGAGTGACTATGATATTGACTAGAGATTAGATGTTCGAAATCCCAGTCTCGAGCAAAGGATTGGAAGTCTTTCGATGCATAACTAGGTCCACCTTCAGAGATCAGAGAACATGGTACACCATGTATTGCAAACACAGGTTTCAATGTACCGATTAGGCATTCTGTAGTCATAGGTTCAAGGTGCATTAGTTCAATGTAATCAGAGTAAATGTCGACAAGTACACACTAGTGCTGCTTGTCGACTTCAAAACAATTGGAAGCTACAATTTGCCAGGGTACTTTGGGTATTGCGTATGTCATTAATGGTTCTCGCTGTTGAGAGGGTTGATAGGCCTGGCAAATCTTGCAGTTTCCAACTGCTTCTGTTAAGTCACTATGCATCTGAGGCCAATACATAATGTCACAGGCTGTGTTCCATTAATACCAAGGTGTGATGAATGTGCGCGAGTGATCATGTCATTACATATTTTTTTAGGAATCACGATTCGAATTCCTCTGAGAATGAGACTGTTCTGTGTTGCCATTTCATCACGGTAGGGCCAATATTCGTGAATATTGTGAAAGGAACATCTGTTTTATCATTGGGCCAACTAGTGGTGATGATGTGAATTAAGTCCTGCATAGCCGGATCTGCACACGTTTCTAACTAAATGCATCGCAACCGTTCGTCATTTACGAAGATAACATCATCATTATGAGTCTGCTCAAGATCACGTTGGAGCTTTTATTCCAAAGTGATTTGATATACACGGTAGTTGGGCGTAATTGTACTTGATTCTTGCTGGGGTAGGGATGCACGAGACAAAGTGTCTGAAATGTACGTTTTATGTCCTGGTGTATATTCTACCATTAATGAGAATTTCTGTAACCGTAACAACATTTTCTGTAGTCATTTAGGACTGGCTAAGATAGTCTTTTTGAAGATTGACATCAGCGGCTTATGATCTGAAAGTACTAGCACGTTATGCTTTCCAAGAATGTATTGTTCAAAGCGCTCAGTCACAAAGACGATTGCAAGGCACTCCTTTTCGATTTGAGCATAATTATGGTCACACAGATTTAAGGCTCTTGATGCATAGGCAATGGGATGTCCGTCTTGAAGCAGGACAGCACCAAGTCCAACTTCTGAGCTATCACATTCGATTGTCACATCCTTATTCACGTCATAGTAGTGTAGAATAGGGGCACTGTGATTAGCTGCTTGATTTCATTCAGCGCTTTCTCATGTTGTGGCAGCCAATCGAAATAGGAGTCTTTGTCTGTCAAGTGTCGAAGTGGCTCACAGACACTGCTGAGTCGTGGCATGAATTCTGCTAGATAGGTTACTACTCAAATAAGTCTCTGAACAGCTTGTAAACAGTCAGGTTTTGGCATTTCTAACACTGCTTTGACTTTTTCTCGATCTGGGGAAATGCCGTTAGCACTTAACACATGCCCCATGTATGCATCCTGGTCCATTTTGTAACAGAGTTTCTTCTTGTTGAGCTTAAGATTGCATTCACGGCAGCGACTGAGGAGAGCCTCGAATGCATGATCATGAGATTTGGATACCCGTTCATCCATGTCACCTGAACCCCAGATGAGAATGTCATCTGCAATGGATACTACATTTTCTAGACCTTCAAGCATTTCATGTAAGCGACGCTGAAATTCTTCAGGCGCTGAAGAAATACCAAAAGGCATTCTTTTCCAGCGGTACCGACCATATGGCGTCCAAAATGTTGGTAAGTATGAAGACTGTTCATCTAGTTCTACTTGTAGGAACCCGTCTTTTGCATCACACACAGTGAAGACTTTTGCATTTGTTAACCGAGGCGCTATGTCATCGATAGTCGGGATCAGCCAGTGACTGCCAAGAATTGCTTTGTTCAGATTCTGTGGATCTAAATATACATGAAGTGGCTTTCCAGGACGTTGAACTGCGACCATGTTGCTGATCCATGGGGTTGATGTGTTAACCTTAGCTATGATATCCTTCTGCTCATAGTCATCTAATTTTGCTTTCAATTCACGTTTTACCAGAATAGGAACAGAACGCGGATTGTTCTGAACTGGCTTTATGCTTGGATCGACCTCAATGTGGTAGTCACCTGAAAACCTTCCTAAGCCTTCAAAGACATCTTTGTATTTGTCTATTATAGTGTTACATGATAGGACATTATCTGATACACAGTGTATTAAGTGTTCATCATTGAACTTGACTAAATTCAAGGCTTCACATGCGTTTCCAGAGAGGAGTGTGACAGTCACATCATGCACAATTTTGAAATGCATTTTCTTGCAAGTTTTCCGGATGTACAATACAGAGAAGCTGCTCCAATTGGTTGCATTGTTGCCTGATTATACATATTGAGCTTCTTATCAGATTGTTTCATTTCCGGGTCGCTACACTGCATTAGTTTATGGTAGTCCTCCAGCCGCATTATGCTACATCTGGCACCTGAATCTAGCTAACATTTGACTTTTGCTATGTTGTCACTGGGTGCAGTTATTGACAAATTAGTGAAGTGCTGTTTGCGCGTAGAATCTGATGAGTTAACAATATAGACTAAAGTTACGTTCATGTAATGCGTGAACTTTGATATTAGTCTTATACCTATCACCTGATAATTTCTGCTGGCAGACTTTGGCAAAATGATTCCGCATTCCACAGCTTTTACACCATTTTCCATATGCAGGACACTGTCCTCTGGGATGGTTGTCTCCACAGTACCTGCACGCAGATGCTGATCTGGGATATGAATACTTGGACTAGTTGGAGACTGATTTCGACTGCGACTATGATTTCTAGCTTTATGATTTGTATAAGTTTGTTTGACAGTGTTTGTTCTTTTGGGCATAGTTTACCAATTCAAGTTCACCACTAAGATTTTCGACCTGGATTGAGACTATTTCTGCTGCCTTAACAGTTTCTATTGCTGAGTCAAGAGTTAATGTTGTCATAGTTAACACTTTTTTCTGCAGATTTTTGTCTGTGACACCGAGCACGAGTTTGTCTCTGATCATTGTATCAGTTAAATTGCCATAGTTGCACGTACTAGCTAGCTGACGAAGCTTATTAACATAAGTATCTGCATTGTCAGTGCCCTGGTTGCCCAAACCAAAGACATAACGTTCGTAAATTTCATTGCGCTTTGGCTTAAAATGTTGTTCCAGCACATCCAGAATTTTATCTGACTTCTTGTCTTCCTCTGACAAATCTAAGTGCTTTAGGATAAGGTTGCACTCTTTTCCCATAATTGACTGAATGGTTGCTACCTGGACAAGTTCTGATTTTTTTATCAACACCTGTTGCGACTAGATAGTTCTGCACACTACTTTTGAAATATTCCGAGTTGCTTGGAACATCTCCCTTCATTTCCATAGGACCTGGGGCAGGAATACCGCTAGCCATTCTGGTATCTAGAGTGAATGTTCAGTTTTAACTTCGAAATTTTCGATTCTGGTATTTGGAATGACGGTTCAGCTTTAACTTTGGATTTTCCGAACGTGACACATTCGTGAGAGCGCGTAGTTTTCCTCCGTACACGACCGGAAACCAGCACGAAATTGTACAGTCTTTTGTGAGGCTTACTCACTAATTCTACGAAGTTTCAGGATATATGACCGAATTCACAGTATTCATATGCGGGCATGAGCACGAACTGACACCATGTTATAGTTTATGCCATGGTTTGACGAATAGACGCGATACGGGAATCGAGATTATAATTGCTTTGTTTTACTACTCAGCATTAACTACCTAGTTGCCAGATTTCCCAGCTTAAAGCTGACAAAGCATCTTCTATAACAGCGTGTATGGAATGAGTGGTGTAATTATGATTTCGCAGCCGATACTTAGCCATCTCACATATACATATCTACAAATCATGAAACTAAAGAAAATGACAATCCACTTCGTGTCGCCGGACCATGGTGCAAAAATAAAATCCTGGACTCACTGCTTTGTAGTACTGCTGGCATCGCTGCACGCTGCGCCATGGGGGACATAGCTTTCCAGTCCTTCTGGAAACTATGGATTCGTAGATCAAAGATGCCCTTTATACAATGCAACCTGTGTATCATTGATGATGTATAACTGTAACAGATGGCCAGCTCCTACGGCAGCTCTAGACAAACTTGATGCCTGCCACCGCAAACACCTATGCACTATCACTGGATACCGATGGCCAGACAGCATAATTTCCAATGATGGACTATACAAGATCTGTAATACATTGCCGCTACCCGCAAAAGTCGCCCATCAAAGATGGTCCACGTTTGGCTATGTGGTAAGGATGTCAGGGGACACACCAGCACAGAGCCTTGGAATTTGTTCTTCTGGGAGCCAGCAAATACAAAGCCAGGAGAGGACGTCATTGCATAAATCTGCTAAGCATGCTGAGAGGTGACCTCAAGAAAGCGAGACTCAGTACACTCAAGTCAAGAATGGACCAGAGGAAGCTAAAGAATTTGTCTGAGGACAAGACACAGTGGTCAAAAGCGAAGAAGGACTGGTTGCAGCTGTAGGATGTTTCTACTACTGCAGCCGCATAATATAGTAAGCATACATATTGTTGGCGTGTGGTGCTAGAGGTACATTTAGCCCGTGCTCAGACTATTCAAAGGTCTTCAAATGCCTGATTTCGTTTTCGTTGACTTGATTAAACATGTGTATCTCGACCGTACCTGTTGGTAGGTGTTGGGGGGGGGGGGGGGGGTTTGAAGGAGCTCATACTCATTCAAAGTATACAGCATTCAACAGTACAAGAGAATGCTATTTATTACTCAGAATACAGGATGGCACACTCACCTCCCATTATGTAAGAAGGTTGGGGGCCGTTACAACAAATCTTAGACCCATTACTCAACCCCCACCGATATCGAGCTTGTGCATACAAATTCTTTCTACCTTTGCATACGTTTCACACGTCAATTCAAAATTTGATTTTTAGTTGTCAATTCTAGTATTCCACGAGCGTCGCCGAAATGTAATTTCTTTGTAGCGTTATCGGTGTTGCCGCCCGTCATCGCACATATATTTTATTCTGCACACTACGGCATAGACAAACAGCGGGCAACTATCATTTTATATTCTTATCTTACCTTGCAAAGATGCATGAAACGTTTTCAGATTTGAAGACGACAACTATCACAAGAATGATAAGGTATAAAACATCAATATGCCATGTGTAATTGCCACTACATAATTATCAGTCACGATATATCCAGCCTAGACATGGGTCTACAGCCATATTTCTTAATGGGCTGAATCCCAAAACACGTTACAACTGAACTTTAATACAACTGCCGAGTCTGCTCTGAATATTCTACAATTGGTATGGGAATTCTAAGCTACAGTTGAATTTTCCTTAATGGGTAAAGGGCACAGCTGCCCCCGCTGTCCGCCTGCCTAAAGGGCAACAGAGGCAGCTCCACCCACCCCCACCCTCGCTACCCCATGCTTCCGGCGCCCTTGCTTGCCCTTATAGTACGCTGTTATGTTATGTGAAGCCAGCTAGTATTGATTGGGCGAACAACATGTTTCTATTTAGCACTATTATTCGGTCAGAAGCCTTATGTAAGTTGTCATTGGTTAACAAACCTCTAAGTTACACAAGACCCAGAGAGGTTATTTTAGGAAGTCTTATTGACGTAAAAAAAGAATACCAATTTTGGCATTCTTACGTTTCAAGCTTTGGTGGGGTGGGAGTGTCAGGAGTGGAAAATGGGAGTCGCTGATCGTTGTTGGAAACGCCATAATAGGTGGCGGTGCGAAACCGCCAAAGATGGCTATGTTTCTTATTTGCTGGAAAGCAGATTACCTGTGAGGCAGAACCTGGCTTATGAATTAAATGTGTTTCAGATCTTACTTCTTTTAATGTACTCTCATATTTAAGGTTTTCGAGATAATTTCTCGTGATCTCGAGTTTTCTAATAGAGCTATTATTAGGTCAAAAACCTTTTGTAACCTTATATATGTGTCTTTTGTGTGTCTGTGAGTGTGTATGAGCGCAGATATTTGCATACATGCCAATGGAGATTTTTCTGATCATAGCGATTGAATTATTTAAAAATAAATGTCATAATTTGCTATATAAAAATAAATGTCATAATTTGTTATATAGAAATAAATGTCATAATTTGTTGTATAAAAATAAATGTCATAATTTGTTATATAAAAATAAATGTCATAATTTGTTATATAAAAATCAGGGTTGGCTTGATTTAAATCAATTGATTTATATCATGATTTAAATCATGATTTAAATCACTCGATTTTTATCGAAAAAATCGTGATTTAAATCAGTTTTGCAAAAATAGAGGAATTTTCAAGTAATTAATACAATTAACAGTAATTTTGTTAAATTAAAGTAACATAATTATTTTACTGCTTCCATGGCACTTGAACATCAACACAAAATAGAATTATACACTTAATTGCTCATATTTGTCATCAGCAAGACTAGACCCAGTGCACGAGTCCACATCTACAATCTACATACTTGAGGTTCATGTACACAGTACATCACACATGTGTACAAAGTATGATCATTAAGTATGTGTAAGCTGTAAAGAAGAGGAGAATTCCATGTGCGTACATGTCACTACATGACCATTAAAGCAATAGTGTACATGAAAAGTCATGTATGGGCCAGTATGGCTATTACTATTAGTCTAATTCCAAAAGCACACTCTTTTAAAGCAAGACACTGTCTCTTTTTTCAGCTATGACATGCGTCTGGAGTCACTCTGGAGTGTCATTGAGTGTCTCGATTACTATTGGCTAGTGCTTATCAAGTTGGACTTTTGGGCTCCATTTTATTTAACACTAAAACAATAAAGATTGAAATGTTATTAAATTAAGTAGTTTACTACAACTTCAAAAATCAAAATCAGTAATTGCTGAAACTGGCAAGAAACTATATACATTGTAACACGTAAACACATCACTACATTACATTAACCCTTAGCACACTGATGTAGGAGTTTTAATTTTTCAAAATAAACATAACCCCTAGCACTCTGGAGCATGATAATTTAAATTTTCAAATTAAATTTAAAGATAAACTGGTGTACAATTTGCAACAATTTTTGTGGACGTTGCTGCTGTCTGTGACAGCACCATCTTCCACAAAATTTGTTGAAAAACGTACACCAGTTTATCTTTAAATTTAATTTGAAATTTAAAAATTTCGACATCAGTGTGCTAAGGGTTAAAGATAAACTGGTGTACATTTTTCAACAAATTTGGTGGATGATAGAGCTGTCGCAGACAGCAACATCGTCCACCAAAATTGTTGAAAAATGTACACCAGTTTATCAATTTTAATTTGAGCATATTTTTAAAGACAGAAGTTAACAAGGTTGATAGACTTAGACAATGATGACTTTTGCATACCTTCATAGATTTTGTGCATCTAATTAGGGCTAATTCGTTAGATTTATGCATTGCATCATTTCTGTCCTATTGCTACTCACTGTATCTGTGATGCAATTGTGAACAAAATTGAAAAATCGTTGCTAATATGACGTAATATATAAATTTTGAACTCTATATATTATTAGTTCAAACAGTGATAATTAAAGAATAGACATCCCATCATTCGTAACATAATAAACATATTGAATATTTTGAAAGCAATTTCACTGAAAACCGTTGCTGACTTAGGCAGCAACGGCTTCCAGTGAAATTGCTTTCAAAATATTCAATATGTTATGAATGATGGGATGCATATTCTTTAATTATTCACAATTAAGTGATTAACCAGAACACTCGATATATTGACTATTGAGATACCGCAATTTTTTTATAATAACGATATCGATATTCTCTCAAGCAATATCGCGCAAACCTAACTGAGTCACAGATAGATGTGTCTGTCATCACTTTTCACTTTCAGTTTTCAATAATGCTGCAATTGTACTTCACTAATCTAGTCAACAATCATCATTCAACTGAAACCGGAAGTCATTTTCTTTGTCACAGTTTAGGGACCGAAAAAGAAATACTAGTTTAGCCGCTTTTAAAGTTCCAAGTTTGTTTCTCAACTTACTCTGCACGAGCCCATAGCTGGAGAACACGCGCTCGACACCAGCTGACGCCGCCACAGCTAACATCAGACGCTGAGTGAATTCAAATGCTTCCAGCAGATCATCCTCGAAGTCACGTCTGTGCGACTTCCACCAATGAAGAGAGGTTACTCCATTAACAACTTCGTCGTTAAATTTAAGAATGTGAAATGGTGGTGCCATGGCCTCGAATTTGATTACCAAAGTCATCAAACCAGGGATTTCGGATGCTACGGTGAGTGCAGTTTCACGTTCTTGCTGAGTCAAGTTTCGACCACGGTATTTAGGGTGGAGTAGATTGGCCAGCATGTGGTGAGGTGTCACAGCTTGTTGATAACGCTTATCGGCCGCACGCTTTGTTGAATTATTAGTGTCATTATGCAGGGCCGTTTTTACATCTTTCCATAATTCAACTGCTTCTGCTATTGTGCAATTGTCCGATTGAGCTTTATCGAGAGCGCAAGCTACTGGTTTCAAACAAAGTCGGTATTCATCTGCAGAACGTTTGATTACTACATTACGAACTTTATTGGCAATGGCAACATCTATGCGGTCAGTATGTCCATCACAGATTGTCACAAGTGTCGGCCATGCCTCACAATACGAGTTTAAACAATCGTACATTGTGTTCCACCTTGTATCTGCTGGCATCACTAACTTTCTGCACGATGATTGGCGTATTTGGGCACTAGCAAAGTGGTTATTTCGGAAATACTTCACAACTTGTGTGACATGCTCCTTAACATTACCCATTTCTAAGTCCTTTGAAGTCAGATTTAGAAGATGAGGCGTGCATCCATACGCAATCATGTTGAAACCCAGTCGTTCTTTCAAGAACTCTCGCATCTTTGCTACATTAGCAGCATTGTCTGTGACGATACTACATATAATGCACCCAAAATCATTGTGCGTGTTTTCAATTGTCTGCTTCGCAATGTCATAAAGATATTCCGCTGTGTGAGGATGTCCAGAGGTGTCCGTAGTATCCACTAAGTAAATATCACCTAAGCAGGTCGTCACTGTAGCACATACGATAGGCTCGTTATGAATATTGCTCCAACCGTCTAATGCTAGACAGACAAGTTCACCTTCCAAATTTTTTCTCGCCTTCTCCCGCTCTTCTGTGTAGATAACATCCAAATATTTCCCCCCTATGTCCTTTCTGGATGGTGGTTGATAGCCTGGTCGTAAATCTTTTACAAGGTTTATAAAATGTCTATTTTCTACTAAGCGAAATGGGGAGTTCGTAGCATACACCATCCTAGCTACATCACGATCTAATTCACCACGTTTTTCTGCTGAAGTTCTGATGACATAATTCTGTAGACCATAATTCAGCTTGGGTATCTTAGCGGCCAATGTACCAGCAGCTAATTGACCGTGCACTGGGCGCTTCACTGCCGCTGAAGCAGAACTTGAAGTTGACAGAGGTTCAACTTCCATCACCACCACATCGTTTTGATCAACAACAGTTTCAACGCGCTGCTGCTGCTGCTCAGATTGAGATGAAGTCCCCGTTTCTGTTGCGGCTACAGCTAGACCTTGAAGTGCTGGTGTTGGTGGACCTGTGCAATTGGCTGCATGTTTTTTTAACCGCTCTGGGATACCTTGGAGTTCGTGTCGGCAGACCTTGCAGACAGCCCGGACACCGGCCTTATCTGGGGTCTTCACTTTCTCATAATGAATCCATATTGGATCTTGTTTTCGGCCGGAGTTAGACATTTTGCTAATTATGGAATTGAAAATATTTCATAGCCTTTGTCACTTAAGCAGTTTTGACTGTATTTTTCAAGAATGAAAAAATGCTTTTCTATTGCATCATTTAAAAAAAATGATGCAATAAAAAAATGATGCAATAGAAAAATGATGCAATAAAAAAATGATGCAATAAAAAATGATGCAATAATAATACTGTTAAAACTGCTTAAGCGAACAAAGTTTTTTTGTATTAAGAAACCAGCAAGCTTAAAATTCAGTTAAAAATAAGTCATAAAAATACCACTTTATTCAGTTCCAAAATACAGTTTAGCAATGCATCTGGACCTGTATTAAGAGACCACCTGTCTTAAGAGACCACCTTCTGCGACTCCCACAGCCAGTGTCTTAATACAGGTTTCACTGTATAAGTTTTACGTAATTTCCTGGGATGTCGCGAATAAAAATCGATTTAAATCATTGAAATCGATTTAAATCAAAAAAATCGATTGATTTGATTTTTTTGAAAAAAATCGATTTTTTTCCAACCCTGATAAAAATAAATGTCATAATTTGTTGTATAAAAATAAATGTCTTAATTTGTTATATAAAAATAAATGTCATAATTTGTTATATACTGAACCAAAAAAGTTTAGCAACACAGAATATTACTGTATAATTGTTATTTAACAAAAACAATAAATTGATTCAAATATATTTAATTGATAGGTCATTTTCCAATTTGAACAACAGTCTCTTGTTACTGTAATGCTAGCATCACGCCTTTAACACAGCATCATTCAACTGAAGGGTCCAATTTAAATAATGACACTGAGCTGTCAATACTGGTTGTGACCTCCGCGCGCATTAACCACCGCCGTACATCGCTTTCTTATGCTTCGAATTAAGCACCTGATGTCACGAAGAGGAATCGCATCCCATTCCTGGAGCAGTGCAGCTTCCAGCTCTCGCACGTTGTGAAGATGTGGATGGTTCTCACGCACCATACGGCCAAGAATGTCCCACACGTGTTCGATAGGAGACAGGTCCGGTGATCGCGCTGGCCAGTCCAACACCGGAACGTTGTTAGCCTCAAGGAAATCACTGTGACCCTTGCTGAATGAGGACGGGCATTGTCTTGCTGGAACATAGTCTGCATGATGCTGCATAAAAGGGATGAAAACAGGGGCGACAACTTCTTCACAGTAATGTTGAGCCATTAAATTTCCGCAAATCACAATAAGATCTGTTTTGCCATTTTCATGGATTCCAGCCCACACCATGACACTGCCGCCGCCGAATCTGTCGTGCTGAATGATGTTGGCTGCATCATACCGTTCTCCTAAACGTCGCCAAACCCGTTGCCTACCATCCGCCACATCCACACAAAACCTCGACTCATCACTGAACAAAACGTGGCTCCATTGTTGAGGACGCCATCGCTGATGACTTCTTGCCCATGCAAACCGATTTTCGATGTGACGCTCTGTAAGCGGAACAGCAACAAGTGGACGACGGGCATGCAGTCCAGCATCATGGAGTCTGTTTCGCACAGTTTGTGCATGAACTGTAGTGCCGGTAGCGGTGTGCAAATTACGGGACAGCCGCGGCACAGTCTCAAACCTGTGACATCGTGATGACATCACTAAGTAGCGGTCTTCTCGTGGTGTTGTTGCTCTCGGTCTGCCAGATCGTGGTCGGTCATTAACATGTCCAGTTTCCTGCTCACATTAGTGGAGACGGGAAATGGTTGAGGCATGAACATTAAAATGACGAGCAACAGCGCGAACGCTCTGCCCAGCAGCGAGTCTTCCCATTGCTTCATGGTGCTGATTTTCGGGTATCCCTGGGCGGCGGCCCATGTTCGGTAGGGTAAACTTTTAAGCATTTTCTGTTAACGGTTCGTTATCTGCTTTTGCAATGTGGTGAATTTTTTCCTTCGCTACCCGCCAATGTGGGCCAGTGCATGAAAAATGCATTTTCACATGCAGTAAGCGTGCGGCCGAGAAATGCAAGATATGATTTGTATTTCTTCATGATCAGCGAGACATTACATTGACGAAACATGCCTGCAAACTTGGTTATAAATGGACCCATAGTTTTAATACAACAAACCGAACTTCACTGTTGCTAAACTTTTTTGGCTCAGTATATAAGAATAAATGTCATAATTTGTTATATAAAAATAAATGTCATAATTTGTTATATAAAAATAAATGTCATTATTTGTTATATAAAAATAAATGTCATAATTTGTTATATACAAATAAATGTCATGATTTTCTGTTGGAATCTCAATAGATCTGAGAAATAGTTTCTTAGAAAACGATTCCCCCTTCTTTGTAATTTTTCTACAGCGGCTGACTAAGTAAGCAAAACAGTTGTTTTGTCATTTGTGCATAGAGCACCAGGTTAGGAGACATATAATTATTGATGTTTCGACAGTATAGTCAAGAATTAGTGTCTACGTTTCGACTTGGTGCCTGAGTGAATGTGCTATGTGGTGTTGGTCACCATTGGTTACCGTGTATACACAGTCGTTTTGGTAACGAGTTTGGGCATTTTACCGTCAGTCATCGACGTGTCAACATGTTTTATTAGTAATTTTTTTTATTGAATATGATTTTGAAGATTTTAAGGGGAAAGATTTGTATTGGTGATGTATCATGTGGTTGGAAATAATTTCTGTTCAGAAATGATTTGCCCATATTTTTCAGGATGGAGTCCTGTCATCAGGATAGTCATTCCAGTGGTAAATTTTCCAAAATAGTCTTCTCCTGGTCTGCAAACGGACATTTCTCAAGACTACTGCAGAAGCCACTTTTGGCTGATATGAGTGTTAACTGGTTGAAACCATTTCGATGACCTTTGGCCATCTCAGTAATCCAGTGACACGTACAGTACAGCTCAGAAATAATTTAACACGTTTCAAAAACAAAATAAAACGTACTGTTGAATATTTCGTACCTAACCAGATTGCAAAACCTTCCGATCCAATGGACCTTTCCGGTTTTAGCTATGCCCCGACCATCTCGAGCTACGCTCCACCCACACCTCGCTCGTGTTGGGATCGATCGATCTCTGAACACCCTGACTATCAATTTCCAAAAAACTACACATGTAAGCTGTTGAATATTTCGAAACTAATTTGACTGGGTGATGTTGCTACCTAAGGCAGCAACAGCACCCAGTCAAATTAGTTTCAAAATATTCAACAGCATGTTTATTAAATAGCAAAGAATTACAAAGACATACAGTTCCTACATGTCCGACTATTTGAGATTTGATGACAGTTTATATGGAACCCTTTGTGACATAATGATTGTGATGTCATCATAATGGGCAAAGCTGATTATGACATCATACAAGGTCAGATAATGGATGGATACTCTGGAAAGGTGAATTATGTTCAAAATATTCAACAGAACAATTCTTACCAATTTACATGTTTCTGTTTTAATTGGAAACATGTTAACTTATTTATGAGTTGTACTGTAGTGGCGAGACAAATAAACATTCGACAATGTAAACGTGCATATTTTTATCAGTCAAAACTGTCAACTGTCAGGGGGATAAGTCAAGCGTTTCTCATAAGGGTCCTTTTGAGGGTATAGACAAACAAAATGCAACTTGGGACCCCCACACGCTTTGGTAGTGGGTCCCATGAGACCCCTGAAAATCTTGTATGACTGTTAAATACTAATTAACTTTATGGGTTTTCTCACACGCATACAAATTGTAGCATTGGACACCATAATTAATAGCTGTGAGCCTATGGTACTCTAATTTTAGCATGGATGAGAAAAACTGCATGGCAATTACAAACTTCAGTTTGGGACCCTTAGATTTCTAGATGTGGGGTCCTTGGTATCTCCAAAATTTAAATGCCATGAGAAACACTGGCTAAGAATCAATTGGATACTTTGGAAATAATCTGACTGGAACCATTGCTGCATTATCTGGTGAATAGAATGTTGCCATCAGTCCTTCACCTTTGTTCACTGTGTCTTATTCGCGATCAAATCTTTAACTTCCTCAGGTTTTTTCTTGATTTGAGCGCACAGAGTCCTGTTTTCTTGAAGTTGTTTCGCAGTACGATTAACAAATTTATGATACAACATTCTCTTTTCTGGCTTTATATTACTGCACATTATGTTTTGAGGCAATGAGTGGATTGAATATTATAGCAATGGCAGCAAAAGGTTCTAGTAAAATAAGTTTCAAAATATTCAACAGATTTCTTGTATAGTTGTTTTGAAATTGAGATGCTGGAATTTCAAGTGGCTAAAGCGCAGAAAATGCAAGGGCAATGAGAGATGGCAGACCCTCGTGCTCCTTGTTTCACATTGTAAAGGTTTTTAAAAAAGATTTTCTGGATTTTTTTGATAATGTCCAAAATTGTGGTTACCAACTTTTTAGTGTTATGTTTAACACTTTAAACCTTAAATTTCTTCAAAGACAATTGCAATTTTCTCATAGAAAATGTCCATTTGCAGACCAAGATATTAGTTTTGAAAATTTATCACTGGAATGACTGGCTCGATAACCGAGCCAGTCATTGCCGTGATAAATTTTTTTAAACAAATCTTCTCTTGGTGTGCAAATGGACATTTTTCAAGACCACTGCAGAAGCCGTCTTTGGCTGTTTGAGTGTTAAAGGGTTAAGTCAAATCAGACCAGAGGTTTTTGCGATATCCACAGATTCAGGATCTGATTCTATTCAGATCTGAGTCTCTATGCAGATCACGAACAAAGTCAAGAAATCATCTTTCATTGTAAGATTCTTTGTTGTCATAATATTTGAGACAGACAGACAGACAGTAACGTGGATGGATGGATGGGTGGGTGGGTGGGCATGCAGAGACACAAATGCAACACCCTCTGCATTTGCGAGGGTAATAACACACAGAAAACAATTAATAAATAATTGAAAACATGTTTAAGATTTATTCGACAAACAAATAACAATAATAATATTTACATAGAACCAAATATACAGCATATCAACGATACATGTGAATTACACGGATATCGTAATAGCATGTAAAGCTAATGTTAAAATAGTAAAAAGGAAACTAGCAAGAGTATAAATTAAATCCTGTATAACAAATACTCAAATGAATAGAGGTTTAGAAATCTGTTCTCACACGAATCAGTCTGTCATACACTTGAAATTAGATAAAAACACCATTTAACCTCATTCAGAAGTCAAAATCATTATTAGAAATGGAATTATTAAAATTAAACGTTTTAATATCAATTATACATTTGAATTTGTAAGTTTACTGACAATGACTGGTAGGCGCACATGAAACATGACATAATGCCATTGAATACTAGACAAAATCTCCATATGACCCAGCCATTTTGTCAGTGGCAAGATGCATGAAAGGACCGACTGACTCTAAAAATACTAGTTTAATTCTTAGTCCTCATGGCCAAGCTATCCATGAAACTTCATCAATATACCCCATATAGTAGGCAAGTTATTTAACAGAAGCCAAAAATGTGCCTAGATGCATGTATCATCTGCAAGGTGTACGCATGAACTGACTGACACAAACAATAATACACTTTTTCCGCTGCCTAGGCTTGCGCGATTGTGATAAAATCGAAAATCGCGATTATTTTTTAAATCGTGAATTTATATGATAAAAACTAAACAATCATGACTAATTTCTACTGCAAATAATATTTTAATTCCAACTTTTTAATTACTTTTTAATGAGATCGGTCACAAAAATTGACATTTTCCTCAAGTGAATGTATGTCCGTTTACACACCAAGAGAAGACTATCTTTGAAAATGTATCACTGGAATGACTGGCTCGAGAATCGAGCCAGGCATTCCAGTGATAGATTTTCAAAAATAGTCCTCACTTGGCCTGCAAATCGACTTTTCTAAAAACCATTGCAGCTTTCACAATTGATATGCTTTTGTTGTTCTATTTTGGTAGTTTGGACCCAAGCTGATTAATCGAATAATCGTGATTATTCTTAAATAATCGATCGCAATCACTCAAAGCAATAATCATGCAAGCCTACCACTGCCATGAACCTTCATCAATGTACTGGTTACTGCGAAGCTCCACATTATATTAGTACGAAAGCTCCAAAAATACCCACACACATACCCATGAAGACATGGTGGGAGCTATATCAACAATGTCATTAACTGGTCAAGCGGGCAAAAATGTCTCTGCAGGTCTTCGGAAATGCCCATTTGCAGGTCAAGACTGTTTTTGAAAATTTATTACTTGAATTAATGGCTCGGTAACTGAGCCAGTCATTCCAGTGATAAATTTTCAAAAATCGTTATTTATGTAATTGCCCAGTTTCATAATGATTTTTCTTTGAATTCATAGTTAGACTGATAACTGTGTGCTACCAGACATACCTGTACTGGCCTAGGGCAAATGAATAAGCTTAATTCGTTCTAAAGAATGTCGGAGATTAGCTGAATACGGCTGACAAATGCTCCTTTATTGGTAGAGAATATATATGAAAATGTCATGGTTACCAAGATGGCTGGATCATCTACAGGCAGAGAATATTTGAGAACAATTTACCTGCCGCAATTAACGAGACTGACATAGCAGTGCCTATATCGTCACCAATTATTCTTCTAACCATGTGTAAATTAAAACCTTGAAATAAGAATTATTTCGCTTCATTCTTCGGATTCCTGTAAATAAGAAATGACAGGATAATCCATGAAGGGAAGAAAATATTAAAATAAGAAATAGTCCTTGACCATTGTTCAAAATATCTATAAATTTATAATAACATTATACATGAAGAGACACAGTCTGTGTCTAACTCTTGAGAATCCGCTAATACGAAGCACTAGATATGTAGTTTACAATAATAATGGTAATGATGACCCTGAATTAACATATGAATGCATGCGCGCACACAAGCATACACACATACAATAGAAATACTGACAACGATCAGACATACTTGTACACACTCATGTTCACACTGTTTGGTAGCATACAATCAAACATCTAATATGTAGCACTATTCAAGTGATAACGGCAGTAACAATTACTCTGAGATCACAAATACACACACACACACTTCCTGACATACAGATCTCGCAATATGTACAAAATAAACACATCAATCGCATTTGTGGCAATAGGGGAAATACATGACTTGCTCACACAATTAATGCCCGGATACTTCGGGAAAATAAATTGTGGAGTCCTAGAACAACAAATCACGGATCTAAAATGACGAAGATTACCACCTATGCCATAAATTCTGTGGGCTACTAACCAGACTTTAAACCCTTTCAATGTTCAAATTTGGTCAAGAAAATTTTAATTTCCTCATTGAAAATTTCCATTTGTAGGCCAGGACAAGACTACTATTGAAAATTTATGACTGGAGTGCCTGGCTTGGTTATCGAACCAGTCATTCCAGTGGTAAATTGTCAAAAAGTCTTCTCTTGGCCTGTAAATGGACATTCTTCCCAACCACTGCATAGATCACTTTTTGTTGGAATGAATATTCGTCTAAGCAGCTATGGAAATATTACCAATAGTATGTGACCTATGCTTAGTAAGACACCCATTGGTAGTTCTCAACCGCATCCATGTACTAAGTAATTCAGCACAGATACACAGCTAACAACACCCAACATCTAGATTTCCGAAGAAAAAAACCCAAAGAGATAATCACGTTATTAGATAAGATATATTCAATGTCCACATCACACCAAGAAACCCTTAAAACAGGGAAATGATCTCGCGCTATCTACACTAACTATAAAACTAAAGGAATTATAATTTCAAGCGAACCTGTATTAGTGGATTCACCAAACAACCACCCATTTGCAAAACAAAGATTTTTTAGTTGTGACTCGCAACTCATTTAAGTCGTTTTGGGAGTTAACTGTCTCACTGCTGCAAGGCACCAGCCAATAATTCTAAAGTGCAATAACTCTGAACAGGCTGAATATTTTGAAACCAATTTGACTGAAAATTGTTGGTGGCTTAGCCGCCAACAACTTTCAGTCAAATTGGTTTCAAAATATTCAGCAGATCCAGAATTAAACCCTGTGGAAAATGTAGTTAGCAGAAATGCAGCAGGCAGACCCCAAGCAATCAGTCAAATATTTTGTTAAAAGGATTAAAATACCGCCAATATCACAACCACAGCATGACAAATTCAAGCTAAGAAATCCTACAATGGGTGGTTGCCATAGCCAGATTTGAAGCTATTCGCGCTCCAGCCAACTTCCCATAATTCATTGTACTTACTACTGATTAACGTTAACCGGAACGCTGTACTAGTTACAGGGTACGGTTAAACTGTAGCAAGCGCAATGAATTATGGGAAATAGGTTGGAGACCGAATAGATCCGCATGACAATAACTACATGATCACATTATGCTAAACTCTATTTGGTATAACAATTAAACAATCAAAAACCATAGATATATATAAATTTAAATTTCAGAAACAAATTAATAATGATATCACAATTACGTTTGGAAACAGTCACAGATGCTAGGGGTAATAGTTCCTGCAAGCATAATGGTATAACCATACAATCGAGTGTAAAAATTAATTTTTTTAAACTCCTCGCTTTTTCAACGTTTATCCTGTGACTGACCTTTTGTAGAAGTTCGCCACATATTAACCATTTAATGACGAAGATGGCCAAAAACAGACTCTGCAGCGATATTGAGAAATTTCCATTTACTGAACAAGACTTTTTTTTTAATTTACCAGTGGAATGACTAGCTCGATAATCGAGCCAGTCATTCCAGTGGTAAATTTTCAAAAATACTCTACTCTTGGTCTACAATTGGACACTATTTCTTGACAAAGGTTAGCCATTAAAGGGTTAATGGTTGTTGGGAATGGTGTTGTTTTTGTCTAAATGTTGGTATATTAACCTCCTGACCCCTGAAATTCTAATGTCTCCATTACAAAGCAGCTATACAGGCAAGCTGCTGAATATTTTTAAAAGTAATTTGACTGAAACCATAGGGTACTATAGAACAAAGACGCAGCTCCCTATCAAATTAGTTTCAAGACAATCAACAAAATACTCCTTACATAATATACAATTTGTCATTTCTGGTTTGTGAGTGTCAAAGGGTTAAACAACAATGGCTTTAGTCAGTACAATCATTTTCAAAATTCCTAACACAAGTATGAAAGACGAACATTCTGTTTGATACACCCTGTAACAGTGAATAACCCCTTTTCACTGATAAATTCCATATAACTCCATCTCTCTGCAAATAAACAGGAAAGCTGTTGAATATTTTGAAATTAATATGACTGGCCTCCCGTCATATTAATTTTAAAACATTCAACAGAATATGCTATACAAAGTAAAAAATGTATTTTTCCTGGGATTGGTCATTGAAATGGTTAATATTGTCGCGCTATTCTTTAACATCTTAGTGTGCAAAAAAACCCCGGCATCAGCAGTGGTCTTGAGAACTGTTAATTTCCAGACTAAGAGCAGTAATTTTGAAAATTTAACACGGGAATGACTGACTCGATAACCAAGCCAGTAATTAAGTGGTCAATTTTCAAATATACTCTTCGCTTGGTATGCAAAAAGACATTTTTCATCAGAAAAAATGAAATTTTCTTAAACAAGTTTGAGGAGTAACCTAGTTGTTGATAAGATCATTTCTTGCTTGGGTATATGAATGGATATAAGAACCAGGGGCCTAAATTACGCACCCGCCTAACTGCTTGCACCTATTTAGAAGACCCGACTACGTCGTATTCACAAAGAGGTGGTTAATTATTCATCTAATGTAGGTGAAGAGACTTAAGAATTTTTTGGCCTTAGGCCATATTTACCCATTTTTTCGTACATATGCACCCTTCATGAATACGGCCCCTGTGTAGTTCTAGTACACATCCTGGAGTCGACGATGATGATAATTATCGGGCCCACCTAATATTGTGTCTGCATCATCTGGGATCCAAAAGAACTTGCTCAGATTGAATACTGTTTCAGTACAGCTAAAAAATAACCTAAAATGTTACCAAAACAAAATAAAACGTACTGTTCAATGTTTCGGACTAAGGCAGCACTGGCTTTCAATCAAATTAAGTCCAAATTATTCAACAGAACATTTCTTACACCATGTTTAGAATTGAACGAACCAGCATGTTTCTGTTTTGGAAAACATTTTAAGTTATTTATGAGCTGTTCTGTAGATGGCATTATAAGAAACTTTAAGTTATTTATGGGCTGTTCTGTAGATGGCATTATAAGAAATGTTAAGTTATCTATGAGCTGTACCATGCGATGTCTGTAGCGACTACAGTCTCAGAATGATGGCATATGTATGGAGTGAATTGGACTTAATTGGATCCTAAGGATCTGATATACTAATTCAACTTAATGCTTCTGATAAGACAAACCTGTACAAATTTATATTCATATGAGCGAATACGCTTTAACACTCACATCTGCCAAAAATGGTTTCTGCAGAGGTCTTGACTAATGTTCATTTGCAGACCAAGAGAAGACTATTTTTGAAAATTTATCACTGGAATGAGTGGCTCGGTTATTCCAGTTGTAAACGTTAAAAAATAGTCTTCTCTTGGTCTGCAAATGGACATTTTCTATGAGAAGATTTTAATTTTCTTGAACAAAATTTGAGGGTTAAAGGGGTACTGTCCCTCCCTGGTTATTTATAAAGCATGTGACCTAGCTACCACCTCTAGCATTTGTGTCTGTTGTAGGATTACTCTATAGGGCCACAACACTTTACGAGGAGTCAAGTTTCTGTAGTCTGACTGTCAGTCCAGCTGGTTAACCCTATACTGGTCAAGCTGGCCATTACTAGCCTCTACACTGGTCTTGGAAAATGTCCATTTGCAGGTCAAAAAACAAATTCTGGAATTACTGGCTCGATAACCAAACCAGTCGCTCCAGTAGTAAATTTTCAAAAACACTTATCTTGGTCTGCAAATGGACATTCTCTAAGCAATGACCAATCTTGACCAGTAATGGTTAACCATTTAATGATCAAATATGGTCAAGAAAATTTTAATATCTGCCTATTGAATGCCCATTTGCAGACCAAGAGAGCACAATTTTTGAAAACTTATCACAGGAATGACTGGCTCGGTAATTTTTCAAAAATTGTATTCTCTTGGTGTGTAAATGGACATTCCACAAGACCATAACAGAGGCGGGTTTCGGCCGCATGACCAGTAAGGGTTAAGCACATTCATACACTAAAACTTGTACAGAATCACACACGGTCATGAGAAAATTGACCAGATCTGAATCCTGTCAATCATTATTACAACACTAACATACGTACTTATTTTAATTTTAGAATTCCTGTAATTTCCACAAAAAAAAAAATTAAGCATGTTAGGTGATACCTCAGATCTTAAGAGCTATAAGGATTTCCCAGGAAGTGTTGTAACCCTAAATTTAGAGCAGGCAAGGTTCAGGGCTTGACAATTATACAAACACATAAAAATAGAGACAATTCATGTCAGCATTTGGAAACATTAATCACCAGTTCACATACAAATATTAATAGTTTGAACAATCATAATCTGCCTTAAGTTTAACATATATTTATTTCAACAAAATTACCCACCCACTCCCATGTTGATCGTTTGTGCTTAAAAAATATAATGTAATACAATTTGTAGACTTTCGAGTCACAGGTTATCATTTACATACCACAAAAGCCAAGTATGACATAAAATAGTCATGGTAGTATGATATACACACCGTATTCCATTATGACATGGTACACACAAATTATCAGGGTGACATAGTACACACACATTATGGCATTATGGCATAGTACACACAAATTATGGTATTATAACATAGTACACACACATTATGGAATTATGACATAGTGCACACACACACACTGACATAGTACACACATCATGAGTGTACACACATTACGACACCGTACACACATTATGACATAGTACACACATCATGAGTGTACACACATTATGACATAGTACACACATTATGACATAGTACACACATCATGAGTGTACACACATTATAACATAGTACACATATTATGACATAGTACACACATTATGACATAGTACACACATTATGACACAGTACAAATGTCATGAGTGTGACACAGTACACATATCATGAGTGTACACACATTATGACATAGTACACATATCATGAGTGTGACATAGTACACATGATGAGTATGACATAGTACACACATTATGACACAGCACAAATATCATGAGTGTGACACAGTACACATATCATGAGTGTGACATAGTACACATATCATGAGTGTGACACAGTACACATATCATGAGTGTGATATAGTACACACATTATTTCATTATGACATAATACCCTTATCATGCCATTATGCCATCTTGCACAGCATAGTACTTTAGACTGGGTCCATTTTGTCAAATTCATCCTAAATACATCTTGGCAGCTGCTGGATGTTGTGACGAAACACATCCATTTGACATCATCATCACCCTCAGAGATCATTACCCTGCAATGGACCATTCCAGTTTATCTATCCATCATATGACGTCATAATCAACTACGTGACGCGTAGAATGACGTCAAAATCAATTACAGCCTGAATGCTTAGATTTAGTCTGTATTAAATGCACGACACTTAATAGTCTGACACATTGTACGAATTGTATATCTTTTCTATTTAATAAAGATTTTGTTGAATATTTTTTTAACTAATTTGACTGGGTGCTGTTGCTGCCAAAATATTCAAAAGCTTACCTGTATAGTTTTCTGAAAATTGACAGTCAGGGAGTTCAGGGATCGCTTGATTCAAACCCGGGCATAGTGTGGGTGGAGCTTAACTAGGGATGGGCGGGGCTTAGCTAAAACTAGAAAGGAGCATTAGTTATATCACAGAGTGCTATCCTCGTCTGTCTCTGGATACAAAAACCTGATGCTCAAATTATGAGGTGTCAAGACAGGAATTTCACTTACATTTGTGTATATCTATCTATGGTACACACAGTATAACATTCTAGGGCTGTGACTTAACATGCACATTATAGCAATATGACATATCAAGACATGAATTCAAATTCTTCAAAATGATGATGATTTCCCTGCATTTAGTGTTTTGCAAAGTAGATTAATTTGACAGTCTCTTGCATGTGATAGAATAAAATTGAACAAGTTTGCATAGTTTTACTTCATATTTGTAAATATTTAGACTGCATCATATTGCATATGATAAGAGAAATCTATACTAATAATGATTGTTTGATCTAAGTAATCAATATGGCTAACATAGCGTGGATAACAATCATGGTTTGCCGACGCACTGAGTATTTTTGAAAACCTAATACTGATGTAATAAGGTAATTATAATAAAGCGACACTCAACTCGGGTTACACTAGCTACCGAGGTGACAGAATATAACACAAGTAACTGAGCAACACTATTCTCATCAGGATATTAACCCGACTATTGCCATGGTCTTGATAAATGTCCACAATAAAGAGTTAATGATGAAGCTGTGCAAAATGGCTTCGCTATTTGCAGGCCAAGAGAAGACTATTTTTAACACATTACCACGATAATGACTAGCTCGATAACCGAGCAAGTCATACCTCTGTTAAATTAAAAAAAATAAGTCTTCTCTCGCACATCAAATGGGCATTCAATATTGATATTTTCTCCACCAAATTTGACATTTAAACCTTTTAACACTCAGATCAGCCCAAAAACAGTGTCGGCAGTGATCTTGGGAAAATGTCCATTTGCTGAATGAGATGGCTATATTTGAAAATTTAGCTCTGGACTGACTGGCTCAATAACCTTATCTTGGTCTACAAATGGACATTTTCCATGAGAAAATGGAAATTTTCTTGAACAAATTTGAGGGTTTAAAGGGTTAAAATTGATGTCTGGTTAGTACAAGCCGGAGTCCTTAGCATAACTGAATAATAACTGCTACAATGAAGAATCATTACCGCTTGATTAATCACATATTGAGCTAATCATTAACCATGGCTAACTGTTTCCATCACCTTTGCCAAAGTTTAACAATGATAATAATTCAGGTAGTAGCACTACAGGTCCAGACTCGCGCGGAGATGGACTCTCTTGTCTGCTCGTCATTGGTGCAGTCTGCTGAGCATTCGTGGAACTAGTCATGCTAGGGAATGTGCTATGCGGCTGCTGCCATGTTTGTTGTCGAGGCTGATGCATTTGCGGGCTGGCATTACGCATCGTGGGTACAAATGACTGTGCATATTGATTTGACGGCTGTGGAATGAAAAAGATACATACAGTAAATTGGATTACGTCTGCCTGCTGAATTACTGCAGACTACATCTTCCATGGGGTTTAATTTTGGATATTTGTAATATTTTGAAAACAATTTAACTGAAAGTTGTTGTCAAATTGGTTTCAAAATATTAAGCAGGTCCAGAGTTATTGCCTATTGAAATTATTGTCTGGTGGCTTATAGCAGTCAGACAGTTAGATTATTTCTAGAATAGTGTAATGGAACGAAGGCTTTAATGGTCAAGCTGACCAAAACTGATCTTCACAATGGTCTTGTGGAATGTACATTCCCATGGCAAGAAACATTTTCTGAAAATTTATCACTGGAATGACTGGCTCAATAAAACGAGCCAGTCATTTCAATGGGCATTCACGCAGCAAACATTAAGATTTTCTTGACAAATCTAGTCCATTATTTCTTTAACATCAAACGTCTTTTAGAAAATTAAATTTTTTCATAGAAAATGACCATTTTCAGTGGTCAATTTTCAAAAATAGTCTTATTTTGGTCTGCAAATAGACATTTCTCAAGACGACTGCAGAAGCGGTTTTTGGTTGAAATGAGTGTTAAATGGTTAAAGCGTTAACCGGGTTCCTACAGTTATCAGATGTTTTCATTCAAGGCCAAGGGAAAATGAAGGGAGTGGGTCTGGGATGAGGAATCGGGATGAGTAATCCCTTGACAGTACAACATACAAGGGTTTCCAAGAATCTGCTAATGGCAAAAACCATAATATTATATGCTCTGAGAAGGCACAGCTTCATTTTGACTGATGATTCACGACCATACTTTTGTACTCAATGAAAAATGTGAGATGAAATGTTAAATTCAAGGGCTTTTCAATGCATTGAAGCAAATTTTATTTACTTTTCAGAGGAATTCTCAAATTCAAGGCACATGTCCAAATGCAAGCAGTTTTCAAGTGTTTATGAATCCCGCTAAGTTACTAACAAGAGTCAGATGGTCAGTCTATGACTTTTACACTTGAAGGTTAGCATAAGAACTGACACACAAAACAGAAAATGATTATGATCAAATTCTTGATTCTTAAATTCTGGACTTTCAAGATTTTTTCCCCCAGATCATCACCAAAGTTTGCGAATCATTGTTTCTGGAAAACCCTGTTCTAGTGTTTAAGATTGAAGTAATTTGAATCAGGGGGTAATAGATCCAGAATTTGATCTGATCCAGAACTTGGTTTTAGATCTATTCCTGTGTTAAAACTTGAAATCAGATCTGTAGTTTCTGAGATACAGCTTCGGATAGGCGGAGAGATAGACAGACAGACAGGCAGGCAAAGACTGACATGCGGACAGACAGACAGGCAGGCAGACAACTGGACGGACATACAGACAGACAGACAGGCATGCAGGTAGGCAGAGACACACAGTTGCAATACCCGCTTCTCCTTATGGAGCAAGAGAAATAAGCATTGCATAAAACATGAGATTGTCATTATCCTTACCGGTGGCACAAAGTTGTTCCGCGGTTGTACATGCATTGCAGGATTATGCATGGGAAAGTTAGACACTCCCGCAGCATGCTGTGTATTCTGAGGGTTTACTCCAACATGCCCTGCAGTTGGCAACATCTGTGGACGTAATCGCAGCATAACGTCTTGCCATGCATTCGGATCTAACAAAGGCACTGTTTGAGGATTTCCTGTCGGGACCTGATGCAATGGGAATCCCACACCCACAGCAGACATGGCATATGGAGAGCAGATGGGATTGCCCCCTAAATGTCCTAATAATGATGCATCTGGCACAGGACCATTGCTTGTCTGATATGTTCTAATATTTGGATGAGAATTAGTGGGTATTTGGAAAGCCGATGATCTTGATGATGGTACATTGATCGATGGGAGGTTAGAATGAGAACTGGTCTGTAAACTGGCATGTCCTGGTGGAGTTCGAGGTCTAGGTTTTGCTAAAGATCCGGGGAATGACGATGTATCTGAAGCAGTAGATAACTTTGACGGCGTGACAGGCCTAGAATAGCCTGCTTGATGCGGAACAGATGATACACTTTGTGGAATAACTGCTGAGACCGCACTAGCACATGGTGAGACTTCAGTCGCCTGTGTTGCTTTGACTGGTGTAACAACTTGGACTGGTGCTGCCCTAATAATGCCACTTTGATACAATGGTGGAGGCTGAAAATAGATGATATCATTCGTGAGAAACTGTGATGGTTCATATATCTAATAAACATGATAGGGCTATAATGGTATATTGACAGAACCTGCACACTTACAACATGACAGGTCTTGTAATTAACGTGAATCTGCCCATAGCCGGTTATATCTGTACTGGCCTAAACTGCAAGCAAGGAGTAGCCTTGATTATTTTATTTGACCGTGACATAACACATGATAGCTATTGACACTCAGCTCTTCACCAGGCTGGCATATTTGGGACCAATGTATTTAACCCTTTAATGGTCAATTTTGGTGAAGAAAATCAAAATGTTTGCTTTATGAATGTCCATTTATTGGCCAAGATAGGACTGAATAAATATGATTATAAAAGGATTTCAGGAAAATCCAAGATGGCCACCAGAAAAATTGACCAATCAAAATTCTATATACAAGTTCTGAAGCCTAGTTCCATAGGGCCCCTTCCAGCCCAATTAAGTTGAAATCCACAAGGTCGTTAACGAGAAGTACTGTTTTGACAATTTCCGGCAAAATCTAAGATTTTCATCAAAAAGATTGACACTACATTAAGTTGAAATCCGGCCAGCAGTTAATGAAGAGTAGTGTTTTGACAATTTCTGTTAAATTTTTCATAAAATCTAGGATTTTCAACAAAAAAATTGATCAATCAACGTTCTGACTAGAGGTTCTAGAGCCTAGCACCATTGAATCCGTCTAGCCAAATTTGGTTCAATTATATCAAGCAACTAAGGAGGAGTAGCATTCCGACAATTTCCGGTAAATTTTCATAAAATCTTAAGATTTTCACCCAAAGAATTGACCAATCAAATTTCTGAATAGTTTCTGGAGGGCATAGGTTTCTTCCAGCCAAATTTGGTTGAAATCGGTGAAAGGGTTAAGGAGAAGCAATTTGACTGACGGTTGATGCATGGATGGGCGGCGGATGGCCGCCATAGCATAAGCTCACTTAACCCTTCGGGTGGGTCATTCTAAGAAAGCATATGTCCAAGTTTGGGTCCAGTATGATTAACCAAAGATTACATATAAACTGCTAAGTTGAGCTAAACAGAAAATGAAAACATTGAAAAAAAAGGTTTTTACCAAAGTGACAGTGACCGTGACCTTTTGACCTCAACATGCTGTATTGTTTGTAAACATGTTAAGTTATTTCTGAACTGTACTGTACAATTATTTTAACCATTTTCTAAAGGCACAGTTCACCCGTTTGAGAAAATATAAAACCAGCTGAATATCTGCAAACCAAACGTACTAATCTTTTTAAATCAAACTGGATTTAACCCTTTAACACTCCTATCAGCCGAAAGCGGCTTCTGCAGCGGTCTTAAGAATTGTCCATTTCCAGACCAAGAGACGACTAGTTTTGAAAATTTACCATTGGAATGACTGGCTCAGTTATCAAGCTAGTCATTCCAGTGTTAAATTTCCAAAAATAGTCTTCTCTTGGTCTGCAAATTGACATTTTCTAAAAGAAAATTAAAATTTTTATGAATAAATTTGAGAGTTAAAGGGTTGAAGATCACCTCTACAGGTAAATATAGACCCTTTTAATTGAATCCTGGCATAGCAATGAAACAATACACCCTCCATGGAGACCATCTTCTAGAGGCTACTTTTCTGCTCCCCATGTTTCACTGTCCTGATAGACCAGTACATATATTATATATTTAACCCTTTAGCCCTCAAATTTATTCAAGAAAATTTCAATTTTCTCATTAAAATGTCTATTTGCAAAGCAAGCGAAGCCTATTTTTGAAAATTTATCACTGGAATGAATGGCTTGGTTATCAAGCCAGTCATTCCAGTAGTAAATTTTTAAAAATAGTCTTCTCTTGGTCTGCAAATAGACATTTCTCAAGACCACTGCTGAAGCCGTTTTTGACTGATATGAGGGCTAAAGTGTTAAGATCAAAGCAAGAGAGAAACAAAGCCATTCATCCGAATCAAACGTCTAAACAGTTCCACATCAGTTAATCCTTGGACACTCACGTTGACTGAATGCAGCTTCTACAGTGATCTTGAGACATATCCATTTGAAAGCTGACTATTTTTTTTAATTTACCACGATAACCGAGCCAGTAATTACAGTCATAAATTTCCAAAAATAATCTCATAGCCTACAAATGTACATTTCCTATGAGAAAAATGTAATATTCTTGAACAAACTTGAGGATTAATACTAACAATAGTTAATATAGAATCTGCCAATGATGATATTTGCGCTGACAGACAGGCCAGTCCTTCCTGTCAACCTGTGGTAAAGCTTCACAAATATTCTTCTCTTGACATGCATCTGGACACATAAGCCTGCAATTATTACTGTCAGTGATCACGATCAATTATTTAAGCATAATCGTGATTACTCGATTAATCAGCCTGTTTACAAATTACCCAGGAACAACAACAAATATTCGCTGAGCAAAATGTCAATTTTCGTGACCTATCACACTAATGAGTAACTAAAAGATAAGTTTTGCAATATTTTATGAAGAATAAATTATTCACGATTAATCAATTATTTACTTTTTAATCATATAAGTTTACGATTAAAAAAGTAATCGCGACTTTCGATTTAATCGCTTAAGCCTATAGACACCAACTAAGGAAAAATTGAGATGTTTTTGTCCAATATTGAAAATGAAAGAATAGCAGCTTAGAAGCAAATTAATATTAACTCTTAACCCTGTCACCGACAAATCCCTGATAAATTTAATTCTTTACGATATAAAACTTTTTCTGTTGAATATTTTTTAAATAGTTTGACTGGAGGCCGTTGCTGCCTAAGGCAGAAATGGTTTCCAGTCAAATTAATTTCAAAATATTCAACAGATTTCTTGTATGGTTGCCTTGAAAATAAGATATGGGGAATTCCTCGATGAAAGGGTTAATAGACAAAATTGCTCAAGAAAATCAAAATTTGCTTATTCAATGTCCATTTGCAGGACAACAGAAGACGATTTTCAAATATTTACAACTGGAATGACTGGCTTGGGTATCAGGTCAGTTCTGGCCAGATTGATGAGACGAGTGTTAATATATTCAACAAAATAATTCTTATGGCCCTATTTATAGCACAGTCTCTATGAACACAGCAACATTATTGGTATTAGAATAATCTATAATCTTCTACGGATAAATATATATATCAACAATGGCGGCCAAGTTTTAGAGCTTGAATTACTAGAGCAGCACCAAAATGTCAGGGTTTGTACTCCAGTAGGAACCAGTCAGCCTAAGGTAGGGTTAATCCTGCAAGTCACATGATGGCATTGAAATGAATGGAATTCAAATCTGTGAGAAACTGATATCACATCAAGTCATCTACACGAGGGTGGCAACCAAAGTTTTCATGTACACTCATCTGCCAGGTTGACGGTTAATAACCTGCAGGAAGAATAGTATGTGTGTGTGTGTGTGCGCGTGCGTGCATGCGTGCGTGCGTGCTTGTGTCTGGGTGATGTGCATGTACTTAGTACTTACTTGAAATGAACTGTTTAGTAATTTTGTTACAGTAGTTGGACTTTTGGAAGCTGAAAAAGCAGTTAATAAAACATTGGTACACAGTAACATTATTCTAATACTGAACTATTATCTCATAAGATGATTGCGGACTACTGACCATTTTATCTATTCTAGAGAATTATGCTGACCTGTGGCGAACAACTACGATTTCACAAATTTCCATTGCAGTCTGTTAAAAAACTAAACTTATAATTATAAAAAATACTTCTAACATATTATCTGTACTGTTTTTTTCAAAATTATCTTCCGATTAGCATTTAACACTTTGAAATATAAAGGCTAAAATAAGGCCTTTTAAAATATCTTGTACTACTAATTTGTACCAAGTTTACGAACAACTTCCAGTCAAATTGTTTTCAAAATATTATATCACAGAAATGATTGCCTGGTTGTTTGCAGTAGCGAGACAGTTAACCCTTTAATACTCATATCAGCCAAAAATGGCTTCTGCAAGGTACTGAGAAATGTCCATTTACAGACCATAGAAGACTATTTTTGAAAATTTATCACTGGAATGACTGGCTCGATAACCGAGCCAGTCATTCCAGTGATAAATTTTCAAAAATAGTCTTCTCTTGGTCTGCCAATGGACATTTTATGAGAAAAATGAAATTTTCTTGAACAGCTTTGAGGGTTAAAGGGTTAATAACCACGCATGGATACTTTCAGCCATGTGGACCTGCTCCTGTTGACCATCAACGTTCATGAAAGCAGTTCTAGCAGTTTAACCCTTTAATGTTTTGTCCAAAAAAAATAGAAATTTTTGCTTATTGAATGTCCATTTGCAGTCCAAGAAAGGATTATTTGTGAAAATTTACCACTGGAATGACGGGCTGTTACCGAGCCAGTTATTCCAGTAGTAAAATTCCAAAAACAGTCTTCTCTTGGCCTGCAAATGGACATTTTGTAAGACCACTGTAGAGGCCGGTTTTGGCTGGCTTCGTCATGAAAGTGTTAAAGGTGTGTGTATGGGAAACCCAAAACAGAAGAAGAAAAGAAGCATTCATACCATTAAACATTAAGTAACACGAGGTGTCATAGCGACATTTTCAGTTTTGGCCATGCACCGCGCATCTCTAGCTAAGCTCCACCCATACCTCGCTTGTGTTGGGATAGATCGATCCATGAATTCCATGACTATCAATTTCCACAAAACTATACACATCAGGTAAGCTGTTGAATATTTTGAAACTAATATGACCTATGGCAGCAACAGCGCCCAGTCAAATTAGTTTCAAACTATTCGACAATGTTTATTAAATACTATATTATGTGTTTAAGACCAACTAAATCGAGTCATTTATGACATAATGAGTATGGCATCATCCTAGACGTCGCTTAGTTCATTATGACGTCATATGATGGATGGATAAATTGAAAGGGTCCATTCTTGTACCACGGTTAACATGACCTGGACCTATATCGTTGATTACAAAATCAGTGGATGACCTTTTCATCTCCCCCCCACCCCCTAGCCCCAGGGAAACCATGTGTGCATGTTTACTCCCCTGACCATTGACAAATCATAAATCAGAAGATAAGATCAGAGCTAAACACAAAAGCTCAACCCTTTCAATGAGAAATCCTTGGAAATATTTTGTACAGAGTATAGCATATTCTGTTGAATATTTTCAGATTAATATGACGGAAAGCCCTTGTAGCATAAGCGATAATAATTTCACAATATTCATCAGCTTTCCTGTTTGTTTGCTCTGAGATTGATGTACAGGAAATATGTGAATGAAAGGGTAAATGTTGAAAATCTAGACCTCATTCCAGGTCAGTGACCGTGACCTATGACCTCGTGACCTCAATGTCATCACTGAACGCTGATTACTAATAGCATAAGAAACCATGCACACAAGATTACTTACAATTGGGATAAACAATCCTGAAATATAAACTTAAATGTAAAGAAACATAATTTTGTGCTAAGGTCACAGTGACCTTGTCCTTCAATACAATTGGCTAAATGCAAAACTAGGCATTCATGCCACCACAATCGTCGTTGAACAAGTGATACCTTTCGGACTTCTGCTTCGCAGGTGAGACACAAGCGTAACATATGAAATAAATATTACTTACCTAGATTAGATGGATGGTGTTTGATCTCATCACGAAGTGAAATAATTTTTGATTCAATAGAGCGTTGCTCTTCGACAGCATTGGATTCCTTGACTGAGCCGAGCATCATCTGCTGCAGTAATCTCTTCCTAATAATCAATGAGACAATTTATTAATACTTTAACCTTTTAGTGGTCAAGATTTGTCCAGAAAATGAAATTTTTTTCACGTATTTGCAGACCAAGAAGACTACTTTTGGAAATTTACCACTGGAATGACTGGCTCGGTTATTGAGCCAGTCATTCCAGTTGTAAATTTTCAGAAATAGTTTTCTCTTGGCCTGCAAATGGACATTCCTCAAGATCACTGCAGTCCGGTTTTGGCAGGCTTGACCAGTAAAGGGTTAACAGTCAAGCTAGACAAAACCCGCCTATGCAGTGGTGTTAGGGAAAGGTCCACTTGCAGGCCAAGTGGTTATTTTAAAAATTTTACCACGGGAATGACGTGACTCGCTTCATCAGCCAGGCATTCCAGTGGTAAATTTCCAAAAATAGTCTTCTTTTGGCCTACATATGGACATTTACCAAGCAAACATGTAGATAATCTATACCAAAATTGACCCTCAAATTAATTTTTTTAAATGTTCATTGTTCTCATAGAAAATGTTCATTAGCAGATTAAGACAACTATTTTTTGAAAATTTACCACTGGAATGCCTGGCTCGGTTATGGATCCAGTCAATCAAATGAAAAACTTCCAAAAATAGTCCTCTTGGTCTGCAAATGGACATTTCTCAATACAATGCAGAAGTTGTTTTTGAATGATATGAATGTTAAATGGTTAAAGGACTAAGCATATTTACTAACTGCAGCCGAGGACAGTTTTTTGGCTGTCTTGGCTATTGTTCGAGCATTAAATAAAGATTTATTTTTACATACTGAAATACGGAAGTTATTTCAATATTTGAAAGCCATCCTGTTACAGCCCAGCTAAATAACTAACGCTCCAATCTACCAAAAACAGCTTCTGCAGTCATCTTGAAAAATGTCAAATTTCAGACCAAGAGAAGACAATTTTAGAAATTTTACCATTAGTGATAAATTCACAAAATAGTCTTCTCTTGATCTGCAAATGGGCATTTTCTCTGAGAAAATTGAAATTTTCTTGAAAAGATTTTAGTGTTAAAGGATTAATTAGGTTTAATCGGAAATAATATTGTCATTTGACATTTTAACCTCAATCTAGCACATAATCAATGGCTGTTAGAAACATCTCAATCTAGCACATAATCAATGGCTGTGTGTTAGAAACATCTCAATCTAGCACATAATCAATGGCTGTGTGTTAGAAACATCTCAATCTAGCACATAATCAATGGCTGTGTTTTAGAAACATCTCAATCTAGCACATAATCAATGACTGTGTGTTAGAAACATCTCAATCTAGCACATAATCAATGGCTGTGTGTTAGAAACATCGCAATCTAGCACATAATCAATGGCTGTGTGTTAGAAACATCTCAATCTAGCACATAATCAATGGCTGTGTGTTAGAAACATCTCAATCTAGCACATAATCAATGGCTGTGTGTTAGAAACATCTCAATCTAGCACATAATCAATGGCTGTGTGTTAGAAACATCTCAATCTAGCACATAATCAATGGCTGTGTGTTAGAAACATCTCAATCTAGCACATAATCAATGGCTGTGTGTTAGAAACATCTCAATCTAGCACGTAATCAATGACTGTGTGTTAGAAACATCTCAATCTAGCACATAATCAATGGCTGTGTGTTAGAAACATCTCAATCTAGCACGTAATCAATGGCTGTGTGTTAGAAACATCTGAACAATACCCACCTTTTGAATTGCAATATCTGTAGAGATAAGCTAAGTTCATTGAGATCCATGGTTAACGGTGCAGTCACACTCGACTCCTCAGCACATGCAGAAATGCCCTAAAATATAAAATAATTATCTATAGTATTTACATCATAGTTTATGCTAAGCTTATTCCGAGGCAATAATTAGACTGATTAGTACAGGCCTATGCTGTAATATTTCCAATGGTAACCCATAATAGGTTGCAGTTTATGTGTTTTAAGGAGACATATGGTAACCTAACCCGTAGAAAGCTCATTGATGTCCATACTAAAATCAACAGATTAAGGTAACCTGGTTCAGGTCCCCTAAAATAAATTAATGCAACCTCATGGAGAGCGTTTTCAACAGGTTATCATAACAGCACAGGCCTGTAAGTATTGAGTTGATACAATGTGGACATATTTGGAAATTTTTAATTTATGACAATTAAATGCCAAAAAATGCAGGTTCCCACCCACTCCTAAATATGGGATATTTTCCAAAATATATTACACACATGTACTTGATTGTAATATAAAAGGGATCCATTTCTATCAATTGCCTGCCCATTTCTAGCTATGCCCCACCCCTTTCTAGTTATGCCCCGCCCATTTCTAGACAAGCTCCATCCAGTTTTTCTGTGTGTTGGAATCAATTTATATGCTTTGAATCCTGAATTCCCATAATTCCAATTTTGAGGTAATTATACAGGTAAACTGGTGAATATTTTGAAACTAAATTGACTGAGTGGTGTTGATGCCTATGGCAGCAACAGCACCGGTCAAATTACTTTCAAAATATTCGACAGATTCTTTATTAAATAGTAAATACATACAATTTGTACACTTGACAGACTTTCAATGTTCATGACGGAGCTATATACGCCACTATGTATTGTGATGTCAGCTTACATATGATGTAATTGATTACAACGTCATATACTTGAGTGACAGATTGGATCTTGCAATTCCAGGCATATCAACACGACTACAGCAGAAATCTGTGAAATCCATTATCCCATACATGCTGTGATGCCTGAATGAGCATGACCTTACTGCAAGATCAAACAATTTAAAAAATTGCAAAACCATATCTATGGCAGGTGGACCAGCGATGCATTGAGCAGATGGTATAGCCTTCTAACTCCACCAGCATCGAGCTACAGCTGTGGTGGGATCCGTTGAACTTAACCCTGTACTCTCGAGTGGGTTACGACACTGTTCTTGCTGACATGCATTGTCTGTTAGAAGAGAAGTCGGTAGCTGTCCCGCAATGTTGGGTCACCTGCCGCATCAAAACATGTATCTATTTGTTGATTGAACATGACTGTGTGCCACTACCCGCTATGATTTGCTTTTGTAACACAGTCCCACTGTCAGTAAATGTGGCCCAACAAAGATGCTCTGTGTGGCCATGTTCTGCGAATGCCACAATACACACCTGCATAGTACAGAAAGCCGTGGAACTTGCTATCTCCGGTACCAACATCTACACAGCTTGTACAGGATGCCACAGAACATACCTGCTAATTGTGCTACGTAGTCTGAGGGAGCTAAGTCTTCTCGCTGAGGACAAGAAACACTGTCCAAAGAAGAAGGAGTGATTGCAGCTGAATGATGTTTTCGAACTACTGCAGTCGCAGAGCACAGTACATAAATTTCATTGTTAGTGAATAACATCTGTATGGAGGAATTCATTTCTAGTTAAGCTCCACCCATTTCTAGCTAAGCTCCGTCAAGTTCTATCTAAGCTTCGACCATTCCTAGCTAAGCTCCACCAATGTCTGGCTAAGATCTGCCCATTTCTCGCTAAGCTTCACCCATTTCTAGCTCAACTCCACCAATTCCTAACTCAGCTCCGCCAATTCCTAACTCAGCTCCACCAATTCCTAACTAAGCTCCACCATTTCCTAACTATATAAGCTCCATCAATTTCTAGCTCAACCTATTTCTAGCTATAATCCATCCATTTCTAGCTAAGCTCTACCCATTTCTAGCGAAGCTCCACCCATTCCTAGCTAAGCTCCACCCATTTCTAGCTAACTTCCGTCCATTCCTAGCTAAGCTCCACCAATTTCTAGCTTAGCTCAACCCATTTCTAGCTAAACTCTATCCATTTCTAGTTAAGCTCCACCCATTTCTAGCTAAGCTCCACCCATTCTTGGCTAAGCTCCACCCATTCCTAGCTAAGCTCCACCCATTTCAAGCTAATTTCTGCCCATTCCTAGTTAAGCTCCACCCATTTCTAGTTAACTTCCATCCATTCCTAGCTAAGCTCCACCAATTTCTAGCTAACTTCCGCCCATTCCTAGCTAAGCTCCACCCATGTCTAGCTAACTTCCGCCGTTTCCTAGCTAAGCTCCACCCATTTCTAGCTAACTTCCACCCATTCCTAGCTAACTTCCGCCCATTCCTAGCTAAGCTCCACCCATTCCTAGCTAACTTCTGCCCATTCCTAGCTAAGCTCCACCCATTTCTAGATAACTTCCGCCCCTTACTAGCTAACTTCCGCCCCTTTCCTAGCTAAGCTCCACCTATTCCTAGCTAACTTCTGCCCATTCCTAGCTAAGCTCCACCCATTCCTAGCTAACTTCCACCCATTCATAGCTAAGCTCCACCTATTTCTAGCTAAGCTCCACCCATTCCTAGCTAAGCTTCACCCACTTTTTAAACATGCTGAAATCAATTTATATACTTTTGAATCCTGAATTACTAGAATCCCAATTTCAAGGTAATTATACAATTAAACAGGTAAACTGCTAAATATTTTTAAACTAATTTCACTGCGGGATATTGCATGGCAACCAAATGGTTATTAAATTGTAAATTCATCACAGACATACAATTTGTACACTTCATGACTTTTTGATTTTCATGCCAGGGCTGTATGTCTCTATGACTGTGACCTCAGCTGACTAATATACGTCTCTATGACTGTGACCTCAGCTGACTAATGTATGTCTCTATGACTGTGACCTCAGCTGACTAATATACGTCTCTATGACTGTGACCTCAGCTGACTAATGTATGTCTCTATGACTGTGACCTCAGCTGACTAATGTACGTCTCTATGACTGTGACATCAGCTGACTAATCATGTATTTGATTATGATGTCATATACTTGAGTGACAGACATACATGACAGATTGGTTAGAATTACAATTTTTTAAATGGATCAATTTTGTATTCAATACATACTCTTTACCAAGACTCAGAGACTGTTTCTCTGGCCATACTGATGAATTACGAAGAGTTAGATTACGAATATCGAGCCAGTCATTCCAGTGGTAAACTCAAAAACCGGTATTTGTTTTTTAGGAATGTTCATTTGCAGGCCAAGAGAATAAAATGTTTGAAAATTTACCACTGAAATGACTGGCTCATTAACCGAGCCTAACTGGCTCGAGTCTAACTGGTCAAGTGGGAAAATTTTCAAACATAGTTTTTGCTTGCCATGCAAACATGCATTCAACATGTTCAATAAACAAACATTTTGATTTTCTTGAACAAATTTATCCATTAAACGGAAATTACTTAATCACAAAGTTAAATGAAAAACTAAAGTGGCCAATGGCGACAACAAAATTTGGGCATCATACAGACAAGTTAAAAGATAAATTTAAATTTGATAAAAGACTAAAGTTTCAACCCATGAAATTCCATGGTCCAAATTTCAAAACAACTATACAGGAAATCTGGTGAACACTTTGAAATTAATTTGACTAGAATATGCAGCAACAGTTCTCCGTTAAATTAGTTTCAAAATATCCAACAGTATATTCCTTACATCGTCGGGAATTTTTAATTTCTGGTTTGTAAGCATTAAAATTTAGATTTTCTATAGCTATTATCTCACTGTCCAATACGAGTCAGTCGGGTCAAATGCTTCAAGCAGATCCCTGACGGCTTTTCTCAAAGCCATCACCGGGTGAGCCAATTTCTCAAGAACTGTAGTCACGCTTAAGGAATAAAAAAAAATATATATATATTTTATTATTATTATTATTATTATTATTATTATCAAACAAACAAGAATAGGTGTCATATAATTATTTATGATTTCAGGAATTCGCTCTGGTGAGTAATTATTTTAACTTTGTAATGGTCATGCCAGCCAAATCCGGCCTCTTATGGTCTTGTGGAATGTAAAAAATTGTATTCTCTTGACCTGTAAATGGAGATTCAATAGGCAGATCTTTCAATTTTCTTGACAAAATTTGACCATTACAGGCTTACACAAAAAGTTCTTCAAAACATATCACTAGCACTGAAATTTCAGGAGTTAGGATCGACAAATTCTTGAAAAAGTATATTCTTTAAGATATAAAACTAATTCTGATGAATTGATAATTTGACTGGAAGTCGTTGCTGCCTAAGGCAGCAATGGCTTCCAGTAAAATTAATTATAAAATATTCAACAGTTTTCCTGTATGGTAGCGTTAAAAATGAGATATGTGGAATTCATCGGTGTAATAGTTAATACAACTAAACAGGAAAGCTGTTGATTGTTCAATGCTGCCTAAGGCAGAAATGTTAGGCAGAAATGTCTTCCCATACAATTATGTTCAAAATATTCAACAATACATCTTATTTTGTTTAACCCAAGCTATAACACTTAAGTTCCCAAAAATAGCCTCTGCAGTGGTATTCAGAAATGTCCACTTGCAAACCAAGAGAAGACTATTTTTGAAAATTTACCATTGGTCTGCAAATGGAGATTTTCTATGAGAAATTTTCTTGAACAACTTCGAGGGTCAAGTACGATAGACTTACGCATCTAAAGTGTATAACTTAATGGCTGGCTTCATTATACCATTCTCCTTTAGACCAGTTTTGTAGCTGAAACAGAGAAAGCATACAAAGCAATATTATTCTGAATGAATATTTATAACTATGTCAATGACCTCTGATCTTTTGACCCCTATGAAGTTTCATTTTTAACATACTCAAAGTAGAAGCTACATGTATGTTATCAAATGGCGACCACAATCTGTATGGACATATGTATATTAACCACAATCTACTACAGACAAACGACATCATATACAAGGTGATCAAAGATATATACAAAATAAAGTCGGATAATCATATCATTTATTTCAACTGTGGCATCCACACATGAACACATATCCAAATATTTATATACACAAACAACCATCGAAAATAGTGCACAATGTCACCACCTTAAAATAATCATCAAAATAAGAATAATCTTACGTAGCAAGTTCTTCAAACAACGCCTCTTCATCACGATAATCGACTGTACAGCTTTTAACATCTATGTGTTTCCGGTGAAGCTGTAATACGAGAAGAATAGGCATATGTGATGATGTATAGCATTGGATAGCGATGTGGAAACTTTGTATGACACACACATGCATGCACGTGCACACATCATGCGCAAATGCACAGACACCGGGGAACTGTTTCTATAATCCTATCGACGACGGCCGGGGTCTAACCAATGTGGCCTGGTCCTTCTTATCAACTAACAGTCGAGCCAGCCAAAAAAACACCTGTTTTTTGCAGTGGTCTTGTATGTCTTGAGAAATGTCCATTTACCATGTTTGCTGGCCAAGAGAAAAGTATTTATGAAATGAGTCACTGACTGTCTTGATAACATAGTTAAATTTTAATTTTTTGGACCAAATTCGAGGGTTAAATGGTTAGAAACATAATGGTTCAAATTTGACATGAAAGTTTTATGAGGATTTAAGAGAATTCTGTACTAACTAGCAGAAATGGGTTACCAATGAGCGTGGTTGATGCGGATAGCGTCAATAGTGGTCACTAATATGTCATACGTTAGCTGACATCACAAACAAAACGATATAGCTGTCACGAAAATCAATAAGATGGCCACAAAGTGTAAGAATGGAATGTCCTTGGTGAATTTATGATCAAATAAACATTCGCCACAATAATTTGAAACTAATAGGCAGCAACCATTCCAAGTCAAATCACTTTCAAAATATTCCATATCTTACTGTACCTTGAAATTGGGATTCTGGGAAGTCAGGGTTCAAAGTGTATAAATTGATTCAAATACGTGTACAAAGTTGGAGGAAGCACGCGTGGGTGGAGCTTAGCTAGAAATGTACCCTTATATTAACCACCTGACTGCTCAGTTTCTGCAGACGACATATTCCCGGGTTTATATCTTTGGACCCACTAAATATTTTGAAAACAATATGACTGAAAGTTGTTGGTGGCTAAGTCCCCAACAACTTTCAGTCAAATTGTTTTCAAAATATTCATCAAGTCAAAAGTTTTTGTTTATTGAAATTATTGTTTGGTGGCTTACAGCAGCTTGACAGTTAAGGTCAGCAATAAAAATGGTACAAGATCATGGTGGTTCTTTAAACCCATTGGTCAAATCACCTGTCACAAAGGACCAGTCAATTTATGAATCTGATCTATCAATCAAGCATATTATGTCAATCACTTATATCACATGCAGGCTGATGTCACAATCAGAATTGATATAAATACTCCGTCGTGAAGCTGGAATATTCCGCCAAGTGTACGAAATCGTAACATCAGTACATGTATGTCTTTGACGTATTTACTTTTTCATAACCATTCTGTTTAAAATTTTGAAACTAATTTAACTGGGCATTGTTGCGGCCACAACAGCACCCACTCAAATTAGTTTCAAAATATTCAACAGCTTTCCTTTATAGATACCATCATATTGGTGTCCTGGGAATTCAGGGTTTAATCCATCCCAAAATGGGCAAAATGTTGGCAGAACTTAGTTAGAAATGGGCGGGGTATGGCTAAAAATGGATTCATCCATTACATTGACTGTCATCTTTCAACATCCTCATCATCATTCTCTGATAAACATTATCTAATCAAATTGGTTGCTGATTCGTAGAAACGACCAGACTGGTTTCATCTAACAATCATGTCAATATGTAATATTGTCGAGTCTTTTTATGCATTGTATACTTGGAGCAGCGACAAGGTAGTAACATACAAATTTATCATCATTTCAGCAGGCACTGATTATTCCATTAAATAATTGTCTTCTTCCACTGAAGACATCTAACATTTTCCCATGATGATATCTGACATTGCTTTGGATGTACTGGGGAGATAGATAACATGCACAAGCTTATTGTGTGGCTTTCACAGAATAGCATGCATAACCATACCATTTTGCTAAGTGCCGAGACATTTTCGCAGGTCATACATCAAAATTTGATGGTATGTTTGTTTTAGGAATAAGGTTTCAAATAGGACAAACATGGTTTGCTTGATTGAAATGCTATGACTATGAACTGAACACGCCGGCAAGAGAGGATTAATATAGAATTGCACAATGCTATTCGTGAAGCTTTGTGCAACCAGGGTTCTGATAAGGGTTCTTTGGAGGGTATATACACCTGAAATGTAACTAGGGACCTCCAAAAGGAGTGGCAGTGGGTCCCATGACAGTCACAGAAAATCTTGTATGATTGTTAAATACTAATTAGTTTTATAGGTTTTTGCACAAAAATACCCACAAAATCTATCATGTGACACCCCCTTCCTAGTTATGAGTCCATGGCACATAATTTTAGCATATATGATCATAGATGCATAGATGATCATAGATTTCGTGTTGAGACCTCCAGATTTCTAGGTGTGGGTCTCTGGGACCTCCAAAATTCAGAATATCATGGGAAATACTGGTTGCAACCGCAGCTGTACATATAACTTACGACCGTCCTGAGTATGTCATTCAGCCAGAAGAAAGCTGAGATCTCTGTACTCATGACGTGTGGTATACCTGACAGGTTAATGAGATGCATACAATGAGTATCAGTCAGCTGAACACTGAAACAACAACAACCAACATGCTCATGTTAATGCTGTAATGGTCAAGATTAGGCAAGAAAATTTAAATATTTGCTTATTGAATGTCAATTTACATGTCAAGAGAAGACAATTCTTGAAAATTTATCACTGGAATGACTGGCTCGGTCATCGAGCCAGTCATTCCAGTGGTAAATTTTCAAAAATATTCTTTTCGTGGCTTGCAAATGGACATTTATCAAGACAGGCTTGACCGTTAAAAGCTTAATCCTAACAGACCAGGAATAACAAATTGTTTATGATCAAAGGAATACTCTGTTGAATATTTTAAAAATAATTCGACTGGGATCCATTACTTCCTCTGACAAGAACAGGTTCCAGTCGAATGAATTTTTAAAAATTCAGTGACTGTCCTATACAGTTATCTTGAAGTTAATACACTGGAATTTGAGGTGTTACACTGTTAGGCTAGCAAACCACGTGTATACGAAAGTGCAACAGATTACTCGTTAAAATTGGGTAAAAGATTGTGAAATCTTTCTTCTAGAGAATAAATACACTCATATATTCATTTGCAATTGAACAGAATATTTTATATCAGCGAAAAATGTTTAATGTTAATCATTGACACATAATACTTTAATCCTCCTTCAGCTATGCCCCACCCCCTTTTCCAGCTTTGCCCATGTTTGGATCCATCAAACCCTGAATTCACAGAATTCCAATATCCAGGTAACTATAGAGGTAAGCTGCTGAATATTTTGAAACTAATTTGATTGGGTGCTGTTGCTGCAACCAAGTCAAATTAGTTTCAAAACATTTTTTTAAATGCCTATTAAATTGCAAAAGCGATACAATTCGTACACTTGATGGATTATTAAGCATTCATGATTGATGGACTTAGATGTCATTCATTACGCATTTTGATTGTGACATCAACCTACATGTGATCATCATAGCGGATTCATCAATTGACTGGGCCTTTGTGACAGGTGATCTGACCACTGGTTTTAAAGAATCATATATTGAGTAGCAGATTGGATTCATCAATTGGGCGCTAAGATATAACATTATAATTGTGATGACTTCTACAGGATGCCCATTCTCTGAATCGACACACATTTGTCCTGTTGCCCTGAGAGTTGGCATTGTTTTGATACAACAGCACACACACACACACACACCAACAGGTTGTGGTGAGCGCAAATGTAAGAAATGCTAAAAAGTTGACCGACAGACAAATAGGCTGGCTGACTTATACTGGCTGTGTCGGAAATAAAGCTTAACCCTTTACTGGTCAAAACCGGCCTCTGCAGTGGTTTTGAAGAATGTCCATGTACAGGCCAAGAGGGGACTATTTTTGAAAATTAACCACTGGAATGCCTGGTTCGACAACCGAGCCAGTCATTCCAGAGGTAAATTTTCAAAAATATCCCCCTCTCGGCCTGTACATGGACATTCAACAAGGAAATTTTTTTTAGATTTTCTGGACCAAATTTGACCAGTAAAATGTTAAAGGGTTTGTTGGTTTGTGTCCCATTCTGATGCAAAGTAGCAGTTATTGGCAAATCATATATAGAGTTGCTTGTAATGTCTATTACCCTCACCACTTAAGGGGAAAAGGATATTGCAGTCTGCCTGCCTGTCTGTCTGTCTGTCAGTATAGGATTTTCCTCAAATTGTAACACAAAATGGAAGGTCCAGTAAATTAAAAATCTCTATGTAAATGTTCTCAACGAGGATAATAAAATCTGAAAGATCTTGTGGAAAGGTGGGAATAAAATGGGAAGCAGTCTGATTGCAACTGAATGTTCTTTTGTTCACATCAATAGTAAATGACTACAAATATTATGCTTACAATTTGACATATTTACGAGCATCTGTGTCCTCTCCCGCACCTATAGAGCCATTATCTCCAGAAGACGTTGGTCTATGTTTGTCCTCTGCCTCCGCTTTCACAGACTCAGCAGTATGTGAGGCTGTGTCTGCTCGTGAAGCGACACCACTGTCGCTAGAAGAGGAATGCCGATGACCCAACTCTATATTGTGGTCAGGGGAAGGTAACTCTTCCGGTAACTGAAAGAGATAATGGATTAATTCAGCAAGAAGAGGATATGTTAGTCTTATATTACTTTTCAAAACACAACGCATGGTAGTCCTTAACCCTTTAATAGTCAAGCCGGCCATAACTGGCCTCTGCAGTGGTCCTGAGAAATGGTATTTTGCTGATGTTGACTTTTTTTGAAAATTTATCACCAGAATACCGGGCACCTAGCGAGCCAGTCATTACATTCACTGTGGTAAATTTTCAAAAATAGTCTTCTCTTGGTCAACAAATTCAAATTTACATTTTAAATGAGAAAATTTGAGTCTTTGTGACCAAATCTAACCATTAAAGGGTTAAATGGGCAACATTTTCCAAAAATCTAACTCCTTGATGTTCATTTGCAGACCAAGACTATTTTTGAAAATTTATCCCTGGAATGACTAACTCAATTATCGAGCCAGTCATTCAAGGGGTAAGCCTGCAAACGGACATTCCTTGGTAGAGGTCAGTTTTAGCTGGGTTGACCAATAAATGGTGAGCAAGTAATAGCAGGTTAGGAGGCTAAGGATTTCGGCTGAGGACAAGACCTAGTGGGCAAAGGCGAAGAAGGGCTGATTGCAGCTGTAGGATGTTTCTACAACTACAGCCGCAGAATACAGTAATCATACATAAGTCATAGAATTACTTTAAATTATCAGAAGCAAAGCATATATGTAACTAATTAATATAAACGCCATCACGTTTATCGCTTTTTGCTGAATCAGGACATAACCATTTCACAGACAAATCCCAGGGCTTTAGATTACCCCTTAGCTATGACTTTACAAGTCATGCCCAAATGAAATCTGCCCATATTAGCGAACCCAAATTAAACACTAATAAATGATTTACAGTCAAGTAAATACTCAGGGATGGATGCTGTGGCATTTTATGACCATTCAGAGGTCTTATAATGCTATTAAAACTAAAATGGCTCAAAATCAATCTCTCAGATTTCAAAATTCTCTAGTTTCTAGGAGCATTGATGGATCCCAGACCAGACAGACGGTGTGGCCAAATGAGGTAAATCTAAAACCCTACAAATCCCTAAAAAATTATTTCTTTCCAATATAAAACGTATTCTGTTGGATATATATTATACTACGGCGGCAAATTAATTTCAAAATATTCAACAGTTTTCCTATATGGTTGCCTTGAAAATTAGATATCGGGAATTCCTCGATGAAAGGGTTAAGAAATCTGGCACATATCATCATCAAATATTTAATTAAGACTATTGCTTAATGAAAAACTGACATCACCTCTAGATCTCTGTTAATGTATTGTCCAAATCTGTTCAGTTTGATGATGGTATTGATCAGGCTGTGGCTTCAACATGATTTTTATATCTGCAAACCGATGCAAGCTCTTGTGCCCAGCCATTCCAGCTACACATTTATCAAATTTGGAGAGAATGCATGCCGCCTTTCTTAATCGTCCGACTGCTGAGTTCTTGCAGAAGACATATTCCAAGGGTTATATCTCTAGACCCGCTAAATATTTTGAAAACAATTTGACTGAAAGTTGTTGGTGGCAATGTTTTCAAGATATTCAGCAAATTCAGAATTTTTTCACCATTGAAATTATTGTCTGGTGGCGTGTAGCGGCGAAACAATTTAGTTACCCTTCAGAAGCCTGAATTTTAATCAATTTTAATCATCAAATGACTCGATGTAGTAACGCTTGCTGAAATAATTTCGTGCAATTGGATCGACAAATTAGAAACAGAGCACAATTTTCCTGCCAAGTTTACATCAAATTACATGATTTTCTAAGAACAGTGGTAGTCTGATTGATTAACCCTTTAATAGTCAAGCGGGCCAAAACCAACATCTGATCTTGTGGAATGTCCATTTACATGCCAAAAGAATACGGGTTTTTTTTAATTTGACTGACTCAATAAATTTTAAAAACAAATTTACTCTTTGAAGGGTTAAATGGTTAAAACACATTGTGCTGAACATGTCATAGTGTGTCATGTTAGTCATCAGAAAAACTTGAACATTTTAGAAACTGTGTTGCTGTTATATTGTATGTCTACAGCAACAGGATACAGCGACATTGTTTACAAAAAAGGACATCGGGCCATCCTTATAAAAAAAAATTGGTTGTGTTCTCCTGACCTGGTGGTTGGAGTAAGTGTGTATGTATGTATGTATGCATTTATATAGCGCCAATTCCAATTGAAGCTCAGAGGCGCGTTACAAGATTATATAAAATTACACAATTATTAACTTAAATTGAAAATAAATATGTTTTGAGAGCAGATTTGAAAGGTTCAATTTTACGGCAATTTTGTATATGTGGTGGAAGACTGTTCCAAAGCTTGGGGCCAGCTCTAGAGAATGCGTGTTGGCTGATTAGTAGATTGGATGGTGGCACTACACAGAGTAAACGACTACTTGATCGGAGCCCTTGGCGCTGTCTTCTGTACGATCAACGATGTTAGATATGGCGGGGCAAGATTATTAAGACATTTGAAAACCAGTAGTGCAAGTTTGTAATTTATGCGCTGTTTAACTGATAGCCAATGAAGATCTTTCAAAACAGGTGTAATGTGTTCATATGGCTTAGTCCGTGATAGTAATCTGGCCGCAGTGTTCTGAGCCCTCTGAAGACTGGTAAGCTGTTCTGTTGATATGCCAGCTAGCAAAGAATTCCCGTAATCCAGTCTCGAAGTTATGGTCGCGTGTACAAGCGTTTTTATAGCATTATCATCCAATAGCTTTCTGATCTTGTTAATGTTCCGTAAGTTAAAATAAACAGATTTACATATAGAGGTTACTTGATTTTTCATTGACATGGTGTCATCAAAGATTATGCCGATGTTACGGGCAGTTGAGCTAAATGAAATATTGTCCTCGCCAATCTGAAGAGATTCTATTTTAAGCTGAGGTCGCAGGTGACGTGATGTGATTGCCAGTATCTCTGTCTTCTTATCGTTAAGCTGTAGGAGGTTGTTTAGCATCCACAACTTAACTTCATGAATGACATGTTCTAAAGTTTCACTCGCGTTTAATTGATCAGATGGATAAAAGGCAAGGTATAGTTGCATATCATCAGAAGTGGTACTCGACTCCAAGTGAGCGTAACAATTGACCTAACGGCGCTGTGTATATGGTGAACAACAAGGGGCCCAAGACGGATCCTTGTGGTACCCCCGAGTGTAAACTGCGCTCAGGTGACCTGGAATTGTTGATGATGACGGTCTGATGACGACACGTGAGGTACGACTTGAACCAAGCAAGAGCTGTGCCGGATATACCCAGTTCTTGCAGCCGTAATAACATGATGTTGTGGGCGATCGTATCAAACGCAGCAGACAGGTCGAGAAGCACCAGTAGAACACACATGCGGTTATCCATAGAGCAGAGGATGTCGTTTTGCACTCGGAGTAACGCAGTTTCCGTACTATGAACCTTCCGATATGCACTTTGATATGGTTCAAGCAGATTATTAATATCAAGGTAGTGAGTAAGGCGGTCAGCGACGGTCTTTTCTAGTAGCTTCGAGATGTAAGATAGGTTAGAAACGGGTCGATAGTTACCAAGCACGTTCTGATCTAGGGACGGTTTCTTTAACAATGGCATTACGTATGCAGATTTAAAACTATCAGGCACGGATCCGGATTCTAACGAGACGTTGATGATTTTGGTCATTATGGGTAATACCGCGTGGATGCATTCCTTCAGCAAATGATTTGGAAGTTGATCAAGGCTACACGATTTGGATGGTAGTCTATGGACTGCTGCTAAGACTTCTTCAGGGGATGTTGGTCTAAACTCTGTGAGGGAACAGTCTGATATTGGTGTAATTTTCTCACTATGTACTACGTAATCTGTATGAGACAAAATATTACTGCGGATTGATTCAATTTTAGATAGGAAGAAATCAGCAAACCTTCCAGCTAGTTCCACTGGATCATCATGTTGTGGTAAGCTATTCATTCCCCTGTCCTTGTGGAGCAAACGGTTAAAAATTGAAAACAGTTTCTTTTGGTCAGCTGAGTTAACAGATTTGCAGACTTGATCATGTCACTGAGTAAACGAAATCTAGGATTTCTTTTTTCACGAGAGAGTTGATACTTACCTCCCTAATACTTTTGATATTGCTAAATATTGGCTTTCACTCAATAAACACTCAGATTTAAAACAGTTAGGTGCCCCTACTGGGCAGGGAGTCAGAGCGTAGTCTGGCGGATGCCAGCCCCACCACCGCGCATGCGCAGACTAGCACTTCCTCTGACTAGATTATTGGCTGACACACATGCAACTATTAAGAGCCTGAAGACCGAGCCTCTGTGGGGTGGAGAGGCCGGGTCCGTATCTAGGGAGGTAAGTATCAACTCTCTCGTGAAAAAAGAAATCCTAGATTTCGTTTATTTCACTTCAAGAGTATACTTACCTCCCTAATACTTTTGATATTGCCAGAATTCGAAAGTGAATCTGGCGGGAGGGAGGCGAGGTCAAAAGACCAGCTCATCCCTATACGCTTTTCTGCGTTTAAGGCACTTAAACTTCTGAAACTGTAAGAAAAAACAGTCAGGATTTGACTAACCATCGGATAACACTACCGATGTATGAGAGATGACCGATGTCATATGCGCTCCCCCCCCTCCTTCCTGGGAGGAAGAGTCGCCTGACCTCAATGTCCTATACGCTCTCTACGTACAAGTGCCATGTACTACAGGACAGAGACGAAAAAGCTCAATTTTCGTAACTCTCAACAATGAACCACACAAATACACAAACCATCACCATATTAATAACGGGTAATCGTGACAATACAATCAACAACGGACAACACATGAACAAGACTGACCTTGTTGAAAATGGCTGCTGACATCATCTTCCCATTGGTAAAGACTGATGCAGGCCCAAAAAAGTGGGTGTTTCCATAAATTAATTGTGAAATATATAAGTAATGAGGAAAAACCTCCTCAAAAAATATAAACCGAGTTATTTTTTCAAAATCGACAAGGCGAGAGGATTAGAGGTGTCACGGAGATAATGGTCTGTAAAACTTGACTCACAGTGCCACTGAGCCACCGACATAATATCATCCACAGGGACCCCATTAAATAGGGCCGTGGATGCCACTACGCCGCGGACACTGTGAGCCTTGGCCACGTCAACCTGCTTCCCGGTGGCGGATTTATGGCAAAACTGAATGCATTCCACAATCCACCTGGAAATGGTGTCCTTAGAAGCCCTGCCATGGGGTTCAATATATGACAACCATAACGCTGACTGGTCGGTGCGCCACTCCGCCGTACGTTGTTTGTACCGGCGCAGCGCCCGGACGGGACACCATGCTTTAGAATTAGGATCATATCTAGTTAAAGCAGGCAAAATAATAGGTTGACCTGGATATTTCAACGACTGATTTTTAGCCAAGAAATTAATCCTAGGTAGCAGCTTAAGGCCTTCCCCTGAAACCACAAAACGGTCATCCTCGGCTGATAAGGCATGAATTTCACTCCTACGCCTAGCCGAGGCCGCAGCAATTAAAAACACAGTCTTCAGTGTTAATAGTTTCATAGAAATGGAACTAAGTGGTTCAAAAGGCTTATCACCTAGTACTTGAAGCACTAGCGATAAACTCCAAGACGGAATCACAGGTGGATTCCTTGGTCTTAGATTGCCCATGCCTTTAATTAATACATTTAATGTATTTACTTCATCACTTCCCCTCTTAGCCAAGCAAGGAATAACAGACATTAATGCTGACTTATAACCAGCAATAGAGTTAGGCTTGAGGCTATAGGCATCATAGAGGTGACAGAGGAAATCAGCTACTACTTGAATAGATGAATCCATTGGATCAATACATCTTTTTGAGCACCATTCTGCAAATCTGTTGATTTTATAATTATATGCTCTGGAGGTTGACCCCCTCCTGGCTTTGGCCATAAACATGGCTGCTTGCTCAGAAAAGCCCTCCTTAATTCTAGATTCCTTGACAACATCCACGCAGTCAATCTGAACATTGACGGATTGTTGTGAAGGGCCTTGCCCTGGAAGATAATATCGTCCATCAGAGGCAGAGGAACCGGATTGCAGACCAGAAGGTCCAGCAGATCCGTATACCATGATCGGCTTGGCCAATCCGGGGCGATCAGAAGCACTTGGCATTCCTCTTGTCTGATTTTCTGAAGAATTTTTGGAATCAGGATTGCTGGAGGGAATGCGTATGCATACATTCTCCCCCAGCTGATAGCTAACGCATCTGTTGCGAAAGCGCTTGGATCCGGAATCGGAGAGACGTACGTCGTCATCTTCGCATTCTTCTTCGTTGCGAACAAATCGATGTTGGGTTTCCCCCAATGGTCGAACAGACGATCCGCCACACATTGATTTAGTTGCCATTCCGTGGGTAAAACACTCATCCTTCGGCTCAATGAGTCTGCTAGCAGGTTTAACCTTCCCGGAATATGAACTGCTTTCAAGGTAATCTGGTGATCCAGACACCAACAAAGCAGTTTCCATGTCATCATACAGAGACTGGGCGACTTCGTTCCGCCCTGGCGGTTTATGTAAGTCACAACTGTTGAGTTGTCTGAACGAATAAGAACAATATTGCCCTGAACTTTCTGTAAGAAATGTTTCAGGCCCAGGACTACTGCTTTTAGCTCCAGTAGATTTATATGTTCCTTTGACTGTTCCAGATTCCAAAGCCCTGATATCGTGGACTCTTCCAGGCAAGCTCCCCAGCCCTCCATCGATGCATCTGTATACACCGTCACCTGAGGGTGGGGAGGGGTTAGCAAAACCCCCGGCAAGAGATTCTCTGTATTCAACCACCATTGCAGGTGGTGAATGAGAGGCGCCAACACTGACACATTCGAGTCCAGCGAACCTGTACTCTGGGTCCATTGTGTCATGAGAAATAACTGGATCGGCCGCCTGCGTAAGGCGGCCTGAGGAATGACTGGTTCCAATGAAACCATCAACCCCAGCATTCTCAAGTAAACCCGTGCCAGGACATGACGACTGTCGCACACTGACTGAATTAATGAGATGAGTTTCTGAACTCTCTCCTGAGTAGGATAAACATATCCTGTCTCTAGATCGAAGAACATCCCCAGGTAAACAAACTTCTGGGATGGAGTCAGCTCTGATTTTGGGAAATTGATCATCCAGCCTAAGTCTGTGAGAGTTTTCAAAACAATCTCCAGATTGGCCTACAAACTTTCCCGGGTGTGCGCTTTCAACAGCCAGTCGTCTATGTACGTGTGGACTGCTATGCTTCTCCTGCGGAGGTATGCTGTGATCGCAAGAACCACACGGGTGAAAACCCGAGGAGCCGTGGAAATTCCGAAGGGCAACACCCTGAATTCCCACTGTCTGCCCTGGAATGCAAATCTCAGGAAGCGACAGAAACTCCCGTGGATGGGGATGTGGAAATAAGCGTCCTTCAAATCTATCGACGCCGTCCACATCCCCCTCTCCAACCCCGCCAACACCGAGCGCACCGTTTCCATCTTGAAACTGGGCGTCTCGATGAACTTGTTCAATGGCTTGAGGTTGAGAATCGGTCTCCACCCTCCGGTGCGTTTTGTTACTAAGAACAGGGTTGAATAGAAGCCCGGACACCTTTGTGCCGGCTGAATAGCTCCTTTTTGTACGAGGGAATTTATCTCCTCCTCGATACACAACCTTTGCTCTGGCTCTCTCGGAATGGGAGTCCAGACTGGCACTAGAGACAGTCGCGACGGCGGGCCTGTCATCCACTCTGGATGATACCCGACGGAAAGCCATCACAAGACTAAACGGTCCTGAGTCAACCGTTCCCACTCTTGCATGTGGTCGGCTAGCCGGCCTCCCACCGGTCCACCTAGGGACCGCGGTGGACACAAGGCATGCAAGAGCGGCACTGTCTCCGTCGCCATACACACCGGGGTGGTTCTTACCGCGGTAAGCGTCCTGTCAGGACCGATAACCACGCCCAGATCCTCGCGCGCCCCGCCCCGCCCCGCGCGCACCATGGTGCGCGGGCGGCTGCCTGGCTGACGGCGCCTGAGGAACCTGCGCCCCCCTCGCTGCTGGCCGAATCGCACGCGGCCGAGGCCGACGCTGCGACGGTGGCTGGCCTCTGACTTGGCCAGCACCACCTCGAGCCTGCAGGGGACGATACGCAGGGGCCGCGGCGCGAACGTTAGCACGACGCAGCACCTCAAACTGCTCGCGCAGCGCCCTCTGGTTATTCACCAGGGTGACCGTCTCCTGGAGGTGGCGACATCCCTCACCTCCAAAAAGACCAGGACCCGTCATAGGCGTACGGAGTAGCCTATTGTACAGGTCCCGAGACGGGCACAAATTGTCCAGGGCAAACGTGCGTCTTGCCCGGACACTCCTGGTCACCGCCCGAGTCATACAGTCCAGCGCCAGGTTAATACCATCCTGGATGGCTCGCTGGACCGTGACCGGGCTTGGCTGGCGCGATGCGGATGCCGTTACTACCCCCTGTAACAGCTGGGAGACGTGGGACAGAGCGGCAATCGAAGCCCTCCCACTCTCCTCCGCATCACGCAACGCGGTATTCGCCGAACGCAACGCGTTCGAGAACAAGACCCCCGTGTCAGAACGGGAGCCTGGCCGCGCATCCTCACCCAAAGCCGCGCGGTCATCCACGCTGGGCTTGGGTACCACACCGTACCGCTGGTAATCCAGGGGCACGATGCGACAACGCCTGGCCACCTCGCGAGGGGCCTTCGCGAGACGTCCACTCGAGTTAATGGACGACTCCGCCGCCTTGAACATGTCAACGACATGCTCCGCCAGCGGCAGAGAAGGCATAGCGTTAGCAGTCGGTTTCCCAGCTAACCACGGCCTGTGGTCACGCTGGCTAGGCGACTGCTCCACGGGCAGATCAGGCCTAACGCTCACCAACCACTGGCAAGCGTCAGACCAATCCTCCTCCGTGGCTAACTGCGAGCGCTCTACAAGACGGGGTCCTTCGTCTTCCTCCTGAGCGCAAGCAGCAGAGCTTGACGGCGGGTACGCTGATACACCTGGCAAGCCAGGGAAAACATGCGGGCCTGATAGCACCGGCATGACAATATCACTGGTTTGACCAGGAGCAGGCACCGTGGCAGAGCGCGGGGTATATACCACCCCACCACGGGCCCGGCCAGCACCAGCAACACCCTCGGCAAGCCGAGGTATGCGGTACCGCTGGCCATCAGCAGCGCCCTGGGCCACCACCTGAGCCGCGGACTTTACTCCAGGGTGAGTAAAACCGTGGAAGAAGCCGCCTGTATTCCCCGCGAGGGGTGCACAAACTTCTTCATCCATGTCCACGTCGTCAGACGGCGACCCTAGCAGGTAATCCTCATCACCCTGGTCAGAAAGATTAGACCCCGGGTCAGCAAAGAGAGCTAACCCGGGCTGACCAGGAACGGTGCCATAGGAGGTGCTGGCCACCGCGGCGTGCGGATACCCCTGGACTGATAAGCAGCCCGCGGGTTCCAGCGACAACCGTCCACGGTCCCCTCTCGGCGCGGCAATAAGCCTGCTGCCAGGGTCGTGGAACGCCCCCTCTAATGGGGCCACCTCTGAATCGTCGAACAACGGAAGCGGTCTAAGGAAAACCGATCCAGAGGCGGGGATTACCTGCTCCGAAGCCGATGATGAGGACAGTAAAGGATTTGGTCCAGGAAGCATGCCACGAAGCAACCCTGGAACCAAATCCTTTATTGTCCTCTTCATCTCTCCCAACATCTCGGTCCGGAAGGCCTCCATATCCACCGCGGACGAGACCTTCCCCTTACCCTTCCTACTTACAACCTCTCGTTTCCGCTTCTTCTTCTTCTCCTCCTCTACCACCTTGTCCGTCGCCTGTAAGCAGCACAAGAATTCGGACATTAACTCGCCCCCCCAGTGCTTACATATGTCACAATTAACCAAGGGACCACAAGGGCTACATTGAAAGCACAGATGAGGCCAGAACTTTTCATGTAGAAAACGTCCACAGGACGCGCAACCCGGTCCCTGAAACAGGGCAAAGGACAAGGAGTATGAGCAAACTAGTTAAGCTTAGAGACTCAAACCAACTCAAAGAGAAGGAAAACGATCATAAAGATCAATATACATCAGAAACCAGCATAGCGACTTGATTGCTGATAAATACATAGCCAGGCTGATTATGACGTCATTAATCCCGTGACAGGAAAAATTCGATCCCAACAAAACATCCAAGTGCAAGGACGAATTGTATGCTGAATGGATAAGTCGACTACACAACCATCAGATACATATAGATAACTCTTTTCTGGCAAAAATGTTAATTATCTCCCTTTGTTTGTTTACTATAATTAACATCACCATATTATCAATAACTAGATACCTGACACTTTGTATAGACAAACCATCCAACGTGACGAACCGGAGAACTCCACCATCTGCACGCCTCTTAACTCTCTCCACCTCATGGGGAAGGAATTGGATCAAGAGGGCAAAGTGAGAAGACCTTTATACTAGGCCTCCAACTCACTGGACATAATTTTTCATTTGGTTAGATAACCTAACAGTGTTAGTAGGAAATGGAACCATGGTGGAGAGAAAACTAACTCTCTGCTGCTGTGATGTCACCACCTAGCATCATACAGACCTGTGGACATAAACAGAAAGAGAAATTAGCCTTAGGTAGCACCGAGTTGACATAAACCAACTAACCAAGGCGCTTATCACGGTAAACGCGAGTCCCGGAAACACAATACACCGGGAAGAAAACTCGCTAATTTTACTAGAAGTCACCTGATTTAAAGGTCCTAAGTCCTCCTGTGGCGAAGTGTTCCTTCCTGCCATCCAAATCAGATACTATCACTCCAAAATAACACCACTTAAACAGTTTAAGAGAAAGAAAAAGCTTATGCACAAAAAGACATGTGTGTTCTCTCTGCCAATAATCTAGCAAAGAGGAAGTGCTAGTCTGCGCATGCGCGGTGGTGGGGCTGGCATCCGCCAGACTACGCTCTGACTCCCTGCCCAGTAGGGGCACCTAACTGTTTTAAATCTGAGTGTTTATTGAGTGAAAGCCAATATTTAGCAATATCAAAAGTATTAGGGAGGTAAGTATACTCTTGAAGTGAAACAACTGGCGTTGGTCCCTATACGCTTCCCAGTGAACATGCAAATTAGTTTTACGAGCAAGTCGTTCAAGCTTACGACAGAGCCGTTTTGTTTGGTTGATGTCACTGTTATACCATGGAGAACATGGCCAAACTACAATGACCTTTTTCTTCATGGGAGCATATTTGTCTAGCACACTTGTGATGTCATTATCGTACTGTTTGGCTAACTGTGCCAGGTTTTCACATGAATTCGTGTACAGGGTAGATGACTGTATGTCTGAACAATTGTCCGAGTAAGGCAGGCAAATTCTTTTTTTTTACTCACTGAAATATAACATTACAAAACTGAATTTAAAGAAGAAAACTTGAAGGCTTTTATTTGAACTTGAAACAGAAACTATAAAGCAAACAGTTTCTCAGGGTTAAATGAGGCAATTTTGACGAAAGGAGTCAATTCACTCTCCCAAAGGACTTACATAAGAAAAAAATATTCTTCACAAGAAACTCCCAAAAAAAGATTTTGACTTGGCAGGTTTTTTTACGGTTGATCGGGAGAGGACAACCAAACAATTATTTAAGGATGGCCTCAGTTATCATCATAGTAAAAGGAATAGAAGTTACTGATCTAACATTTACATTGTACATGTTATGTAGTGTCTGTCATTGGATTAAATATTTATGAGCAATTATTAGCAATTGTTAACCATAAAACACTTTTGCCCTCATGCACAGGTGTATGCACATATACAGTCACTGGTGCTGGGGTGGGCCTGGGAGTAAAATTTTGAAATCTGAATGTTCTCAGATGGCTTCTCAAGCATTTCTGGATGTGAATATGAACCTAATCACATGCAGATGTTATTTTGTAGAACAAGAGAAGATTATTTTTGAGGATTTACAACTGGAATGACTAGCTGGCGATGTTATCGAGAAAGACCAAATATTGGGGGTGGTGGGGGTTATACGAGTCAAGGTCATGATTGCGGGGTGGGGTTGGGGTGTGGTTTCCCCCCCCCCCTGATTCCGGCGCCTATGTACATACGGTCACACATGTGCTAGCACAAGCATGCATGTACGAATACGCACATAAGCATTTGCCTTGGGTGTTGTATGTTGTTATTACTTAATACAATATTTCCTGAAAATCTTTTTATGCTAATACTTCTGGCTCATAATTCTCCATCATGTTTGCAAAATAGGCATTGCAAAATTTTTATAGAAATTAACCCATCATAATCCTAAAATTTCTCAATAAAAATGTCCATTTGTAGCCGAAGAGAAGACTGTTTATGAAAAATTACCACTAGAATTGGCTCGATTATCCAGCCAGTCATTCCAGTCGTAAATTTTCAAAAATAGTCTTCTTTTGGCCTGAAAATGGATAATTCTTAACATGTTAACCATCGAGTTTGTTCAAGAAAATTTTTTTTCCGCATAGAGAATACCCATTTGCAGACGGGCAGATATTTAGATTTTCTTGAAAAATTTTGACCATTAAAGGGTTAAGTTCAATTGATCAATGAGGCACTGCCTGCAAAACAGGACAGATTCCTCGAAAACTATAAATAGACGACACTCTTCTCCATTTGTGCTACTTCTGGCTAACGTGAATGGGACCTGGAATCAGAGACTCGATAGAGGCAACCAAGCTTGCACCACAAATTGAAGTAGACATTTAGCAGTTATCCGTAACTGCAGGGTTTGGAGCCATCGCTGCCACATTTTTAATGCCATATTTTAATTAGAGAAAATCGACCTTTGACCTTCATTTAATTTAGAAACTGGGTAGTAGCACTATCGTGGGAAATGTCTGCCTGCCTGCCTGCCTCTGCCTGTCTGTCTTTCTATATATCTATCTATTTAAAATACACTTCACACGCCTCTATTAATCCTTTAGTGAAGATACAGGGCCAAAACCTGCCTCCTTAGTGGTCTACAGGAATGCCCATTTGCAGACCAAGACTAATTTTTGAAAATTTACAACTGGAATGACTGGCCTGATAACCGGGCCAGTCATTCCAGTTGTAAATGTTCAAAATTAATCTCCTCTTGGCCTGCAAATGGACATTCAAAAAGCAAATATTAAAAATTTCAGGAATAAATTTCGTCACTAAAGGGTTAACAGTTGATTTGTCCATGCTTCAGTAATGGTACTGTTGATTTAGCTGTAGTTCCTATCATGTATGGAGTATATATAGTGTGTTAACACAGGTGTTTCTCTATGAAATTTAATTACCTTGGAGCATTGCCAGCTCAGTTTTAAACTGCTCATTGAATATTATTAAGTTTCATTAACCCATCCATTTCCACGGAAGTGCTAACTTTCACTAGCCATCATGACGTGAGCTAACTGTCACTCAGAGATCTGGTGCTGTAAGCCGTTACTATCTATCATTTACTGGCCACATGTCAAGGGAAACTACTCAGAGGGCCCTGCAATCACTGAAAATACCTTTCTCTATGTGGTACGTAGCAAATTTTATTCAAAGCATTCCTTTTATTTTTTTTAATTTAAATGATAAAATTAACAAAAATCCTTGAGTTTTTGCATTAAAAAGCCCACTTTTAGTCTAAAAGTCTTGGACATATAAAGGTGTATCTATCAATAGGCACATCCGCGTATTATAACTGAGGCATATAACAAGTTTTATTAAAATATCTTAAACAGTTCTGTGTGATATGCTGTTTACTAGGAAATTAATAAAAAATCAAGAGTTTTTGCAATAAAGGTCCATTGTCACCCAAAATCTTGGAGGCCACCCGCCAAGTTTCCTTAAATTATTTAGAAGCTATTCTGTATGATATGGTGTTTACGAGAAAATTGAAATATTTCAGTTTTTGCAATAAAAGCACATTTTCACCCGAAATATTGGACCTATAAAGGTGAATCCTCCTAAAGGCACATCTACCCATTATTTTAAGCGATTCTGTATGATATGGTGTTTACGAGAAAAAAAGCACATTTTCACCCAAAATCTTGTATCTATAAAGGCGAATTCATCAAAAGACACAACATTACAATATCTGAAGCGGCTCTGTATGAGATACTGTTTACGAGGTATTGTGGATGGATGGACAGATGCCGTGATTACCATAGGGCTTCACACCAAAAGGCCATAATAAGTCTGTCAGAGAAAATAATCTGCTACAGACATGAAAAATGTGACAACATATTTTTGAAAAATTTTCACTGCTATAATTGCTGCTTTTAACACTCATATCAGCCAAAAACGGCTTCTGTAGTGTTTTTGTGAAATGTCCATTTGCAGACCAAGACTATTTTTGAAAATTTACCACTGAAATGACTGGCTCGATAACTGAGCCAGTCATTCCAGTGGTAAATTTTCAAAAATAGTCTTCTCATGGTCTGCAAATGGACATTTTCTCTGAGAAAATTGAAATTTTCTTGAATAAATTCGAGGGTTTTAAAGGGTTAAAGAGCCTGTCATATCAATGAGAATTTTCAGAATATATTTTTCCCTTTCCATAATGGATGGATCTGATATGGCGATCAATTTTGAAATATAGTCTTCTCTTGGCCTGCAAATTTTTAGCTATTGACTGAGCAAAACGCCTGCATTCCTTGATGCTTACATTAAATAGTGCCTCATGGAGCGTGTGCTCCATAAGGTGGTCACATTAGAGGTTTTACAGAGTACCAAGATTAACCATTTATTGGGCTAATTTTGTAGAGAAACTAAATATTTCCCTTTTGAATGTCTACTTGAAGGGTAAGAGAAAATTATTTTTGAAAATTCACCCCTGGAAAGCCTGGCACACCAATCACTTCAGTAGTAAATTTTCAAAAAGTCTTCATTTGGCCTGGAAATGGCCATTCCTCATGACCACTACAGAGGCCAGTTTTGGTCGGCTTCTTCGGGAAGGGGTTAAGGTGGTTTTATTATATTGTCCAGAGTACTAATTATAAATAATGTGTTAGACCTCACAAAGTGTTTAACATCATTAGAGAGTTAACATAATTAACACAACACATGTAAAAACTCACACTTACACACAGTCCACCATCTGTCTCCCACACATGCTACACCTAACACATAACCATTGAATTATCAAATTAGCAGTGGTTTTGAGGAATGATCATTTGCAGAGCAATAGAATATTTTTTTTAATTCCTACGGGAATATCTGGCGCAATAACAGAGCTAGTAATTTGAGTAATGAGGCGATCATTCCAGCGATAAACTAAAACAAGAGGCCCAAGGGGCCTGTATCGCTCACCTGCATCATAGGCATTTCAACCAGAAAGGCCATCCACAATAAGTAGAACCCTACAGAGTTGAGCAGAATTATAACAAGAAAACAGAAGCCATGTTTCTTTATGTATCAACTACTTTTGAACAAAACTTAACGGCCATTAGTCCCTTATCATATCTCCCAAATTTCGGCCCAATCCGTTCAACGATTCTGGATATGAAGTTGTTTTCGCGAAAACTAGGTCATCCAAGATGGCCACTAAGCCAATGGCCCAATCAGGTTCTTTTGAACAAATTGGTTCTCATCCTGCATTAGATGATGTTTCATGAGTTTTGAATCAAACCCCAAGCCGTTTCGGAGATTTTTAAAGACATTTCTAAAAATTGGCTGGTTTAGCCGGTGGCCATCATGGATTTTGGCCGATCAGCTTCGTTTGAACAAACTTAGACCTCTATGCCCTAAGGCTGCATTCTGCCAAATAAAATTGAAATCGGCCCAGTGGTTCTTGAGAAGTCGTTTAAAGAATTCCCCATTGCTTTACTATGGGCCCATTGCTTTACTATGGGAGCCTATGGCAGGAAAGCAAACCAAGATGGCAGTCAAACTGTTTATCCAACAGTCTCGAAAGTGGCATATTTGAACTCGCCACCCTGATAAGCATATATAAAGCAATTTTCGCTATCAAAATACATCAAATACAAAAAAAACAATATGACAAAAAGCTAAATTTTGATTGGTTAATGCCGGCCATATTTTTTAACGTACAAACTTCCTTTGAACAAATTTGAATGGCCCTTGGTCCCTAAGCATATTTACCCAATTTCAGCACTATCCCTTCAGCGGTTCGGGAGAAGTCGTTTTCGCGAAAACTACATCATCCAAGATGGCCGCCAAGCAAATAGGCCAATAAGGTTGGCTTGAATAAACTTGGGTCTAATGTTGCCATAGATGATGTGTTATGAGTATTGAATCAATTCCTCTTGCGATTTTTTAGTGTCTAAAAATCGGTCATTTTGGCTGCCGGCCATCTTGGATTTTGACCGATCAGCTTCGTTTGAACAAACTTAGATCTCTATGCCCTATGAATGCTTCCTCCCAAATATAATTGAAATCGGCCCAGTGGTTTTTGAGAAGAAGTCGTTTAAAGAATTCCCCATTGCTTTACTATGGGCCCATTGCTTTACTATGGGAGACCATGGCGGGAAAACAAACCAAGATGGCAGGAAAACCGTTTATCCGACAGTCTCGAAAGTGGGATATTTGAACTGGCCACACTGATAAGCATATATAAAGCAATTTTCGCCATCAAAATACATCAAATACAAAAAAGGCAATATGACCAAGAAACGCTAAATTTTGATTGGTTGATGGCGGCCATATTTTTTAATGAACAAGTTTCCCTTGAACAAACTTGAATGGACCTTGGTCCCTAAGTATATTTACCAAATTTCAGCTCTATCCCTTCAGCAGTTCGGGAGAAGTCGTTTTCGCGAAAACTAGTTCATCCACGATGGCCACCGGGCAAATCAGGTTACCTTGAACAAACTTGGGTCTACCCTTGCAATAGATTATGTGTTATGAGTTTTGAATCAATTCCTCCAGCGGTTTCGGAGAAGATTTTTTAAAGTGTTTCTAAAAATTTGCTATTTTGGCCGGCGGCCATCTTGAATTTTGGCCGATCGGCTTCGTTTGAACAAACTTGAATCTCTATCCCCTAGGGATGCTTCCTGCCAAATATAATTGAAATCGGCCCAGTGGTTCTTGAGAAGTCGTTTAAAGAAAAATTTAACGGACGGTCGCCACGGCATAGGTACACTTGGCCTTTCAGGCCAGGTGAGCTGAAAATAGACTTGCCCTGTAAATTGACATTTATATCGACCAATCAGAATGCTTCTGCCCAATATGAGAGTGCGTTAGCATCTGCTAGCTCATGCGTTGTTGGAATCTGCTGTAGCAAGATGTTTTAATTAGATGCAGGAAAGTTTCAAAAGTTTACTTACTTTAAGGAAAAATTGTGTTTTAGGTTTTTTGAGTGAAGTTTAGTGAGATATTGGTGTGCTATCAAACTTCATCGTGGAAAGTTATAGGTTGGATTTTAAAGTTATTGACTTCATTATGGCCAGTGAGGCTGATTGCGGCGCCATTTTGGAAGGTCTAGACAAAGACTTGTCAATATTAGGAAATGAGAAGGGCAAAAGTGCTAAGACTGGGGATAAAACTAAGAACAAGTCAACTAAGATGAGGACCTAGGGCAAGGACTCTGAGAAATGGTCGACATGTGCTGGGATGACCACTACTGTGGCGTCACCAGGTGATGATGTCGAAAATGTATCTCGGAGAGTTTTCGGATTTGAAGTACGCCGTTGACGTAATGGCGGAAAATTTAGAACAGTTAGTTTCCTCAATTACGAGGAATTTTCCCGATGATGGCGAGGAGGACGAGTCTGAAGATACACTTCCCCAAGAGGTGGATGTTTCCACTGTTGTTGACCAGCCCTCGGGTTCTGGGTGTTCAGATGAGGCAAGAAGTGACCCGGATGTCGTGTTGAAAATTATGGAAGAATTTACGACTGAGGAGAAGTTTACCGGGCTGCCGATTGATGACATGTTGGCGGGGATTATTGGGAAGATGAATGGATCGAAGATGAAAGATGCGAAGTTTAAAGAGAAAACCGCACTATATTTGCGGCCGGAAAATTGCGAGTTGCTTGTCATTACGCTTGTAAATGAGGAAATCTGGCGAAAGCTTGTTTCATCAGCTCGGAGCTGAGACTGTAGCGAATCCAAGGAGCAATTGTATGGGGCTTGACCATTTGCAGACCAAGAGACTATTTTTGAAAATTTATCACTGGAATGACTCAAGCTCGCTAACCGATAATATTCTTCTCTTGGTCTGGAAATTTTCTTGAACAACTTCGAGGGTTAAAGGGTTTAATAGGATCTGAACATTGTTATCTTTACAGTGCAAGTGTCAGCTTGAACCTGACCATTATTAGCCAGCCAATGTTACAGGTACACAATGTCACAGGTACACAATGTCACAGGTACACAATTTAAAGGCAAACACTCAACAAATATTTTATTTTCTTGAAAGTATCCATTTGCAAACTAAGAGAATAGTATTTTTGAAAATTTAACACATGAATGACTGGCTCGGTTATCGAGCCAGACATTCTAGTGATAAATTTTCATAGCTAGCCATCCATTGTCTTTATTAAAACCACTACAGAGGGGGACTTAAGCATTGAAGGGTTAAATAGTAACCAATTTATAAGCATTATCAATACCAGGAGTTATTCAATACACACTCAGAGCTCTTGGAATGAGACCAAAAAATCACTTAATCTGGTTAGGGGGTGGGGGGTGGGGGTGGGGGTGGGGGTGGGGTGGGGGTGGGGTGGGGGGGGGGGCAGTTCACATGGAATGCCTAAAATTTACTTCACAGGTAGGATTTTAGCACACACACATTCTGAAATTTACTTCACAGGTAAGATTTTAGCACACACATTCTGATAGAGACTTGTATAGTTGGTTATAGTAATCATTTGTGTGTAGAATTGAGTCTGGCTCTATTCCTCCTTTGATATAAATAAGTAGTGTAAATGTAAAAAGATTAGTTCTGCTTTATCGGTTTTAACCCTTGTACCAGGTAGACAAAATAATAAAATTTTTGAAAGCACTGATGCTATAAACTATTGATGTATCGCAGCAACACTGTTCTCAAAATTAACACCTGTTCAACAGTGTACAAAAAGTTTATATTACAATCTGAAATGGTGTTGAGCTGGAGACGTGAGAATTCAGGAGTTAAAGTCTATTCTGAGCCTTTAACACTCATATCAGCCAAAAACAGCATCTGCACTGGTTTTGAGAAATGGCCATTTGCAGACCAAGAGGAGACTATTTAAAAAAATTTACCACTGGAATGACTGGCTCGATACCCGAGCCAGTCATTTCAGTGGTAAAATTTCAAAAATAATCTCTTGTTCAGCCAAATGGACATTTTCTAAGAGAAAATTTTAATTTCTTGAACAAATTCGAGGGTTAAAGGGTTAGTCTTCAATTTCAAGACAGGTTTTCTAAAGAAATAAATATTGTACAGGTCACTATAATCAGAGTGATAGATTACAGGTGAATATAAGTGCTTGTATTGTATACAAGACTGCATGTTTGTCAATGACAAAGGTAGATCAACAAAGCTTATTGAACAGGTATGTTCTACTGATAATTTCTACTCTATACTCAGACGTAATTGGTTAAAACTTTAATCCCCAAATTTGTTCAAGAAAATTAAAATTTTCTCACAGAAAAAGCTAATTTGCAGGTCTGAAGATTATTTTTGAAAATTTATCACTGGAATGGCTGCCTCTGATCTTGATCAGTGAATGTGTTGTCCAGTGGTAAATTTTCAAAAGTACTAATTTCATCTTCTGCAAATAGACAATTTTCAAGGCCCTGATGCAGAAGGCGTTTTTGGCAGGTTTGAGCGTTAAAAGGTTAACCTATTATAGACCATAAACGACATTCTTTATCACGCAAGCAATATTTAAGTGAATATTTTCAAACTAATTTGACTGGAAGCTGTTGCTATGGCAGTAACAGGTACCAGTCAAATTAGTTTCAAAATATTCACAGTTGTGTTCCACCTAAATTCAAAACAATTAAGTTGACAATTGCTGCTTTACATCGTCATTGTTGTTGTTGTTTCTTGTCAACAAATTTTGCTCAAATTGTTTTCAAACAAATTCAGCATATTTATCTTAGTTCTTGAAATCAGTTTTGTTGGAATTCAGAATGAAAAGGGTTAATTATTATATATATTTGTGCTGCTTGTAGATAGACAGTGGGTGTTAACCATCTGACTGCTAAGTTTTTTGCAGATGACATATTCTAAAGGCTGTATCTCTGGAACTGCCAAATATTTTGAAAAAAATTTGACTGAAAGTTTCAGTCAAATTGTTTTCAAAATATTCAGCAAATCAATAGTTTTTGCTCACTGAAATTATTGTCTGGAGGCTTGCAGCAGGGAGACTGTTAATATAGACATACATGCATGTTAATCCATTCATTCCTGAAATCTTGGAAGTTCCACTTAAAAGCAACAGACAGGTAAATTGAAATAAGCAGTGTCGTGAAACTAATTTGACTGGAAGATGTTGCTGCATTAGGCAGAAACAGCTACCCATCAAATTAGTTTCACAATATATTCAAGAGAACTAATTGTACCTAATTCGTGTTGTGGTGTTGCAATGGTTAAAGTTATATATTAAATAAAGGTAATCTGCCATGCACTTCAGCATGGACAACCTGAAAACACATTCATCTGCTGTACAAGTGTGACACAATATCTCAAGTTATTCAATGATATTGATCTTATATTGATTTTTGATTTAGTGCCAGGTACTTTAGTGTACAGTGACTATGTTCAGTAGAAACTGTCTCAGTGATTATTTCTTTTGACTAGAAATATGGTATTACTATTGAAAGCGCTGTAGGAGTGTATTTGCTAGATTTAAATTTTTCTTGTAAATCGATAATGAGATCGTATTGATGTTAAGTGTTGAGATCTCTGTCACAGGTTGTCTATAAAAGGTAGGTTGTAATAAAATAAAACAAAATAAAATTTAATTGAATTTGTGCATGTGTGCGTGCATGCGCATGCGTGCGTGTGTGGGGGGGGGAGGTAGTGAGCGAGTGAGTGCGTGCATGCCTTTGCACACATGTGTGTGTGCATGTGCATGTGTGTGCACGCACAGATGTGTGTGTGTGTGTGCGTGTGTGCGTATGGGTGCATGTGTGTGCGAGTGCGCTTGCTTATGCACATACGTCTGTGTACATTCATACATGTATTTATGCAAACACACGTGACTAGTTCTGAATATGTCTCTTCAATTCATGTGTAGGTGTACCTAAATAGGACTTTATGATAGAAAATCAAATATCAATATTATTAACCCTATAAATGGTCAAGCCGGTCAGAACACGCTTCTGCAGTGGTCTTAACACTTTAACACTCATATCAGCCAAAAACTGCTTCTGCAGTGGTCTTGAGAAATCTCCATTTGCAGACCAAGAGAAGACTATTTTTGAAAATTTTACCACTGGAATGACTGGCTCGATAACTGAGCCAGTCATAAATTTTCAAAAATAGTCTTCTCTTGGTCTGCAAATTGGCATTCTCTATGCGAAAATAGAAATTTTCTTGAACAAACTCGATGGTTAAAGTGTTAAGGATTGTTCATTTTCAGGCCAAAAGAAGACTATTTTTGAAAATTTACCACTGGAATGACTGGCTGGATAATCGAGCCAGTCATTCTAGTGGTAATTTTTCATAAACAGTCTTCTCTTCGGCTACAAATGGACATTTTTACTGAGAAACTTTAAGATTATGACGGGTTAATTTCTATAAAAATTTTGCAATGCCTATTTTGCAAACATGTTGGGGAATTATGAGCCAGAAGTATCAGCATAAAAAGATTTTCAGGAAATATTGTATTAAGTAATAACAACATACAACACCCAAGGCAAATGCTTATGTGCATATTCGTACATGCATGCATATGTCCACACCACAACCCCACCCCGCAATCATGACCTTGAGGGGGATGCCTAGACTCGTATAACCCCAGCCACCCCCAATATTTAGTCTTTCTCGATAACATCGCCAGCTAGTCATTCCAGTTGTAAATCCTCAAAAATAGTCTTCTCTTGTTCTACAAAATAACATCTGCATGTGATTAGGTTCATATTCACATCCAGAAATGCTTGAGAAGCCACCTGAGAACAATCAGATTTCAAAATTGTACTCCCAGGCCCACCCCAGCACCAGTGACTGTATATGTGTGCATACACCTGTGCATGAGGGCAAAAGTTCTTTATGGTTAACAATGACATGTTCAGCACAATGTGCTTTAACCATATAACCCTTTAAGGAGTAAATTTATTTTTAAAATTTTCAATTTTCTCATAGAAAATGTCCATTTGCAGACCAAGAGAAGACTATTTTTGAAAATTTACCACGGGAATGACTGGCTCGGTTATCGAGCCAGTCATTCCAATGGTAAATTAAAAAAATTAGTCTTCTCTTGGTCTGCAAATGGACATTTCTTAAGACCACTGCAGAAACCGTTTTGGCTGATACGGATTAATGATCAAATTTGGTCAAGAAAATCTAAATATCTGCCTATCCAATGTCCATTTACAGGCCAAGAGAATAGAATTTTTAAATTTATTACTTGGAATGACTGGTTCGGTTATCGATCCAGTCATTTCAGTGGTAAATTTTCAAAAATTGTATTCTATTGGCCTGTAAATGGACATTCCACCAGACAGTGACAGAGGCCGGTTATGGCAGGCTTGACCATTCAAGGCTTAATTGACAAATTTTGCTCATTGAATGTCTATTTGCAGTGTAAGAGTTGAGTATTTTTGGAACTTTATCACTGGAATTACTGGCTTTGTTATCGAGCTAATGATTCCAATTGTAGGTTTTAAAAAATACTCTTTTCTTGGACTGCAAATGGTCATTCCTAAAGACTACTGCAGTCTTCTGGCTTTGGCTGAGTTGACAATTAAAGAAAGTGAAATAACTTGCAAGAGCTATATTTGATGGATGGTACTTTAGCATCAACGTTCAGCAACGCCGGTAAAATGTTGGACCATACCGCCAAACCTCCAAAAATTTCAAATGGGGGAACCGCTAATCTGGTTCTTTTCTGCCCATATATAGTCAAGATTGACTCAATCCACAGGCTCGCCCAGGAAGGGTATAAAAGAGACGAAAATTCCAATCCAGATCATTCAGACTTTTGGTCTCACATCGCGACCAAGCATCAGGCTAAATAACCGTCTACAAGTAGCTCATATAACCGACTACGTTGTTATTCACTGTCATTAAACAATGGATTCATGTTCGTGGGATGACATAATCCCACTAGTTATTGAACGAAAAATCCAAAACTTACACAGATGGACAGAAATTCAGAGACAAATGTATAGACAGACAGGCTGACTGATCCACAAAATAATGTACATCTCCCTAGTACCATAGCCAACGTTCCCATGAAGTTTCGTCACAATACTCCAAGCAAAAATAAAGTTATTGAATGAAAACCCAAAATTCGCACGGACGGACAGACACAAATTTAGAGACAAAGGTATGGACGGATGGAGGGACGAGCTGACTGACCCACAAAATAATGTACATTTCCCTAGAAACATAGTCAATGTTCCCATGAAGTTTCGTCACAATACTCCAAGCAAAGATAAAGTTATTGAACGAATGTCCAAAATTGCATGGACGGACGGACCTAAATTCAGAGACAAAGGGATGAATGGATGTAGGGATGAGCTGACTGACCCACAAAAGAATGTACATTTCCCTAGTACCATAGCCAATGCTCCTATGAAGTTTCGTCACAATACTCCAAGCAAAGATAAAGTTATTGAACGAAACCCCCAAATTTGCATGGATGGAGAGACACAAATTCAGAGACAAAGGGATGGAGGGATGGGCTGACTGACCCACAAAATAATGTACATTTGTCTAGTACCATAGCCAATGTTCCCATGAAGTTTCCTCACAATACACCAAGCAAAGATAAAGTTATTGAACGAAAAACCCCAATTTGCACGGATGGATGGACACAAATTCAGAGACAAAGGGATGGATAGATGGAGGGATGGGCTGACTGACCCACAAAATAATGTACATTTGCCTAGTACCATAGCCAATGTTCCCATGAAGTTTCCTCACAATACACCAAGCAAAGACAAACTTATTGAACGAAAACCCCAAATTTGCATGGACGAATGGACACAAATTCAGAGACAAAGGGGTGGATAGATGGAGGGATGGGCTGACTGACCCACAAAATAATGTACATTTCCCTAGTACCATAGCCAATGGTCTCATGAAGTTTCGTCACAATACTCCAAGCAAAGATAAAGTTATTGAACGAAAACCCAAAATTCGCACAGACGGACAGACACAAATTTAGAGACAAAGGTATGGACGGATGCAGGCACGAGCTGACTGACCCACAAAATAATGTACATTTCCCTAGAAACATATTCAATGTTCCCATGAAGTTTCGTCACAATACTCCAAGCAAAGACAAAGTTATTGAACGAATGTCCAAAATTGCGTGGACGGACAGACCCAAATTCAGAGACAAAGGGATGAATGGACTTAGGGATGAGTTGACTGACCCACAAAAGAATGTACATTTCCCTAGTACCATAGCCAATGTTCCTATGAAGTTTCGGCACAATACTCCAAGCAAAGATAAAGTTATTGAACGAAACCCCCAAATTTGCATGGACGGACAGACACAAATTCAGAGACAAAGGGATGGAGGAATGGGCTAACTGACCCACAAAATAATGTGCATTTGCCTAGTACCATTAGCAATGTTCCCATGAAGTTTCCTCACAATACACCAAGCAAAGATAACGTTATTGAACGAAAACCCCAAATTTGCACGGACGGGTGGACACAAATTCAGAGACACAGGGATGGATGGATGGATGGAGGGATGGGCTGACTGACCCACAAAATAATGTACATTTCCCTAGTACCATAGCCAATGTTCCCATGAAGTTTTGTCACAATACTCCAAGCAAAGATAAAGTTATTGTACGAAAACCCAAAATTTGCACGGACGGACGGACACAAATTCAGAGACAAAGGGATGGATGGATGGAGGAAAGGGCTGACTGGCCCTCAAACTACAGTGCATTTCCCTACTACCATAGCCAACCTTCCCATGAAGTGTTGTCACAATATTCTAAGCAAAAGTAGTTCTTGAAAGAAAACCTGTGTGTGTGTGTGTGACGGACTCACGCATGGACGGACGGACGCATGGACGGAAGCAAAAACATAATCCCACCACTTTTCGCTAAAGTGGGGGGATAATGACTGAGAATTATTGATATCTTAGGTAGCAACAACTTTCAGCCAACTAGTTAAACATTCTTTTTAAATAATCAGGCTAAACCTGTGATTTTATTTGTTAGGCAAATTTACAAAGTGACATCATAGTGCTCTACAATAAGGACACAAGAACAATTCCATATCCATGCACACCATCATTTTTTCAATAGATTCTTTCTTAACCTTTCCTTTTCAAATCTGTTATTTTAACATTTGTGTTAAATCGGAACATTAGTTTCTGAGATCCACTGCAGACAGACAGACAGACAGACAGACAGACAGACAGACAGACAGACAGACAGACAGACAGACAGACAGACAGACAGACAGACAGACAGACAGACAGACAGACAGACAGACAGACAGACAGACAGACAGACAGACAGACAGACAGATGAATGGACAAACAGGCTGAGAGAGACAGATCCAAATCTAATGGTGCCTTTCCCCTTCAGGGTGATGGTAATAACCTACATTCAGATATCAGCTTGATAGCAATCTATCATTTCTTATATTCCATAGGTTTGAACAATGGAACAGCAGCAGCGTGCTGAGAGTGACGATGTGTTACCACGGGATCTGCTCTGCTGTCTGATGTGTGAGGAGGAGATGAAGATAGCTACATTACTACCATGTTTTCACTCATTCTGCTACCAGTGTATTGAAAGCTATGTTAAATGTCACGGCAGTACAAATGAAACAGTGGTTAAACATGGTCATAAACATGAGATAACCCCTGAGCATAGTAAATGTCCCGAGTGCAGAACAAACTTTTTATTCTCCAAGAAACATGGTAATGATACTATTTCAGATAATTTTCTCGTTCAGCGACTGTGTAACCCTAATTCTCCGATCGAAAAGTATAAACAGAAGTCATTATCAAACACATGTATCATACCAAACTGTAGCTCAGCTGATATACCATTACAGTATTGCATAAACTGTGGCGATACATTCTGCCAACTCTGTGCAGAGTTACATTTAGAAGAGGAAGAAACATCAAGCCATAAGTTAGAATCTTATCATATGCAAACTAATAACATGTCGAATGTGCATATCAAAGGTAATAATAATAGCAAGAATAGTGATAGCAGTGTGTCAGTTATAAGAGTGTGCTGTCTGAAATATGATCACACAAACATCGATGCCATGTATTGTGTCGATTGTGAATTGGGAATCTGTGCTGACTGTAAATTAGAAGAACATCTGGATCATCGATGCGCAGAACTATCAGCAGTGGCCGTAAACTTTGAAACAAAGGTTGAGGAACCGCTAGCAGAGTTAGATGAAAATATACAAACCCTGAATGAAATGCAAGAAAGAGAAGAAAGACACGAGAAGAGAATTCACAAAAATAAAGAAAATATCTGTAGACGAATCAAGGAGAGAAAACAAGAACTTGTGAATTTAATAAATGAATATGAAAGTGTTTTGTTAGCTGAAGTGGATAAACAATTTGAAAAGACTATTGGTGAAAATGAAAAAGCCAAAGTAATTTGTGAGGAAACTGCATCCGCCATGAGCACTGTGATTCAATTCACAGATAATCTCATCACATATGGTTCTGATGAAGAAAAAGTGGCAATGCGCAAGAAAATAGGAAAGCGAATTAAGAACCTGTGTGAAATTAATCTCTCCCAACAAGCTTCTCATTCAGCAAGGAAAATCAAGCTACACACACCTATCATGTCAGTAGAGTCAATCTGCAGTATCTTTGGTGAATTGAAACAAAGCACAGATGAGAATCATGAAACAGAGTGCACAGATTCACCGACTGATTCAGATTTAAGTAGTGAAAATAGCGTTAGTGACACTGACAATGTGCCCAAACCGATGGATTTAAGCGACAGTTATAACACAGTGCAGATGGATAACGTAAAAGCTGCAAGTGAACCACAGAAATTTAATTCTAATGTACCGGTAGTAGGAGAGGGCAAAAAGTCATTATCTACGAGGAGAGTTTCTATCCGCTTTCATATTGCAACATTACAACTTCGTGACGCGGTGAAAGAATTCTTTATTCCATCAGAAATTAATTATGACTGCGTGAAAGGAATCGGTGTAAATGACCAAGGTGATCTAGTTGTAGGAACTTTCTCCTCTGAACAGCAATCCGTGTATTTAATAGAGAGCCGAGGCATAATACGTGGCAGAGTCTCTATTGACTCAGGCTGGAATATTTGTTACATCGCGCCAAACGGCAGCGTCAGTCTCGCTATTAAAAGGGGAGATAATAGGTACAAAATCAGAGTACTGAAGGGCAATGGCGATGGCACACTGGTCAAGGAATCACATATTGAGAGTTATGGACTGAATAGTGTTACTGCCATGGAATCGGGACATGTCATTGTTACATCAAATCGTTATTCTCAGATCTGTGGGCAAGCGGGCAAGATTGCTAAATACTGTGGAAATGTTGCGGTATACAATGCTGATGGCAACATGATCAACAGAATAACCAACGATTCACTATCGACACCAAATCAGAAGATTTCAGTTCTGGAAAAGCCAACAAACTTATACACAACGAAAACACAGGGTATCTTTCTAACAGACGCAGTCACGCACAAGGTTCTAGCATTCAATTTCTATGGCGATTTACTGTTTGAGTACGGTGGCCATGACGTTTATAAAGGACCAGATTCTGTGTGTACGGATAATCATGGCAATGTCATAGTAATGGATAAAAAGCATAAACGCATTGATATGTTGACACATGATGGACAACTTAAAAAGACATTCTCGCTCAACGAGACACCTAAATTTGTCTCAGTAACGCCAGAAAATCTCCTCATGGTGGCAACTGTTAATGGCTATGTCAAGTTTTATGACTTTAATTATGCATTCTGATAACCAGACAAAACAGGCCTCTGCATTGGTACTAGTGAAATGTGCATTGCAGGCCAAGAACAGTATTTTTGAAAATTGTCCACTGGAATGACTGCCTCGATAACCAAGCCAGCTATTCCAATGGTAAAATTTCAAAAATATTCTCTTGGTCTCCAAATGGACATTTAAAAACCAAATATTTTGGATTTTCTTTACCCAATTTCGCCAGTACAGGTTTAAAAACGAATTCAAAATGAAAGTAGAAACTTCTATGTACTTCCAAATATGGGTCATTATTTGGAAAACACAGTAAAATCTGTTTAAAAGACAATATGATAATGGAAAAAAAATTATTTACTATAGACAGAGATCTCTTAATACCAAGTGACTCGCTATCTAGCATAGTTCTTTTACCCGTACAACTCTGATGTCAATATTCTATCGTTTGCTGTGTCAGTATCAAAGAAACAGGTGTACATTTTTCAACAACTTTGGTGGATGATCAACAGAAACAAATTCCACCAAATTTGTTGAAAAATGAACATCAGTACATCTTTTAATTAAATTTGAAAATTTAAAATTTTGACATCAGAGTAGTAATGGTTAACCTTTTCATAGTCATGCCAGCCAAAACCAGCCTCTGCAATGATCTTATAAAATATACATTTGCAGGCAAAGAGGAAATTATATTTGGAAATTTAACACTGGAATCACTGGCTCAATAACTGAGCCAGTCATTCCAGTGATAAATCTTCAAAAAATAATCTTCTTGCCCCGCATATGGACATTTAAAAAACGAATTGACCATTAAAGGGTGACAAAAAATGGTGTAAACTAGAAGGCACGTTAGTCCTTTCACCATCAAATCTCGGATAAAGTATATGGTTTACGATATAAAACTTAATGTTCAATATTTTGAAATTAATTTGACTGGAGGCCTATGGCAGCAACGGTATCCCGTTAAATTAATTTCAAAATATTCAACAGCTTTCCTGTATGGTTTCCTTGAAAATTGTATATGGTGAATTTATCATTACAGGTTAATAGGGCCATCGTGGTCCTCGTATATCATGGTCATATCGGACATGTCTGCATGTTATGTTCTATTATTGTATAATAAATTTCTTACAATAAAATGTTATTAGTCTTATGCTTTAATATTTGTATTGACCCAGTATGAGGATATGCCAGAGATGACTGTGTTACACAAATAATCCAGTAAAGGGTTAAATAGTGCCTATACTAAGATAAATACACGACATTCTCGTAAAGTGTTAAACTAAAAAGAAAATCCACTGCCAGAAAATCATCAACAATTTATGCCAACATGCTGAGTATTTTGAAATTATTTTGGAAGAAACAGCTTCCAGTCAAACTAGAAAAAGTTGTTTGACTCAGATGGTCCCACAATCCCTGGAAATACCTTTTTCTATGTTCTATGTAGTAGGTAGCAATTTTATTCAAAGCCTTCATATTATTAAAAATTAAAAAGATAAAAAATAAAAAAAATAAAAAAATTTTAGAAAAAGAGGAAACTGACAAAAATTGTAAGTTTTTGCATTAAAATGCCAATTTTCACCAAAAATTTTGGACCTACCTATAAAGTTGAATCCTGCTAAAGGCACTTCTACCCATCATAAGGAACCCACCTGCCAAGTTTCATTACATTATTTTAAGTAATTCTGAGGCATACACCAAGTTTCATTAAAAAATCTGAAGCTGTTCTGTATGATATGTGGTTTACCAGGAAATTGACAAAAAAATGTACCCAAAATCTTGAACCTATAAAGGTGAATCCTTCAAAAGTGTTAAACTAAAAAGAAAATCCACTGCCAGAAAATCATCAACAATTTATCCTGCGTATCATATCGGAGACATACACCAAGTTTGATCAAAATATCTGAAGTGGTTCTCTATGATATGCTGCTTACAAGACTGTGGATGGACAGATGGACGGATGGACCATCCACTGTGAGGCCCTAATTAATTTCAAAATATTCAACTTTCCCGACCCACGCCACTCCATAGACATGATAGATGAAGAAAGTTTAAATATGACAACGATTATCTTGTCAACCATTTAACTGTCTTACTGCTGCAAACCACCAGACAATCATTTCCACAGGCAATAAATGTACACCTGCTGAACATTTTGAAAACAATTTGACTGAAAGTTGTTAGTGGCACCAAGAATTTTCAGTCAAATCACTTTCAAACTATTCATCATATCCCGCAATCAGACAGTTCATAGTTAAGCTTTCTCAAGAAAATCTACATTTTTGCTCGCTTAATGTCTATTTTAATACTAGACTTTTTTGAAAATTTACTTCTGGATTGACTGGTTCGCCCGCTGGAGCATTAAAGGAATAAATGTTCATGCATAGATTTCATATTTTGCCGTGGCTTATCTCTCATAGCGGGGCATGCTGTGTGTCAGAATATGAAATTTATATTCAAGTGATGAGTCCAGTTTATCGAGCAATCCTATGTCGTCATAATCAACAATGTCACATGTAGATTGACGTCATAATTAATTACATCATGAATGACACAATTTAGTCTGCTATAAACGCTTAATAGTCCGGCAAGTTGTACGAATTGTATGTCTTTACAATTTAATAAACATTATGTTGAATCTTTTGAAACTAATTTGACTGGATGCTGGTGCTGTCATAGGCAGCAACAGCACTCAGTTAAATCAGTTTCAAAATATTCAACAGCTTACCTGTGCATAGTTTTCTGGAAATTGAGATTCAGTGTGCAGGTATCGATCGATCTCAACACAGGCAAAGCATAGGTGGAGCTTACCTAGAGATGGGTGGGGCATAGCTAAAACTGGAACCATTGATTACGCCTCCTAATATGGTAATATAATACAAGGACCCGACGTGTCACTCATTGCAAGTACATGATGTGACAATCAAATACAGCACTTGTTAGCTGATCTCACAATCAAAATGACATAGCTTCGTCACGAAACCGGAAAAGAGTCTGTCATGAAAGTATACGATTGGTATCGCTTTAACGAATTAACACATTTAATCAAGACTCTCTTGGCATAGGTAGCAACAAGTCCCAATTAAATTAGCTTCAAAATAGTCAACAGCTTACCAGTACAGTTCACGGTTACCTTGAAATTTAGATTCGGGGAATTCAGGTTTCAATGTTTTAAATCAATTCCAAAATGCATAAAACCTGGGAAGAGCTTAGCTAGAATTGCACGGGGCATATGGCTAACTAGAAGTGGGCAGGGCATACCAGTAACTAGAAGTGGGCGGGGCATACCAGTAACTAGAAGCGGGAAGGGCATACCAGTAACTAGAAGTGGTCAGGGCATACCAGTAACTAGAAGCGGGAAGGGCATACCAGTAACTAGAAGTGAGCGGGTAATACCGGTAACTAGAAGTGGGCAGGGCATACCAGTAACTAGAATTGGGCGGGGCATACCGGTAACTAGAAATGGGCGGGGCATACCAGTAACTAGAAGCAGGAAGGGCATACCAGTAACTAGAAGTGGTCAGGGCATACCAGTAACTAGAAGTGGTCAGGGCATACCAGTAACTAGAAGTGAGCGGGTAATACCGGTAACTAGAAGTGGTCAGGGCATACCAGTAACTAGAAGTGGGAAGGGCATACCAGTAACTAGAAGTGAGCGGGTAATACCGGTAACTAGAAGTGGTCAGGGCATACCAGTAACTAGAAGTGGGAAGGGCATACCAGTAACTAGAAGTGAGCGGGTAATACCGGTAACTAGAAGTGGTCAGGGCATACCAGTAACTAGAAGTGGTCAGGGCATACCAGTAACTAGAAGTGAGCGGGTAATACCGGTAACTAGAAGTGGTCAGGGCATACCAGTAACTAGAAGTGGGAAGGGCATACCAGTAACTAGAAGTGAGCGGGTAATACCGGTAACTAGAAGTGGTCAGGGCATACCAGTAACTAGAAGCGGGAAGGGCATACCAGTAACTAGAAGTGAGCGGGTAATACCGGTAACTAGAAGTGGGCAGGGCATACCAGTAACTAGAATTGGGCGGGGCATACCGGTAACTAGAAATGGGCGGGGCATACCAGTAACTAGAAGCAGGAAGGGCATACCAGTAACTAGAAGTGGTCAGGGCATACCAGTAACTAGAAGCGGGAAGGGCATACCAGTAACTAGAAGTGGGAAGGGCATACCAGTAACTAGAAGTGGTCAGGGCATACCAGTAACTAGAAGTGAGCGGGTAATACCGGTAACTAGAAGTGGGCAGGGCATACCAGTAACTAGAATTGGGCGGGGCATACCGGTAACTAGAAATGGGCGGGGCATACTGGTAACTAGAAATGGGCGGGGCATACGGGTAACTAGAAATGGGTGGGGCATACCGGTAACTGGAAATGGGTGGGGCATACCAGTAACTAGCAATGGGCGGGGCATACCAGTAACTAGAAATGGGTGGGCGGGGCATACTGGTAACTAGAAATTGGCGGGGCATACTGGTAACTAGAAATGGGCAAGGCATACTGGTGGCTAGAAATGGGCAGGGCATACTGGTAGCTAGAAATGGGCGGGGCATACTGGTGGCTAGAAATGGGCGGGGGATACTGGTGGCTAGAAATGGGCGGGGGATACTGGTGGCTAGAAATGGGTGGGGCATACTGGTAGCTATAAATGGGCAGGGCATACTGGTGGCTAGAAATGGGCGGGGGATACTGGTGGCTAGAAATGGGTGGGGCATACTGGTAGCTGGAAATGGGCGGGGCATACTGGTAGCTATAAATGGGCGAGGCATACTGGTGGCTAGAAATGGACAGGGCATACTGGTGGCTAGAAATGGGCGACGGATACTGGTGGCTAGAAATGGGCGGGGGATACTGGTGGCTAGAAATGGGTGTGGCATACTGGTAGCTGGAAATGGGCGGGGCATACTGGTGGCTAGAAATGGGCGGGGGATACAGTGGCTAGAAATGGGCGGGGCATCCATTGAAATCATCGAATGACATTCCTGTCTCATCAGATTCCTCTGACAAGAACCATTTCCAGGACAGTTTCCCTTTATCTAAGGCATGGTCACACTGGAAATGTGCTATACACATTTATATGGGTTTATAATCTTGAGTTAGCTCTCCAATGGTCAAATATCATTAACCCTTATCACTCTGATGTTAATATTTTATCATTTACCATGTCAATAGAAAAGAAACTGGTGTACATTTGTCAACAATTTTGGTGGACGATGTTGCCGTCTTCGACAGCACCATCTTCCACCAAATTTGTTGACAACTGTACACCAGTTCATCTTTTAATTTAATTTGAAAATTTAGAAATCTGACATCGGTGTGGTACGGGTTAAGTAATCAAAATATTGGCTTATTGAATGTCCATTTGCATGCCAAGAGAAGTGAATATTTACAAACGGAATGGGCAGTTTGGTTTCGAGCCGGTCATTCCAATGGTAATTCTTAAAATAATAATCTTCACTTGGCATGAAATGGATATTCCTCCAGCCCACTAAAGAAGCCGGCTTGACCATTAAAGAATTAATTATTGATATAGTCAAACTAATGGGCAAATTCTTCACTAACCAGAGTCCCCCCCACCCCCACTCCTCTGCCTCCAGCTCTCGGCTTGATCTACAGTCATTTCACAGAAACTCACAGAAAAGATATAAGACACACACAAATGAAAATAAGTGGCCACATACTCTAATTCTGGCAAAGTTTTGTCAAGAAAATCAAAATACTTGCTTAATAGGTAGCCATTTGCAGGCCAAGAGGACTATTTTTTGAAAATTTAACCCTGGAATGTCTGGCTCAGTATACCCTTCTCTTGGACTGCAAATGGACATTCGTCCAGACCACTTCATGGGCCAGTTTCAGGGCAATAACCAGAATGAGTGCTCTGCAGCACCATCATGTAATGAATCAAGGTAGCAAGAAGTGTCTCTAGCAGTATAGGTTTGAACGATTACGTGATTAAATAAAAAATTGCGATTGTTTTAAATCGTGAATTTATACGATTAAAAATTAAATAATTGAATAATCGTGAAAATCTTCTATTGCATAAGATATTTCAATACCTAACTTTTGATTACTTTTTAATGCGATCGTTCATGAAAAATTACATATTTCTTAGTGAATGTATGCCCATTTGCAGGGCAAGAGAAGCCTATTTTTGAAAATGTATGACTGGAATGGCTGGCGCGAGAATCGAGCCAGCCATTCCAGTCATACATTTTCAAAAATAGTCTTCTCTTGCCCTGCAAATGAACTTTTCTCAACACCATTGCAGTTTTCGTTATTGATATTCGTTTGTTGTTATGTCTTGGTAATTTGTACCCAAGCTGATTAATCGAGTAATCATGATTATTTTTTAATAATCAATCGCGATCACTCAACGCCATAATGGCGCAAGCCTATAGCAGTGCAGGGTCAAAGATTATAAGTCAAGTAGTCGTGGCATTACAGTATATTGGCATTGACCGGGAATCAAAGCCACAACCAGCAAATGTGCCAAGCATCATAGCTCAAAAACGCTTCAACCATAGCATGATCCGAAAAAATACCATAAATCTGCATAATCATAAAAAAAATCGGGAAAGTTTGAAGACCTTTTGCAATGTGACAAAAATGGTACAGTGACATGAGTGGCGTCTGCAATCTCTCATTGCTCTTGTTTATGTATGCAAGTATGTACCGCACTGATAATATTCATTCAGTCATAAAGGTCATATTATTAGTAGAGTAATCACAATTTCGTTAAGTGAATCACGGTGAATTTGACCATTCGACCCCAAAAACAATAGGATTCTTCAGACTCTCTAATGGCAACATAAGTACACACGCCAGGTTTGGTGAAGATCCCTTCAATAGAATTTGAGTTATCACCCACACACGCATCACAATCTCCTTAATTTGGTATCTGTGACCTTGACGCTTCAAGCCCAATATTAATGGGGGTTCTTCTGATGCCAAGGGCAACACACAGGCATGACAGGCCAAGATTGGTGCGATCCCTACAGTAGAATTCGATTTATCATCTGGAAATGCAAACAAATTTCCGTAATTGTATGTATGTATGAATACCGTATTCTGTGGCTGTAGTAGTACATACTACAGCTGCAATCAGTACTTCTTCGCTTTTGCCCATTGTGTCTTGTCCTCAGCCGAAATCCTTAGCTTCCTCAGGTCTATTCTTGACTTGAGTGTAGCGAGTCCTACTTTCCCGAGGTCATCTCATAGCATGCTTAGCAGATTTATGCAATAACGTCCTCTCCTGGCTTTGTATTTGCTGACTCTGAGTATGGCTAGTTTCAAGGCTCTCTGTGCTGGTGTCCCTTCTGTCACCCTTAGCACATGGCCAAACATAAGCCATCTTTGCTGGGCGACTTTTACAGACAGCGGCGACACATTAAACATCTTGTACAGTGCATCGTTGGAAATTATGCTGTCTGGCCATCACTGTCCAGTGATGGTGTGTAGGTGTTTGCGGTGGCATGCATCGAGTTTGTCTAGAGCTGCCTTTGGCGCTGCCCAGCTGTTAGTTATACTGCATCATAGATACGCTGGTTGCATTGTATAAACGCAGCCTTTTTATCAAGGGCATCTTTGATCTACGAATCCATAGCATCCAGAAGGACTGGAGAGCTATGTTCCCATGACGCAGCGTGCAGCAATGTCAGCAGTACTGCAAAGCAGTGAGCTCAGGATTTTACTTTTCCTCCATGGCTCGCCGCCACGAAGTGGATCGTCATTTTCTTTAGTTTCATGCTTTGTAGATAGGCATATGTGGGTGAACTCGATTTTCATTCAGAGATTTTCAATATTTAGTTTGCTTGCAGCTATTGGGAGAAGTTCATCAAGGGTTTCTTTTCCTCGTCTATGAAGTCAACATCGTCGGCATATTCCATCTCTAGCGGCATACCCAGTATTGACACTGGGGGATTTGGTCTTGTGGAATTTTCCCGCACAGATTTCAATGCAGCAGCAAGGCAATAGGTGAAAAGTACCAGCGATAGACCATCTCCCTGTTGGGAGCCGATTGATGTCTCAAACTCAACAGACTTCACTGACTTGACTTGGACTCTCAGCTTGGTGTCTGCATAAAAAAAGCATCCGCTTTTGTTTCTACGAGAATTCTTAATACTTACCAGATGTACTATTATGATAATGTCTATTATCTAGTCTAGCTCAAAATAAACAATTAAAACTCTGCACTCTCCTGGTCCTGCCCATACTGTGTCTGGGAATTTACCATAGCCCCAGGTACCGAGTCAATTCCCTATCACAGTCAGATTCGTCTTATATTTGCCTTGACAAACAGCGAAAGCAGCTCAACCTCACCTCAGCGGGGCGGCTCAGGAAGGGCCATAGTACATCTGGTAAGTATTAAGAATTCTCGTAGAAACAAAAGCGGATTCCTTTTTTTATTCTACTTCAAATAATACTTACCAGATGTACTATTATGATAAACTCCGGATTTCAACAGCCAAGAAATACCGGTGGGAGGAGGGGAGGCTCGAACCAGCACTCATCAACCATCCAACAGAGAAGGTTGTGAAGAGACTAGAACCCTGGCATATGCTTGGGTTCTGCCATTTGACGCATAGAGTGCTAAACTTCCATGGCCTAGACCATGCACCCCCCCCCCCCTCTTTTGTCCGCACAAAATCCAGAGGGCTGTCGAAAAAAGGGGATGCAACACCCACCAGACCCGTGTCAGCCCCAAGTCTCAGCTAGGGCAGTCCAGTAGAGTGCAAAGAAGCTACTACAACTTCTAATTTTGAAATAATATCAGTATACCGATTAAGTTTTCAAATTGGAATGAGTCTAATGTCTGTTTGAGAGGCTAAGTACACCACTTACACCAGACTATTTACCTAAGCAGTCTGGTATTTCGACTGTAAGTAAATTATTATTATTATTAGTCGCTTAATTAATGTAAACACTCACCATTTTGTGTGCTTGTTCTTTCTTGCTCATCCCAGGAGCTCGGCCCAATCCACGGTCGTTCACTGGTCATGTGCATGGCTGTTGCTCAGTGCAGGAGGAAGTAACTTGCGATGTTTGTGAAATAGTGGTCGGATGTGGCTTAACTAAGGTTCGACAAATTGGTGACAGCTACCGGATTAAGTGTGCTGGAGATGTCGCGAAGGTAGAAATCAGTAAATGACGACTCGGCATGCCATTGTGCTACAGACATCACCTCCTCTAATGAGACACCCTTAAAAAGGGCCGATGCTGCTGCTAATGCTCGGACCCGATGGGCGTTCGCACGATCAATCTGCTTTCCTGTAGCAATTTTATGCGGCATCTGAATAGCATCAACTATCCAACGAGAAATAGTATCTTTCGAGGCGGCAAATGAGGAGCTTTGAGACATAACCACAGAGATTTTGGGTCAACGCTCCACTCCTCAGTACGTTTTTTATACATTTTCAGACATCTGACAGGACACCAAGCAGAAGAGTTTGGGTCATGTCTAACTAAACTTGGCAAATTGATCGGTTGACCTGGATATTTAAGTGACTGATTTTTTGCCAGGAAACAAAGACGTGGAAGTAGTCTTAAACCTTCACCCGTGACGACAAAACGGTCTTGCTCGGCAGATAGCGCATGAATCAAGCTTCTCCTTCTCGCCGATGCTGCTGCAACCAAGAAAACTGATTTAATAGTTAACAGTTTAATATCTATAGATCTAATCGGTTCAAAGGAAGCATGACCTAAAACCTGTAGAACAAGAGATAGATTCCATGCTGGAATAGGAATTGGCTGTCTAGGTCGCAGATTGCTTATTCCTTTAATAACTTCATTCAAAGTGTCATTCTCCAGTCCTTCAATGGCCAGACTGGGAACGACTGAAGGTAAAGCAGACTTATATGCTGCTAGGGTTGAAGGTACAAGTTTTTCAACTCCGTATAAATGACAGATAAAATCTGCTACGTGTTGAACAGATGCAGACAAGGGATTAATATCTCTTCCCTGGCACCATTCTACAAATTTGTTGATTCTATAATTATATGTTTTGGTGGTTGACCCTCTTTTGGCTGAAGCGACAAAATTCGCTCCTTGCTCAGAAAAGCCACCATCAATTGCACGCTGCTTGACAACATCCATGCAGTCAATTTGAACATTTCCGGTCTGTCGTGAAGACACAGACCCGTGTTCTGAGTGATTAGATCCCTTCGGTCTGGAAGAGGGATTGGATTGCAGACCAGAAGGTCCAGCAGATCCGTAAACCATGATCGGCCTGGCCAATGAGGGGCGATCAGTAGTACTTGGCATACTCCCTCTCTTATCTTTGCCAGAACTTTCAGGATGAGAATCGTTGGAGGATATGCATATGTGTACATTCCTTTCCAACTTATCGCCAGTGCGTCTACTGCCAAGGCTAGTGGGTCCGGGATCGGTGACACGTATGTGACCATCTTTGCGTTTAGTTTCATCGCAAACAGATCCACATTTGGTTTGCCCCAATGTTTGAATAGAACCTCCGCTACCGATTGGTTGAGCTGCCATTCCGTCGGACGACAAACCATCCTTCGACTGCGCACATCTGCTAAGATGTTCAGTCTTCCTGGAATGTGTGCTGCCTGAAGAATAATATTCCTTTCTTGGCACCACAGCAGAAGGTTCCAAATCATCATGCACAACTCTGGTGACCTCGTCCCGCCTTGGCGGTTCAAATAAGACACCACTGTTGAGTTGTCTGTCCTTATTAGGACAATCTTGTCTCGGATTAAATTCTCGAATTTTCGAACTGCTAATACCACCGCTAATAATTCGAGAACATTGATGTTTCTGCGCATTGGTCCGATCCCATTTCCCTGACCCCATTTCCCTGACACTGATCGATTGTCCAATACCGCTCCCCAACCCATCGTCGATGCATCTGTAAAGATGGACATCTGTGGTTGAGGAGGTTGTAGAGGAACACCTCGCAGGAGATTCTGTTCTGATAACCACCACTGAAGATGGAATCAATGGTTCTTTTACTGGAATTCTCAGAGATAACGGCTCCATTTTCTGAGACCAGAACGACATTAAATACATCTGAATCAGCCTGCGCCTGAGTGCCGCATAAGGAACCACTTTCTCCAGAGACACTAGTAAACCCAGTATTCTGAGAAATTGGCGCGCCGTCAGATAGGCTTCTAGAGAAACCGACTCCAAAACTGCAATCAGGCTCTTGACTCTGCTCTCCGCCGGAAAAGCTACGCCGTCCCTGAGATTGAAAAATATTCCCAGATAAACAAACTCCTGGGATGGAGTCAATTCTGATTTCTCTAGATTCACAATCCATCCTAGATCCTTTAGTAGGGCTAGGACTACCTGAAGATTGTTGCGCAGAGTGACTGGATTCCCCACCCTCAGCAGCCAGTCGTCTATGTAAGTATGAACAGCTGTTTCTCCTGCGAAGATAAGAAGTCATGGCGAGGACCACTTTGGTGAAGACCCTGGGAGCTGTGGTCAAGCCAAATGGAAGCGCATTGAATTCCCAAACATTGTCTTGGAATGCAAAGCGAAGGTATTTCTGAAAAGGAATTGACATTGGAAAATGAAAATATGCATCCTTCAGATCTATCGACACTGCCCACATGCCTTACCTCAAACCCGACATCATTGCCGCTACTGTCTCCATCTGAAATTTTGGTGACAGAATAAACTTGTTTAACGGTTTGAGATTGAGAATCGGTCTCCACCCTCCGGTGCGTTTCGGAACGAGGAACATCATCGAATAGAAGCCTGGGGATGACTGATTGCGGACTAAGTGAATCGCATTCTTCCGCTGAAGACGTTCGATCTCTGAGCAAATGGCCTCTAGACGATCGGATTCCCTTGGAACGGGAGTCCACACTGGAGTCGATGTTAACGGAACTAACGATTGACGGATGAGCCACTCCGGTTCGTAGCCGTTTCTTAACCATAGAGACTAAACAATCTTGCACAACCTGTTCCCACTGGTTTGAGAACAGTTGAAGTCTACCTCCGACGGAAGAATCTGCACACAACTCGCGATCGATATTGCACGAGACGACGTTAATTCGCCTAGGTTAAGATCCTTGACTCCCCTCATTCCCGGTGATACCGGAGCAGATCCAGCCGGAAACCCGTCAGGACCATCCCCTACAGCCACCCCGTGGTTTCTTGGCAAACAACGGTTCGGAACCGCCACTACGGCTATCCTTACGGTAGCCGCCGCGACCCGAACCGCCACCCTTCCTATCCTCCTCATACGGCCTCTTATTAGAGGACTTGTATGAGGAAGAACGACCAGGACCTTGCGAACCAGATGCCTGATGGGTATCACGGCCAGAAGGACGGAAGGGCGATTTTTGGCGCTTCCTCTGCTGCTCCTGTCGGTGCTGCTTGTAGGACTGCTGCGGCCGAGTCCTTTTCGTCGACTTCCACGACTTGCCGACTACTTCTTGTTCCGCAACCATTGATGCGACCTTGGATAAGGCTTGCCATGCCGAGCCGCCGAACAAGCCTGGACCTATGAATGGCGCGGAAGACAACGCAGCCCTCATTTCAGGTCCTGGTTCTACAAAACTGAGAGCCATTCTCTGTCACTCAGCCAATCATCTCATGATCACCCTGGCCAGGCAATCTTGAGATAGGCATGGTGTCCCGGATAATTCCGGGAGCAGCCTCTGGCACTACCTCACCTTCCACTGCGCAGGTCAGCATACCCTGCAGGACGGTACAGCCGTGCGAAAGCGCCGCCATGGCAGCTCTCGCCACATCCTCAATGAGGGTCAACTCATTGAAAGGATCTTTATTTGTCTGCGAAACTAACCGACGAGAACGCCCCTTAGCTTTGTCAGCCAATGGCCTATTCAGTGCCTCTCTCTCCCTGACGGAAAGCCGTGGGACTCGGGCATACTGATGATAGGCTTGCTCCGGAAAACGGACCCTACTCCTAATCCCTTTCGGGCCTTCGGAAGCGTAAAGTCCAGCTGGACCATACAATACGCCGCCATCTCCAACATGTCAGAGGTCAACGTATCCAAAGGCAGAGCGCTAGCCGCTCGCTCTGACATCTGCTCCATTGCCGGATCGCGCTGAGATCCGTGATCCGATGCCAACCCTAGATGGCCGGACATCCATTCAAGGACCTGCACCTATTCAGCCTCGGTGGAGAAGGACGACTCATCCAACAAGGGACTGCCGTTCTCATCTTCTCTCTCGCCCTTGGACGAGACAGACACCAACGATCCATGCTGAGGACTGCGAACTTGCTTACTAGTGTAAACAACACCCACAGACCATGCACTCGCGGCTCCAGTATCCAACGATTCGCCGGACCTAGACTCACTGAAATCCATCAGCTCCAGCACGGGAGACGGGATCACAGCCGCATTACTCACGGTGGCCAACGGAAATCCGATAGAACCCGTAACCACCGTCGCCGGGATGCCGTCAAACACGACTCCAACGGCAGCACAGGCTGAACAAAATCCAGATGGAAGATGTCCGACGGAACGTCAACATCACCACCCGGCTGGCAAACATGTACATAACCTGAAGGAGAACCGTGGGATGTACCAGGTACAGCCATCGCGGAAAGATCCGGCATGCCGGAATCCTCCATGAGCAAAAGCTCCTCCTCCTCTGCCGTCGACTCTTGAGCCAATGCAACAGGAGGTGCAGGTGCAACACCCTCCGCAGCACTGACTGGACCACCGAAAGGTAGTCCTGCACCAGACAGTATCGACGGGATCGTGGATTGCAGGGACTCAAACATGGCTTTAAACTGGGCCGCCCATACACCCAAAGCCGAGTCCATTCTCTCATTCAGGCGCTCCTCCAAGCCTCTGTTGGACGCCTGATCTGCCTTGGCCGCCTTGTCCCTCGCGATTCTGTCCAGTCATGCACACCGATCACGGTCGAACTCCGCCATTAACTCCGACGACCACTTCACACAAACATCGCAAGGACTTCCCACCTTGCACTTCGCGCAAACTACGCAGTGGTGACCAGCAAATCTCCGTTTCATGAACCGATTGCATTTGGTACATAAAGTGTCCAGGCCTTTAGCCCTCTGCGAACACAAAGTAAGAATTAAAATGCTGCACATAACATAGATGACGAGCAAACGCACAATGACTTGATTGTAATATTAAAACTACTTAGAAACATTAACTTTCTCTTAAATTAATGATAATCAAGACTTAAGGCAGATATTTGATATTTTTTAGAGTGAAAATTAATAAACACGGCTTGGTAATTAACTAACCGTTAAAATAACCAAGAAAAATGTACCGATCGCTACAAACACCTTCATCAATGAAGTGAAGACTAAAGATCGGCACAATTAGAGTGCACAGACACGCCAAGCCGAAGGCAAACATAACTCATGGGCGCCGCCATCTTGGCTAAGAGCGCATCCATCTTGGAAGGAACCGAGTCGCAAGAGAAATTAACCGAGTACCCGCATAATGCTTAAACAGTTAAGGGTACCGGAACGACTCCAACAATGGCTACCATTTTAAAATAATGTGCCAATTTAAGGAAAATTCAATCATTCATTACGGCACGAATGTATAAATTCTAGATTGATACAACCTGCCCCTGAGATGATTTCCCTTTCTCTTCCATGATGCCAGTAATAGAAAACTGCAACAACGTTGAATTCCGTTTAAAATTGAGAATTTTAAAGAGCTTAGAAAACGTGACTTAACAAGTTAGCAAAATAGACGAATCTAACTGTGATTGGGAATTGACTCGGTACCTGGGGCTATGGTAATTCCCGGACACAGTATGGGCAGGACCAGGAGAGTGCGGAGTTTTAATTGTTTATTTTGAGCTAGACTAGATAATAGACATTATCATAATAGTACATCTGGTAAGTATTATTCGAAATAGAAAGCAATAGTCTCGCTAGTCGTAGCTCAAATTAATTAGGTCACTATATCAATATGACCTTGACCTTTGACTTTTTGACACAATAATTGATTGACTGGGTTATTCGGACCCCCAAAGGCAACCAAACAGGCCAAATTTTGTGAAGGGCTAATGTTATCTTAGTTATCATACGGAAATGTAATCCAATTTCATTAATTTCGTCACCATGAGCTGGTATTTGAGCTTGTATGTGTGATTACTGTATTCTGCGGCTGTAGCAATTGAAACACCCTACAGCTGCAATCAGTCCTTCTTCGCCTTTGGCCACTGTGTCTTGTCCTCAGTCAAAATCTTTAGCTTCCTCAGGTCCATTCTGGACTTCAGTGTACCGAGTCGTTTTCTTGAGGTGACCTCGTAGCACGCTTAACAGATTTATGCGATGACGTCCTCTCCTGGCTTTATATTTATTGCTCCAAGTAGGGTGAATTCCAAGGCTCTCTGTGCAGGTGTGTCTTTTAGAATCATTAACACATGACCAAACATTGCTGGCCGACTTTTACGAACACCGGCAATGTATTACACATCTTGTATAGTGCATCGTTGGAAATTATACTGTCTGGCGTTTGAGCCTTTGACCGCAAAATTAATACGCTTCTTTGGTTCCTCCAAGGGCAACACACAAGCCAAGTTTAGTTATCGCATAGAATGAAAGCCAACAAACAGACTAATGGACAGTAATGGACAAACAAACAAACAAAGCAAATGCTATATACCCCATATATATCTATATGGGAGGCATAATTAAAGATCTCATCCATGAAATAACCAAATCCATTTACAACAAACCATAGGAAGCTACAGGTGTTGACCAATACCGTGAGGCTAATTTGGCTTGAAATCTGAAGTGGTTTCCACTTTCCACACAAATTAGTTGCATATCATTCAACAGGTTTTCTATTAAATCACATTATTTGCTGTATATATGTCAGGGCCTGGTTCAGAATCACTTTGTGCCAGCAATGGGTTTGGTAAGGCTGATACTATATACAGCTATGCCACGGAAGCAGGGTATTCTGCTTTCATTACGTCATAATTGTGTGTTTATGGCATCATTTTGTTATTGACATTGTTCCACGTAAGAGTCCTTTGTGCATATAAAGGTTGATGGGAATGCATAAACCTTAACTTGATCGCTCCTTCGGGACACACACAAATATAATACATATTGTCTTGAAAAGTGAGATGTTTACAAAGAATGCCATTTTATCTTGCAATGACTTGAATATAATTTGACTCGGGATGGGACCTCCAGATTTCAGCTTGCGACCCATAGATTTCAGGGTGTAGGGCCCCCAAAATGTAGACCCCCATGGGAAACACTCGCTGTTGAACAGCAACATCCTTTTAACAATTGAAAATGACAAATTTATAATGCAAGGAATATTCTGTAGAGTATTTTGAAACTAATTCGACTTGAAGTTGTTGCTACCATAGGCAGTTTGCCTGATAGTTTTCTTGAAATCGAGACACTGGAATTTCAAGGGTTAAAGCATTAGAAAGCACATGGACCCAGGAATCATGTTATCACTTACAGGCCTATAAAGGGTTTGGGTTCACAAGATTAAACATATATGCCATACAGTTGTGGCATAAGTGGCTTCGTCACAAATGTAAGGTAAACAAGACCAATTCCATATTCATGCACAGACCATAGGCTGGGCATGGGTTCTTTCTGAACTCTTCTTTTATTGTCTGTTCTGTTAAAATCTGTGTCAAATCAGAGCATTAGTTTCCGAGATCCAGCCTCAGACATGCAGGCAGGTGGACACAGACATGTACGCAGACAGACAGACAGACAGACCACAACATTCTTCTTCAAATATTTTCACTCAATATCAGCCTTACAGCTCCATAGGGTCTTAATTCATTTGGGTTTCAAACTAAATCCAATATCTATATCAGGCCTTGCATTGTTTAAATCTAAGTAATCTTACTGGATTCACTTCTTCTGTGGCTCCCTCTTCCTCCGGCTGTTCTTCATTCTGATCCTGGTTATCCGGCACTAATCGAGCTAATGATTCATTCAACAACACATCATTCACATGAATGTCGTCTTCAGTCGAAGTGTCAATAAGGCAAAGCGACATCACATATGACTGAAGAAAATAATAAATTTAACATAGAATAATTTTAGTGTAGTCAGCCTTGGTTTTGTAATGTAAGATGGTTGGTTATCACTTCATTTAATCAAGACATAATTTTTCTCAACCCAACTAGTGGTCAAGTCAGCAAAATGGCTTCTTCAGGGTCTTGAGCAATGTCAATTGGCAGTTCAAAGGCGTATTTTTGAACATTTTCCACTGTAATGACTGGCTCAATAACCGGGCCTGTAATTTCAGTGGTCAATCTTCAAGAATAGTCTTGTCTTGGGCTTCAAAATGACATGCACAAAGCACAAATTTAGATTTTCCCAAACAATTATCACTATAAAATCGTTAATAATGATTGGGTTGTAGCACCAAAAAGCATTTCATAATTACATATGACGTGCAGAATGAGCTCAGCTGTCATTTGCACTAGTTTTGTTATGCTCCATATAATTTCAATAAAGTATCAATTTATTTATGTTCTGCAGACAAAGATGAACATTTTAAAGGGAGATTTGATGACCAATCCTGCAGAAAAGCATCTAGTCTTGTCACATGGTATATATTCAAAACAAGTGTGTGTGTACATGTGTGCGTGCGTGCAGGTGCATATGCGAATGTATCAGAAAACCCACTTTCTACATTTATGCTTCAGAAACCAGATTTGCTAAGAACAAATTCAAAGGAGACATTCTGATGAATGTTGAAAAACAATAGAAGGTAAACCCTTTAACCCTCAATTTTGTTAAAGAAAATTTTAATTTTCTCTTAGAAAATGTTAAGTTGCAGACCAAGAGATTATTTTTTGTAATTTATCACTGGAATAACTCGCTCAGTTATCGGGCCAGTCATTCCGGTGGTAAATTGTTAAAAACACAAAAATAGTCTAGAACTCTTGATCTGTCAGTGGACATCTCTAAAGACCACTGCAAAGGTCATTTTCTGTCAGCTTGGGTATTAAATGGTTAATGGTCAAACCGGCCAGAACCAATGATGGTAACTTTTCAGTCTTCTTTTGACTTGTAAATGGATATTTAATAATCTTGATCATTAAAGACTTATTGGATTAATATAGATCAAATCTGAAGTGATCTCAATGAGCCATGCTCAAATTATACAAATTCACATGGACACAGTGGCAGGATCTAAAATTGCGGGATTGTGGGAGGGTGGTTGGGGGTGCTGGTGGTGGCAGATAAACATGATAAAGAACGTGACAGATTAAATTCATGCCAAATTATTTCAGACATTGCAGAATACTGACATCAGAAGTCCTGTCAATGTCGATTGAAGTGCACCGGCCAACCAGAGGTCTATCACGTGTTAAGTTGAGCATGCGTTGTCTCGATGCATGACACCAATCCTTTAAAAAAATATAATCAAATATATATATATAGATTATGTGAGTATTTTGATAGTCCATGTTAATCCTTTAACAACCAGTCCCACCACAACAGGTCTCTGTAGTGGGCTTGAGGTATGCCTATTTGCAGACCAAGTGAAAACTATTTTTGAAAATTTATCACTGAAATAACCGAGCCAGTCATTCCAGTGATACATTTTCAGAAATAATCTCTTGGTCTGCCATTGGAGATTTTCTGAGAAAATTGAAATTTTATTAAACAAATTTGAGGATTATAATGTTAGGAGCACATAAAATAGCTTGAACTGTACAATATATCTGAGACTATCAATGACCCACTGCCAGTTAGTTCCTTTATATGACGAAACATTTGTCATGATACAAGTAGTTATAGTGTTAGCAAGTGCGAGGATGCAATAGGTTCGACAGCAGCTTTGCTAACTACACAAAATCACAGGATCATACCACCAACCCCACCCCACACACACCCGTCCGCCACCCTCTCAATGGCAGCCATTTTGATGGGTGCCATGACAGATGGATGGAGTGACTGACTGACCCACATTAACCTGCATTTCCCTACTACTATAGCCACTCTTCCAATGAAGTTTCGTCACAATATTCCAAGCCAATGTAAAGTTACCGAATGAAAGGCCAAAATTTGCAGGGATGGACAGACACACAGTCAGAAAGACAGATGTATGGACTGAGTGACTACACTCATGAGATAACCTGTACTTCCCTACTACCATAGCCAACCTTCCCATGAAGCTTTGTCACGATAGTCGAAGCAAAAGTAGTTATCGAATGAAAACCCAAAATCTGGATGGATGGATGGCCACATAGTTAGAAAAACAGATGGATGTATGGACAGATGGACTGTGGAAGCCAGGTTTGGTTATCAGGGGTCCTATGGGCCCCCTGTTCATACTTTTGGGATCCAAGTTGCATTTTGGGGGTATACACTCTCAAAAGGACCCGTATGAGAATCCCAGCTGCACTGGCTGGATCAATAAGAAGCTAGTCACTACATTCGTAAATTGTCAAAAATAATCTTTTGCCTTGCAAATAATAGCCTAGAATAACCTTCACCAAAAACTTCAGATTTTCTTGACCAATCTTGACCATTAATGGCTTAACACATGCAGTCATTTGAACACCTGTCTCAGTCCCACCGCATTTCACTCCCTATGTCAAAGATTACTGTGAAATTAAATTTGTAAATTAATTAACAAGTCTCAAATTTCACAAACTTAAAATTTGTTGGCAGGAAATGCACAATAAAATCATATGATGAACTACATGTTGGTCTGTCATTATAAGTCACATCTTAACCATTGAATTTGTTAAAGAAAATTTAAATTTTCTCATAAAAAATTGCCATTTTCAGACCAAGAGATGACTATTTTTTTTAATGTCTCACCGGAATGACTGGCTCGATAACCGAGCCAGTCATAAATTTTCACAAATAATCTCTTGGTCTGCAAATGGACATTTCTCAAGACCCGTGTATATACGTCATTTTTGGCCAGTTTGAGCTTTAAAGGGCTAAGCTGAAGAAATCATAAATACACACGCATGCACACATGCGTATTGCTTGTAGCTGTTACACTGCGACTGTCACACTCTAATTAGATAAGCCAGATGTGCTTCGGTTCTACACTAGCCTGCTTACCACAAGTTTCAGTTTACTGCACAAACTCACCCGTCTACCGTCAGGTGGCCGTATGTGTGCCAGTCTGCCTCGGATAGCCTGAGCCGGCAGTTCTAGAAACTGATCGCTACAATATATAGGTATAAAGATGATACTTTTAAACAGTGACATCACAAAATCTCAATGTCAAACATATATACAGGTAAATAGGTAAATATTTCAAACCTAATTGTCAGTCAAATTTGTTTTAACCCTTTATTGCCTAAGACGGCCAAAACTGGCCTCCACATTGGTCTTGTGAAATGTTCATTCACAGACAAAGAGAAGACAAAACGCCTATGGCAGCAACAGCGCTCAGTTAAATTAGTTTCAAAATATTGAATAATGTTTTTATTAAATGGTAAAATCATCCTATTCGTACAATAACACTTAGTCTGTCATCAATTAAGCATTAGTGAAGAACTTAGCGCTACGCCATTCATGACATAATTGATTATCACAAAGATAAAACTCATATCAGGAAAGAACAGCAGAAGTACTGGATACACCAACTGCACATGTTGGTCCCTATAGGGATTAATCATGCAGATTGGTGATTCCAAAATCTGAGTTGTTCTTTAAACTAATTAGAATCACCAATCTCCATGCCATGGTTCCCTTCTATGACATCGTAATAGATGTCTATCTAAAATGTCACACTGACCATTACGTTCGCTCCTTTCCACGTTAAATACATAGAATCAGTAAGCCAACAGTCTCATACTTACCTGTATGGAAAATTTTAAGTGTAACAGTTGAAATGCACAATTTGCACAACGCACAGGGCTAAGAAGGCATATAAGAGTAATACACGAACAGAATGGCTTCTGGAGCTGCAGCTATTGCAGAATCAGCTTTACCCGCCTAGAGGAAGCCAGAGGCCACTGTGAGAAGATCCATCTATTCTCTAAACCTCAGATAAATGAGCTTGTTCTACAGGCAGGCAATACTGGAGTAATCAACATCAAAGCTTACTCTAGCTTCAGGATACCTGTTCCCCCCCCCCCCCCACTGAGACAGACATCATCAGCAGCCAACGTTACTGCCACAGAATCATTATCTGGACAGAGACAGATAACACCAGAAGACAACACACCAACCACTGAACACCTTAATGAGGCACCCGACCAAGCTACAACACCCACAGAATCAATCGCGGCCAAACACATTGCTGACGTCTGTGAGCCATCACCACACACACAGACGGTAGACAGTAGAGCACTTCCACAAATCACAGCAGATGAGGCCGATAAAATCCACACACAGTTCGTTATCCATATACCTGATGGCAGCATACCATGCACCAGTGACACGACAGATGACAAACTATATTCGTTCCTGTACGTTGAAACCGGCCTAATGGAAACTATAACTTCCCTCACACCAGGACTAGAACCACGCATAATCACAGATCGGGGCACTGACCCGCAGAGAGGTAAGACAAAATGCACCTAACATTTACTCTTGACTCTTCACACAGGATAAACTAATCCCACTTCTATTTCTCTGATGAGTATAACTACACAAAGTACGAAATGCCATAACTCTGAATCCTCCCACTTAAGGTTATCCAACAAAATGGAAACCTGTGTCTACCAAATGCTAATTATATGCCATAAGTTCCCGCAACATAGGGATATTACAGAACCACTTAAATACTCAGCCAAAGAAACATTCTTGGATACTGGGTACAATGCATATATAGATTTTTATTATTTTCCGGTTACATCATAAGTTTTTTTATGGTTACACCCAACCTAGAAAACAACAATTAAATTTTCCGGTTACACTACTAATGACTTTAACGGTTACACAATCCCAGAAGTCAACAAAATTCTGGTTACCAACAAAATGACAATTGGTAATTTCCGGTCAGATGTTAAATCCGGTTACAAAATCAACATTCCCGGTTACAAGCATGAATTTCCTGTTACACGTAACCACATTTTTACTCGTCCCGATTACACCAAGGAGCAACTGTAACCGGCTCGAAAGTATAAAAGCACGTGCAAAACATTGCACTGACATTTGGATTTCGATCCAACTGATCAAGCATAAGAAATTCTTAAGAAGCTTTCATGACCAGTCGAAACCCATAATTGATTATCACGTCATCTTACACATTACATAGTTGATTATGATGTCATATGATTGACTGAGAAACTGGATTTCTCTATTGACACGCAATCATATTATAGGATAAACGAAATCTAGGATTTCTTTTTTCACGAGAGAGTTGATACTTACCTCCCTAATACTTTTGATATTGCTAAATATTGGCTTTCACTCAATAAACACTCAGATTTAAAACAGTTAGGTGCCCCTACTGGGCAGGGAGTCAGAGCGTAGTCCGGCGGATGCCAGCCCCACCTCCGCGCATGCGCAGACTAGCACTTCCTCTGACTAGATTATTGGCTGACACACATGCAACTATTAAGAGCCTGAAGACCGAGCCTCTGTGGGGTGGAGAGGCCGGGTCCGTATCTAGGGAGGTAAGTATCAACTCTCTCGTGAAAAAAGAAATCCTAGATTTCGTTTATTTCACTTCAAGAGTATACTTACCTCCCTAATACTTTTGATATTGCCAGAATTCGAAAGTGAATCTGGCGGGAGGGAGGCGAGGTCAAAAGACCAGCTCATCCCTATACGCTTTTCTGCGTTTAAGGCACTTAAACTTCTGAAACTGTAAGAAAAAACAGTCAGGATTTGACTAACCATCGGATAACACCACCGATGTATGAGAGATGACCGAATGTCATATGCGCTCCCCCCCCCCCCCCTCCTTCCTGGGAGGAAGAGTCGACTGACCTCAATGTCCTATACGCTCTCTACGTACAAGTGCCATGTACTACAGGACAGAGACGAAAAAGCTCCATTTTCGTAACTCTCAACAATGAACCACACAAATACACAAACCATCACCATATTAATAACGGGTAATCGTGACAATACAATCAACAACGGACAACACATGAACAAGACTGACCTTGTTGAAAATGGCTGCTGACATCATCTTCCCATCGGTAAAGACTGATGCAGGCCCAAAAAAGTGGGTGTTTCCATAAATTAATTGTGATATATATAAGTAATGAGGAAATCACCTCAAAAAATATAAACCGATTTATTTTTTCAAAACCGACAAGGCGAGAGGATTAGAGGTGTCACGGAGATAATGGTCTGTAAAACTTGACTCACAGTGCCACTGAGCCACCGACATAATATCATCCACAGGGACCCCATTAAATAGGGCCGTGGATGTCACTACGCCGCGGACACTGTGAGCCTTGGCCACGTCAACCTGCTTCCCGGTGGCGGATTTATGGCAAAACTGAATGCATTCCACAATCCACCTGGAAATGGTGTCCTTAGAAGCCCTCCCATGGGGTTCAATATATGACAACCATAACGCTGACTGGTCGGTGCGCCATGCCGCCGTACGTTGTTTGTACCGGCGCAGCGCCCGGACGGGACACCATGCTTTAGAATTAGGATCATATCTAGTTAAAGCAGGCAAAATAATAGGTTGACCTGGATATTTCAACGACTGATTTTTAGCCAAGAAATTAATCCTAGGTAGCAGCTTAAGGCCTTCCCCTGAAACCACAAAACGGTCATCCTCGGCTGATAAGGCATGAATCTCACTCCTACGCCTAGCCGAGGCCGCAGCAATTAAAAACACAGTCTTCAGTGTTAATAGTTTCATAGAAATGGAACTAAGTGGTTCAAAAGGCTTATCACCTAGTACTTGAAGCACTAGCGATAAACTCCAAGACGGAATCACAGGAGGATTCCTTGGTCTTAGATTGCCCATGCCTTTAATTAATACATTCAATGTATTTACTTCATCACTTCCCCTCTTAGCCAAGCAAGGAATAACAGACATTAATGCTGACTTATAACCAGCAATAGAGTTAGGCTTGAGGCTATAGGCATCATAGAGGTGACAGAGGAAATCAGCTACTACTTGAATAGATGAATCCATTGGATCAATACATCTTTTTGAGCACCATTCTGCAAATCTGTTGATTTTATAATTATATGCTCTGGAGGTTGACCCCCTCCTGGCTTTGGCCATAAACCTGGCTGCTTGCTCAGAAAAGCCCTCCTTAATTCTAGATTCCTTGACAACATCCACGCAGTCAATCTGAACATTGACGGATTGTTGTGAAGGGCCTTGCCCTGGAAGATAATATCGTCCATCAGAGGCAGAGGAACCGGATTGCAGACCAGAAGGTCCAGCAGATCCGTATACCATGATCGGCTTGGCCAATCCGGGGCGATCAGAAGCACTTGGCATTCCTCTTGTCTGATTTTCTGAAGAATTTTTGGAATCAGGATTGCCGGAGGGAATGCGTATGCATACATTCTCCCCCAGCTGATAGCTAACGCATCTGTTGCGAAAGCGCTTGGATCCGGAATCGGAGAGACGTACGTCGTCATCTTCGCATTCTTCTTCGTTGCGAACAAATCGATGTTGGGTTTCCCCCAATGGTCGAACAGACGATCCGCCACACATTGATTTAGTTGCCATTCCGTGGGTAAAACACTCATCCTTCGGCTCAATGAGTCTGCTAGCAGGTTTAACCTTCCCGGAATATGAACTGCTTTCAAGGTAATCTGGTGATCCAGACACCAACAAAGCAGTTTCCATGTCATCATACAGAGACTGGGCGACTTCGTTCCGCCCTGGCGGTTTATGTAAGTCACAACTGTTGAGTTGTCTGAACGAATAAGAACAATCTTGCCCTGAACTTTCTGTAAGAAATGTTCCAGGCCCAGGACTACTGCTCTTAGCTCCAGTAGATTTATATGTTCCTGTGACTGTTCCAGATTCCAAAGCCCTGATATCGTGGATTCTTCCAGGCAAGCTCCCCAGCCCTCCATCGATGCATCTGTATACACAGTCACCTGAGGGTGGGGAGGGGTTAGCAAAACCCCCAGCAAGAGATTCTCTGTATTCAACCACCATTGCAGGTGGTGAATCAGAGGCGCCAACACTGACACATTCGAGTCCAGCGAACCTGTACTCTGGGTCCATTGTGTCATGAGAAACAACTGGATCGGCCGCCTGCGCAAGGCGGCCTGAGGAATGACTGGTTCCAACGAAACCATCAACCCCAGCATTCTCAAGTAAACCCGTGCCAGGACATGACGACTGTCGCACACTGACTGAATCAACGAGATGAGTATTTGAACTCTCTCCTGAGTAGGATAAACATATCCTGTCTCCAGATCGAAGAACATCCCCAGGTAAACAAACTTCTGGGATGGAGTCAGCTCTGATTTTGGGAAATTGATCATCCAGCCCAAGTCTGTGAGAATTTTCAAAACAATCTCCAGATTGGCGGACAAACTTTCCCGGGCGTGCGCTTTCAACAGCCAGTCGTCTATGTACGTGTGGACTGCTATGCTTCTCCTGCGGAGGTATGCTGTGATCGCAAGAACCACACGGGTGAAAACCCGAGGAGCCGTGGAAATTCCGAAGGGCAACACCCTGAATTCCCACTGTCTGCCCTGGAATGCAAATCTCAGGAAGCGACAGAAACTCCTGTGGATGGGGATGTGGAAATAAGCGTCCTTCAAATCTATCGACGCCGTCCACATCCCCCTCTCCAACCCCGCCAACACCGAGCGCACCGTTTCCATCTTGAAACTGGGCGTCTCGATGAACTTGTTCAATGGCTTGAGGTTGAGAATCGGTCTCCACCCACCGGTGCGTTTTGTTACCAAGAACAGGGTTGAATAGAAGCCCGGACACCTTTGTGCCGGCTGAATAGCTCCTTTCTGTACGAGGGAATTTATCTCCTCCTCGATACACAACCTTTGATCTGGATCTCTCGGAATGGGAGTCCAGACTGGCACCAGAGACAGTCGCGACGGCGGGCCTGTCATCCACTCTGGATGATACCCCACGGAAAGCCATCGCAAGACTAAACGGTCCTGAGTTAACCGTTCCCACTCTTGCATGTGGTCGGCTAGCCGGCCTCCCACCGGTCCACCTAGGGACCGCGGTGGACACAAGGCATGCAAGAGCGGCACTGTCTCCGTCGCCATACACACCGGCGTGGTCCTTACCGCGGTAAGCGCCCTGTCAGGAACGATAACCACGCCCAGATCCTCGCGCGACCCGCCCCGCCCCGCGCGCACCTCGGTGCACGGGCGGCTGCCTGGCTGACGGCGGCTGAGGAGCCTGCGCCCCCCTCACTGCTGGCCGAATCGCACGCGGCCGAGGCCGGCGCTGCGACGGCGGCTGGCCTCTGACTTGGCCAGCACCACCTCGAGCCTGCAGGGGACGATACGCAGGGGCCGCGGCGCGAACGTTAGCACGACGCAGCACCTCAAACTGTTCGCGCAGCGCCCTCTGGTTATTCACCAGGGTGACCGTCTCCTGGAGGTGGCGACATCCCTCACCTCCAAAAAGACCAGGACCCGTCATAGGCGTACGGAGTAGCCTATTATACAGGTCCTGAGACGGGCACAGATTGTCCAGGGCAAATGTGCGTCTTGCCCGGACACTCCTGGTCACCGCCCGCGTCATACAGTCCAGCGCCAGGTTAATACCATCCTGGATGGTTCGCTGGACCGCGAGCGGGCCTGGCTGGCGCGATGCGGATGCCGTTACTACCCCCTGTAACAGCTGGGAGACGTGGGACAGAGCGGCAATCGAAGCCCTCCCACTCTCCTCCGCATCACGCAACGCGGTATTCGCCGAACGCAACGCGTTCGCGCACAAGACCCCCGCGTCAGAACGGGAGCCTGGCCGCGTATCCTCACCCAAAGCCGCGCGGTCATCCACGCTGGGCATGGGTACCACACCGTACCGCTGGTAGTCCAGGGGCACGATGCGACAACGCCTGGCCACCTCGCGAGGGGCCTTCGCGAGACGTCCACTCGTGTTAATGGACGACTCCGCCGCCTTGAACATGTCAACGACATGCTCCGCCAGCGGCAGAGAAGGCATAGCGTTAGCAGTTGGTTTCCCAGCTAACCACGGCGTGTGAACACGGTGGCTAGCCGACTGCTCCACGGGCAGATCAGGCCTAACGCTCACCAACCACTGGCAAGCGTCATACCAATCCTCCTCCGTGGCTAACTGCGAGCGCTCTACAAGACGGGGTCCTTCGTCTTCCTCCTGAGTGCAAGCAGTAGAGCTTGACGGCGGGTACGCTGATACACCTGGCAAGCCAGGGAAAACATGCGGGCCTGACAGCACCGGCATGAGAATATCACTGGTTTGACCAGGAGCAGGCACCGCGGTAGAGCGCGGGGTATATATAGCCCTACCACGGGCCCGGCCAGCACCAGCTACACTCTCGGCAAGCCGAGGTATGCGGTACCGCTGGCCATCAGCAGCGCCCTGGGCCACCACCTGAACCGCGGACCTTACTCCAGGGTGAGTAATACCGTGGAAAAAAGCGCCTGTATTCCCCGCGAGGGGTGCACAAACGTCTTCATCCATGTCCACGTCGTCAGACGGCGACCCTAGCAGGTAATCCTCATCACCCTGGTCAGAAAGATTAGACCCCGGGTCAGCAAAGAGAGCTAACCCGGGCTGACCAGGAACGGTGCCATAGGAGGTACTGGCCACCGCGGCGTGCGGATACCCCTGGACTGATAAGCAGCCAGCGGGTTCCAGCGACAACCGTCCACGGTCCCCTATCGGCGCGGCAATAAGCCTGCTGCCAGGGCCGTGGAACGCCCCCTCTAATGGGGCCACCTCTGAATCGTCGGACAACGGAAGCGGACTAAGGAAAATCGATCCAGAGGCGGGGATTACCTGCTCCGAAGCCGATGATGAGGACAATAAAGGATCTGGTCCAGGAAGCATGCCACGAAGCAACCCTGGAACCAAATCTTTTATTGTCCTCTTCATCTCTCCCAACATCTCGGTCCGGAAGGTCTCCATATCCACCGCGGACGAGACCTTCCCCTTACCCTTCCTACTTACAACCTCTCGTTTCCGCTTCTTCTTCTTCTCCTCCTCTACCACCTTGTCCGTCGCCTGTAAGCAGCACAAGAATTCGGACATTAACTCGCCCCCCCAGTGCTTACATATGTCACAATTAATCAATGGACCACAAGGGCTACATCGATAACACAGATGCGGCCAGAACTTTACATGCATAAAACGTCCACAGGACGCGCAACCCGGTCCCTGAAACAGGGCAAAGGACAAGGAGTATGAGCAACTAGATAAGCTTAGAAACTCAATCCAACTCAAGGAGAAGGAAAACGATCATAAAGATCAATATACATCAAAAACCAGCATAGCGCTTGAATTGCGAATAAATACATAGCCAGCTGATTATGACGTCATTAATCCCGTGACAGGAAAAATTCGATCCCAACAAAACATCCAAGTGCAAAGACAAATTGTATGCTGAATGGATAAGTTGACTACACAACCATCAGATATATAAAGATAACTCTTTTCTGGCAAAAATGTTAATTATCTCCCTTTGATTGTTTACAATAATTAACATCACCACATTATCAATAACTAGATACCTGACACTTTGTATAGACAAACCATCCAACGTGACGAACCGGAAACTCCACCATCTGCACGCCTCTTAACTCTCTCCACCTCATGGGGAAGGAATTGGATCAAGAGGGCAAAGTGAGAAGACCTTTATACCAGGCCTCCAACTCACTGGACATAATTTTTCATTTGGTTAGATAACCTAACAGTTAGTAGGAAATGGAACCATGGTGGAGAGAATACTAATTCTCTGGTACTGTGACGTCACCACCTAGCGTCATACAGACCTGTGGACATAAACAGAAAGAGAAATTAGTCCTAGGTAGCACCGAGTTGATATAACCCAACCAACCAAGGCGCTTATCACGGTAAACGCGAGTCCCGGAAACACAATACACCGGGAAGAAAACTCGCTAATTTTACTAGAAGTCACCTGATTTAAAGGTCCTCCGTCCTCCTGTGGCGACGTATTCCTATCCGCCATCCAAAAAAGTGACTAACACTCCAAACAAACACCACTTAATACAGTTTAAGAGAGCGAAAAAGCTATTGAACAAAAAAACATGTGTGATCTCTTTGCCAATAATCTAGCAAAGAGGTAGTGCTAGTCTGCGCATGCGCGGAGGTGGGGCTGGCATCCGCCGGACTACGCTCTGACTCCCTGCCCAGTAGGGGCACCTAACTGTTTTAAATCTGAGTGTTTATTGAGTGAAAGCCAATATTTAGCAATATCAAAAGTATTAGGGAGGTAAGTATACTCTTGAAGTGAAACAGGTGCAGATGTGTATCCGAGATATGAACGGATCGGGTGAGTCAAACACAAATTGGACGATGACGCTACCACCGCTGCCGGACGATGCCCAGGGTATCACAGTGACAATAGCTTGTTTTACTTCATAAAGTCGAGCTAAAAATCGGTACAATTAATGTGACAAAAGCGTGAGGATCTTGTGTTCATTATCATACATCTCTGCAGCTTACCGTAGTAATCTTAGCCTTGATCTTGATACACTACATGTATTCCCGTAATCCACATAGTACACCTGAAATGATAAAACACTACATGTATTCCTTATGACGAGGCCTCGGTGGGGATATATATTCCTGTAATCCACATAGTACACCTGAAATGATAAAACACTACATGTATTCCTTATGACGAGGCCTCGGTGGGGATATATATTCCTGTAATCCACATAGTACACCTGAAATGATAACACATGACATGTATTCCTGTAATCCACATAGTACACCTGAAATGATAAAACATGACATGTATTCACTTAATCCACATAGTACACCTGAAATGATAACACATGACATGTATTCCTGTAATCCACATAGTACACCTGAAATGATAAAACACTACATGTATTCCTTATGACGAGGCCTCGGTGGGGATATATATTCCTGTAATCCACATAGTACACCTGAAATGATAACACATGACATGTATTCCTGTAATCCACATAGTACACCTGAAATATTAAAACATGACATGTATTCACTTAATCCACATAGTACACCTGAAATGATAACACATGACATGTATTCCTGTAATCCACATAGTACACCTGAAATGATAAAACATGACATGTATTCCCGTAATCCGCATAGTACACCTGAAACAAGATCAGTACTGATCACATGTCCCTCGACGGGTGTTGTTAGTAAAATTTTTTTTGAGATTCCTGCCTTTACAAAATTGCGTGTGTGTATATGCATGTGAATCTATGGTGGCTACAACACTACATATTTTCCTTTAATTCTGTCATTCAAGGGGGATAACTAAAGCACATCTAGACGCACATCGCTGAAACGCATTCCCCACCGAGGCCTCGTCATAAGCAATCACTATACCAAATCTGAAACAAATCCATGCAGACTAGCTAAAGGTATTGAATGCAAAACAAATTTTCCTTGAATTCTGTCATTCAAGGGTGATAACTCCATCACATCTGGACGCGCATCGCTGAAATGCTATCCCTACCGAGGCCTCGACATAAAGAATCACTATACCAAAACTGAAATAAATCCATGCAGGCTAGCTAAAGGTATTGAACGGAAACCAAATTTTCCGTGAATTCTATGTCATTCAAGGGGGATAACTCCATCACATCTGGACGCACGTCGCTAAAACGCAATCCCCACTGAGGCCTCGCCATAAGGAATCACTATACGAAATTTGAAATTAATCCATGCAGACTATGTAAAGTTATTGAATGGAAACCAAATTTTCTTTGAATTCTGTCATTCAAGGGGGATAACTCCATCACATCTGGACGCGCATCGCTGAAACGCAATCCCCACCGAGGCCTCGTCATAAGGAATCACTATACCAAATTTGAAATAAATCCATGCAGGCTAGCTAAAGGTATTGAACGGAAACGCGTATATGTATTCCTGTAATCCACATAGTACACCTGAAATCATAACACATGGTATGTATTCCTGTAATCCATATAGTACACCTGAAATGATAAAACATGATATGTATTCCCATAGTCCACATAGTACACCTGAAATGATAAAACACTACATGTATTCCTGTAATCCACATAGCACACCTGAAATGATAAAACACTACATGAAATACATGTGTATATGTATTCCCGCAATCCACATAGTACACCTGAAATGATAACACATGACATGTATTCCTGTAAGTCCACATAGTACACTTGAAATGATAAAAACACTACATGTATTTCTGCAATCCACATAGTACACCTGAAATGATAAAATACTACATGGAATACATGTGTATATGTATTCCCGTAATCCACATAGTACACCTGAAATCATAACACATGGTATGTATTCCTGTAATCCATATAGTACACCTGAAATGATAAAACATGATATGTATTCCCGTAGTCCACATAGTACACCTGAAATAAACGAAATCTAGGATTTCTTTTTTCACGAGATAGTACACTACATGTATTCCTGTAATCCACATAGTACACCTGAAATCATAACACACTACATGTATTTCTGCAATCCACATAGTACACCTGAAATGATAAAACACTACATGTATTCCTGTAATCCACATAGTACACCTGAAATGATAAAACACTACATGGAATACATGTGTATATGTATTCCCGCAATCCACATAGTACACCTGAAATGATAACACATGACATGTATTCCTGTAAGTCCACATAGTACACTTGAAATGATAAAAACACTACATGTATTTCTGCAATCCACATAGTACACCTGAAATGATAAAACACTACATGGAATACATGTGTATATGTATTCCTGTAATCCACATAGTACACCTGAAATCATAACACATGACATGTATTCCTGTAATCCATATAGTACACCTGAAATCATAACACACTACATGTATTCCCGCAATCCACATAGAACACCTGAAATCATAACACATGACATGTATTCCTGTAATCCATATAGTACAGCTGAAATGATAAAACATGATATGTATTCCCGTAGTCCACATAGTACACCTGAAATAAACGAAATCTAGGATTTCTTTTTTCACGAGAGAGTTGATACTTACCTCCCTAATACTTTTGATATTGCTAAATATTGGCGTTCACTCAATAAAACACTCAGATTAAAAACAGTTAGGTGCCCCTTATGGGCAGGTAGACAGAGTTAGTCAGGCGGATGCCGGCCCCACCACCGCGCATGCGCCGACTACTACTTCCTCTGACTAATTTATTGGCTGACACACATGCAACTACTAAGAGCCTGAAGACCGAGCCTCTGTGGGGTGGAGAGGCCGGGTCCGTATCTAGGGAGGTAAGTATCAACTCTCTCGTGAAAAAAGAAATCCTAGATTTCGTTTATTTCACATCAAGAGTATACTTACCTCCCTAATACTTTTGATATTGCCAGAATTCGAAAGTGAATCTGGCGGGAGGGAGGCGAGGTTAAAAGACCAGCTCTTCCCTATACGCTTTCACGCGTTTACGGCACTTAAAAACGTCTGAAAACTGTGTGAGAACACAGTCAGGATTTGACAAACCATCGGATAACACAACCGATGCATGAGAGATGACCGAATGTCATATGCGCTCCCCCCCCTCCTGGGCGGAAGACTAGATGACCTCAATGTCCTATACGCTCTCTACGTACTAGTGCCACGTACTACAGGACAGAGACGAAAGTACTCCATTTTCGTATACTCTCTATGAACCACAATCCACACAAACCATCACCATATTAATAATAACGGGTAACGTGACAATACATTTAACAATGAACAACACATAAACAAGACTGACCTTGTTGAACTTGGAAGCTGTCATCACGTTCCCAGTAGAGAAGCCTGATGCAGTCCCGACAAGTGGTTGTTACCATTACTTAAATGTGATGTATATAAGCAACGAGGAAACGCTCCTCATAAAACATACAGGCGATTATTGTTTCAAAATCGATAAGGCGAGAGGATTTGAGGTGTCACGGAGGTAATGGTCTGTAAAACTTGACTCACAGTGCCACTGAGCCACGGACATAATGTCATCCACAGGGACCCCACTAAACAGGGCAGTGGATGCCACGACACCGCGGACACTGTGAGCCTTGGCCACATCAACCTGTCTCCCGGTGGCGGATTTGTGACAAAACTGAATACATTCTACAATCCACCTGGAAATGGTGTCCTTAGACGCCCTGCCATGGGGTTCAATATATGACAACCATAACGCTGACTGGTCGGTACGCCACTCCGAAGTACGCTGTTTGTACCGGAGCAGTGCCCGTACGGGGCACCATACTTTAGAATTAGGATCATATATCGTTAAAGATGGCAAAAAAATAGGTTGACCTGGATATTTCAAAGACTGATTCTTAGCCAAGAAATTAATCCTAGGTAGAAGCTTAAGGCCTTCCCCTGTAACCACAAAACGGTCATCCTCGGCTGATAAGGCGTGAATCTCACTCCTACGCCTTGCCGAGGCCGCAGCAATTAAAAACACAGTTTTAAGAGTCAACAATTTCATAGAAATGGAAATAAGTGGCTCAAAAGGCTTATCTCCTAGTACCTGAAGCACCAGAGATAAACTCCAAACTGGAATCAGTGGTGGATTCCTTGGTCTTAGATTGCCCATGCCTTTAATTAATACATTTAATGTACTTACTTCATCACTCCCCCTGTTAGCCAAGCAAGGAATAACAGTCATTAAAGCTGACTTATAACCAGCAATAGAGTTAGGCTTGAGGCTATAGGCATCATATAGGTGACAGAGGAAATCAGCTACTACCTGAATAGATGAATCCATTGGATCAATACATCTTTTTGAGCACCACTCTGCAAATCTGTTGATTTTATAGTTATATGCTCTGGAGGTTGACCCCCTCCTGGCTTTGGCCATAAACATGGCCGCTTGCTCAGAAAAGCCCTCCTTAATTCTAGATTCCTTGACAACATCCACGCAGTCAATCGGAACATTGACGGATTGTCGTGAAGGGCCTTGCACTGGAAGATAAGGTCGTCCATCAGAGGCAGAGGAACCGGACTGCAGACCGGAAGGTCCAGCAGATCCGTATACCACGATCGGCTTGGCCAATCCGGGGCGATCAGAAGCACTTGGCACTCCTGCTGCCTGATTTTCTGAAGCACCTTTGGAATCAGGAATGCTGGATGGAATGCGTATGCATACATTCCCGCCCAGCTGATAGCTAATGCATCTGTTGCAAAAGCGCTTGGGTCTGGAATCGGAGAGACGTACGTCGTCATCTTCGCATTCTTCTTCGTTGCGAACAAATCGATGTTGGGCTTCCCCCAATGGTCGAACAGACGATCCGCCACACATTGATTTAGTTGCCATTCCGTGGGTAAAATACTCATCCTTCGGCTCAATGAGTCTGCTAGCAGATTTAGCCTTCCCGGAATATGAACTGCTCTCAAGGTAATCCTGTGATCCAGGCACCAACAAAGCAGTTTCCAAGTCATCATACAGAGACTGGGCGACTTCGTTCCGCCCTGGCGGTTTATGTAAGTCACTACTGTTGAGTTGTCTGAACGAATAAGAACAATCTTGCCCTGAACTTTCTGTAAGAAATGTTCCAGGCCCAGGACTACTGCTCTTAGCTCCAGTAGATTGATATGTTCCTTTGACTGATCCAGATCCCAAAGCCCTGATATTGTGGACTCTTCCAGACAAGCTCCCCACCCCTCCATCGATGCATCTGTATACAGTCACCTGAGGGTGGGGAGGGGTTAGCAAAACCCCCAGCAAGAGATTCTCTATATTCAACCACCATTGCAGGTGGTGAATTAGAGGCGCCAACACTGACACGTTCGAGTCCAGCGAACCTGAACTCTGGGTCCACTGTGTCATGAGAAACAACTGGATCGGGCGCCTGCGTAAGGCCGCCTGCGGAATGACTGGTTCCAATGAAACCATCAAACCCAGCATTCTCAAGTAAACCCGTGCCAGGACATGACGACTGTCGCACACTGACTGTATTAAGGAGATGAGTCTCTGAACCCTCTCCTGAGTAGGATAAACATATCCCGTCTCCAGATCGAAGAACATGCCCAGGTAAACAAACTTCTGGGATGGAGTCAGCTCTGATTTTTGGAAATTGATTATCCAGCCCAAGTCCGTGAGAGTTTTCAAAACAATCTCCAGATTGGCCGATAACGTTTCCTGGGTGTGTGCTTTTAACAGCCAGTCGTCTATGTACGTGTGCACTGCTATGCTTCTCCTGCGGAGGTATGCCGTGATCGCGAGAACCACACGGGTGAAGACCCGAGGAGCCGTGGAAATTCCGAAGGGTAATACCCTGAATTCCCACTGTCTGCCCTGGAATGCAAATCTCAGGAAGCGACGGAAATTCCTCTCTATGGGAATGTGGAAATAAGCATCCTTCAAATCTATTGAAACTGTCCACATTCCTTGCTCTAACCCCGCCAACACCGAGCGCACAGTCTCCATCTTGAAACTGGGCGTCTCTATGAACTTGTTCAATGGCTTGAGGTTAAGAATCGGCCTCCACCCTCCGGTGTTTTTTGTTACTAAGAACACGGTTGAATAGAAGCCCGGGCACCTCTGCGCCGGCTGAATAGCTCCTCTTTGATCTGGATCTCTCGGAATCGGAGTCCAGATCGGCACGAGAGACAGTCGCGATGGCGGGCCTGTCATCCAATCGGGATGATAGCCGACAGAAAGCCATCGCAAGACTAAACGGTCCTGAGTCAACCGCTTCCACTCTGGCAAGTGGTCGGCCAATCGGCCGCCCACCGGTCCACCTAGGGAGAGAGGTGGACATAAGGAGTGCGAGAGTGGCACTGTCTTCTCAGCCAGAAACACCGGAGTGGTTCCCACCGTGGTAACCGGCCCATCAGGCCCGATTACCGCGACCAGATCCCCACGCGCCACACCCAGCACCGCGCGCACCTCGGTGCGCGGGTGGCTGCCTGACTGGCTGCGCCTGGGGAGCCTGCGCCCCCCTCGCTGCGGACCGAATCGCACGCGGCCTAGGCCGTCGCTGCGATGGTGGCTGGCCTCTGACCTGGCCACCTCCACCTCGAGCCTGCAGGGGACGATACGCAGGGGGTGCTGCGCGAACGCTCGCACGACGGAGCACTTCAAATTGCTCGCGCAGCGCCCTCTGGTTGTTGACCAGAGTCACCGTCTCCTGGAGGTGCTTGCATCCCTCACCTCCAAAGAGACCAGGACCTGTCATAGGCGTACGCAGTAGCCTATTGTACAGGTCCTGGGACGGGCACAGATTGTCCAAGGCAAACGTGCGCCTCGCCCGGACACTCCTGGTCACCGCCCGCGTCAAGCAGTCCAGAGCCAGGTTGATACCATCCTGGATGGCTCTCTGGACTGTGACCGGGCTTGGTTGGCGCGATGCGGATGCCGTTACCACCCCCTGTAACAGCTGGGAGACGTGGGACAGAGCAACAATCGACGCTCTCCCACTCTCCTCCGCATCACGCAGCGCGGCATTTGCCGAACGCAACGCGTTCGAGCACAGGACACCCGTGTCAGAACGGGAGCCTGGCCGCGCATCTTCGCCCAAAGCCGCGCGGTCATCGACGCTTGGCTTGGGCACCACACCGTACCGCTGGTAGTCCAGGGGCACGATGCGGCAATGCCTGGCCACCTCGCGAGACACCCATTCGCCTTAATGGACGTCTCCGCCGCCTCGAACATGTCCACGACATGCTCAGCCAGCGGCAGAGATGGCATAGCATTTGCAGTCGGCTTACCAGCTAACCACGGCCTGTGATCTCGCTGGCTAGCCGACTGCTCCACGGGCAGGTCTGGCCGAACACTCACCAGCCACTGGCAAGCGTCCGACCAATCCTCCTCCGTGGCTAGCTGCGAGCGCTCTACAAGACGGGGGCCTTCGTCTTCCTCCTGAGCGCACGCAGCAGAGCTTGACGGCGGGTATGCTGATACCGCTGGCAAGCCAGGGAAAACATGCGGCCCCGAAAGACCAGGCATGCTAAGCTCACTGGCTTGACCAAGAGCAGGCGCCGTGGTAGAGCGCGGGGCAGACACCGCCCCACCACGGCCCAGACCAGCACCAGCGACACTCTCGGCAAGCCGAGGTATGCGGTAACGCTGGCCGTCAGCACCGCCCAGGGTCACCTTCTGGACTGTGAATTCTACTCCTGCGTGAGTAGAACCATGGACCACGTCGCCTACACTCCCCGCGAGGGGTGCACAGACGTCGTAGTCCATGGTCACGTCCCCAGACGGCGACCCTAGCAGGAAATCCTCTTCCTCCTGGCCAGAAAGGTTAGACTCCGGGTCAGCAAAGAGAGCTAACCCGGACTGGCCAGGGAAGGTGCCATAGGAGGCATTGGCACCCGCAGCGTGCGGATACCCAGGGTCTGATGAGCAGACCGCGGGTCCCTGCAACAACCGATGTCCACGGCCCTTCGGCGCGGCACCAAGCCTGCTGCCAGGGTCGTGGAACGCCCCCATCAACGGGGCCACCTCTGAATCGTTCTCAAACAACGGAATCGACCTACGGAAATTAGATTCAGAGGCGGGGATAACCTGCTCTGAAGCAGATGCTGAGGACAACAAAGGAGCTGGCCCAGGAAGCATGCTGCGAAGCAACTCTGGGACCAAATCCTTTATTGTCCTCTGCATCTCTCCCAACATTTCGGACCGAAGGCCTCCATGTCCACCGCGGACGAGGCCTTCCTCTTACCCTTCTTCGAAACACTCTCTCTCTTCGCCTTCCTCTCCTCCTCCACGCCCTTCTCCTTTGCCTGCAACGACAAAAAGTCAGACATCAGTTCGCCCCCCCCCCCCCCCCATTGCTTACATACGTCGCACTTAAGCAGCGGTCCACAGGGACTGCAGCTGAAGCACAAATGGGGAACAAACCGATCCTTCAGAAACCGGCCACAGGACGGACAACCAGGTCTCTGAAACAGGACAAAGGACGAGGACAATGAGTAAGTTAGTTAAGGTTAGAAACTCAAAACCAAACTAAAAGAGAGGGACAAGATCATAAAGATCAGTAATCAAGAAAAACCAGCGTTGGACAAAACTTTAAATGTTAATAAAGAGCAAGGCTGATTATGACATCATCAATCCCTTGACAGAAATTAAATCGGTCCGCAACAAGCATCCAAGTGCAAGGACGAATTGTATTCGCAACTAGAACAACCTCACATGGATATTCAGACTACACACCATCAGATACCCAATGATAACAATGGTATAAAACAGTCATTATTTTTTCAAATAATTCATATCACCTCATATCATTAATTAGATACCGGACACCTGGTATAGACAAACCATCCAACGTGATGCACTGGAGCACTCCACCAAGACTACGCCTCTTAACTCTCTCCACCTAAGGGGAAGGAATTGGATCAAGAGGGCAAAGTGAGAAGACCTTTATATCAAGCCTCCAACTCACTGAGCATAGATTTTTTGGTTAGATAACCTAACAGTATTAGTAGGAAATGGAACCTGGTGGAGAGAAACAAACCCTCCTGTGCTGAGATGTCCACTAATAATGCAAATCCATACCTGTGGACATAAACACAAAGAGAGATTAGACTTATATAGCACCGAGTTGAAAAAACCAACTCAAACCGGCGCTCATCACGGTAAGCGCGAGTCCCGGAAACACATTACACCGGAGAAAAACTCGCTAGAATATAGTTGAAATCACCTGATAAAGAGATCCAGCTCCTTCCTACTGAGAAGTCGCCCTTTCTGACATCTTTCTCTTTCTTTCCAGGTATATTCAGACTATTTTACACAGGTAAACGAGTGAAAACTTTTTAACAAGCACAAACGCATGTGAACTCTCTGCCAATAAATTAGCAAAGAGGAAGTAGTAGTCGGCGCATGCGCGGTGGTGGGGCCGGCATCCGCCTGACTACCTCTGTCTACCTGCCAGTAGGGGCACCTAACTGTTTTTAATCTGAGTGTTTTATTGAGTGAACGCCAATATTTAGCAATATCAAAAGTATTAGGGAGGTAAGTATACTCTTGATGTGAAATGATAAAACACTACATGTATTCCCGCAATCCACATAGTACACCTGAAATGATAACACATGACATGTATTCCTGTAATCCATATAGTACACCTGAAATGATAAAACACTACATGTATTCCTGTAAGTCCACATAGTACACCTGAAATGATAAAACACTACATGTATTTCTGCAATCCACATAGTACACCTGAAATGATAAAACACTACATGGAATACATGTGTATATGTATTCCCGTAATCCACATAGTACACCTGAAATCATAACACATGGTATGTATTCCTGTAATCCACATAGTACACCTGAAATGATAAAAACACTACATGTATTCCTGTAATCCACATAGTACACCTGAAATCATAACACATGGTATGTATTCCTGTAATCCACATAGTACACCTGAAATGATAAAACATGATATGTATTCCTGTAATCCACATAGTACACCTGAAATGATAACACATGACATGTATTCCTGTAATCCACATAGTACACCTGAAATGATAAAACACTACATGTATTCCTGTAATCCACATAGTACACCTGAAATGATAACACATGACATGTATTCCTGTAATCCACATAGTACACCTGAAATGATAAAACACTACATGTATTCCCGTAATCCACATAGTACACCTGAAATGATAAAACATGATATGTATTCCCGTAATCCACATAGTACACCTGAAATGATACCACCCAATCACACTCAAGATCGAGGGATCCATTCCTGGCCATGCGCCGCCCATTTCTAGATAAGCTCCACACACTTTCTTTACATGTTGGAATCAATTAATATATTTTGAACCCTGACCTAGGTAACTATACAGGTACGATGTTGAATATTTTGAAATTAATTTGAAGTTGATCCTTATTATTCATAAAATATTCAACATTTCCGTCATCAGTTTTACTGAAGGACAACCAGAAGCGACAATGGTGGGTTCGCAAGGTCAAAAATCAAATGCTCTTAGGTTGTGTGTGCCGTGGCAGATTTTAGATGCAGTGTCTTAGTGCACGCTGCATAGGGTATGTACAGTACAGCACAGATATGAGCTACATAACACCATACTAACAAGCAAAAACAAAAATCATAGTTACAGTACAGCCTAGAATAGGGCTGCAACGATTCATTTGCATCGCGATACTTTTCCTGTATCATGATACATGACACTTCTACAAGAATTGTGATATATATAAAAGGCCCATGTTCTTATACAAGCTCAAACATTTTTCCTCATACATTAAAAATTCTAATGCGCCTGAATAACAATTTTTTTCCAATCTTTATTTTGTTCCGAAGATTTGTTAAGATATTTGTTGGCTGTACTCTATATTGTTACCTTCACAAAGTCTGGATCATTGATTGCCAAAATGGAGACCCTGTGCCAGTTACGATCCTCCGGGAAAACAGCCACACAAATCTGGCCAACCTTGATTAGATAATCAGGCATCCTGTACAGATTTCGTTCAACACTGTTTTCATAAACGAGCCTGAAATAATATTATAATGTAGGCATGACAAGGCGTGCAGTTTAATAGATAATCTATACCTTTAATTATCATGCATACCTGTCTAAATCAGTGACTACTAGGGGTGAAGGTAATTGCCTCACATACATTTTCTAGTTACCTACATGCAAAGCTTGCAAAAAATACTCTGCGTATAAGCGTGCATGTGTATGGAGTGGATACCCATTTAAAATCGGCATCCAAGTACACTGACGCTCAATCACAAATCTCACAAAAATAAGAGATAATACCATTTCTAGAAAACATAAATTCACCAGAAACAACCTAACAGAATCTTACAAATCATCTCCTCTAACCCCACTGACGACAACTCCCAAATACTGTGAAAACAACTAGGAATCACACACCATAGAACCAAATGACTTGCATAAATTAATCTGGATAACAGAGCTGTCACTTCTTGGAGACTGTGGTCTGGGTCCCAGGATCTCATCACATTGGAGATATGTTTCTAGTGACATCTTGCCATTATAATAAAACACCTCACCTGTTAGCTGATATCACAATCAAAATGTTGTACATCTGTCGCGCAAGTGTCAATAGTCCACAAAAGTATCTGATATGTATGTCTTTGTTGAAATTACCAAGTTAACAAGAACGACAATCAGAGATTGCTAAAGTATGCCCCAACCCCTCTGTCACGCACCAAGATTGGTTCCCATGACCTTGACCTTTGACACCAAAATTGATAGGGTTCTTCGAAACACCAAGGACAACCTCCCACCCAAGATTAGTAATGATCCCTTCAATCAAACTCGATTTATCATCTGGAAATGCAATATTACATCATTAATTAGGTCACTGTGATCTTAACCTTTCAGCGTTTGGCGCAAAAATCGATAGTGTTATTCAGACCACCAATGACAAGCTCCCACACCAGATTGGTAATGATCCCTTCAAGAGAACTCGAGTTATCATCCGGAAATGCATTACGTAATTAATTAGGTCAGTGACCTTGACTTCTGACCGTTTGATGCCAAAATTGATATGTTTCTTCGGACCGCCAATGTGCCAGATTGGTAACTATCCCTTTAATAGAACTCGAGTTATCATCCGGAAACGCAATATTATGTGATTAATTAGGTCACCATGACCTTGACCTTTAACCATTCAGCGCAAAAATCGTTAGGGTCCTTCTAACCAGCAAGGACAAGCTTCCACACCAGATTGGTAATGAACCCTTCAATAGAACACTTGAGTTATCACCGGGAAACGCAATATTACATAATTAATTAGGTCACTGTGACCTTGACCGTTCGACACCAAATTCGATAGGGTTCTTCAGATCACCAAGGACAAGCTCCCAGGCCAGATTGGTAACGATCCGTTCAATAGAACTCAAGTTATCACCCGGAAACGCAATATTACATAATTAATTAAGTCAGTGACCTTGACCGCTTGACGCCAAAATCGATAGGGTTCTTCGGACCATCAAGGACAAGCTCCCACACCAGATAGGTCACGATCCCATCAATAGAACTCGAGTTATTATCCGGAAATGAAAGCCTGAACGGACGGACAGACGGAAAAAGCTATATACACCCATATATTTATATAAATAATAACATAATAAATGTTCTGTTGAATATTTTGTAACTAATTCGACTGGGAGCTGTTCCTGATAACAATAAGACAAGAGGCCCAAGCGACCTGTGTCGCTCACCTGGAGCACCATCAATTTTTGTCAAAATTGTTGGTGGGTGGTTTAGCAGTCTTTTAAATGAGTTTGTGGACATATTTGCAAGTGCAATATGGCTGCCAAACACACTACATTTTGATTGGCCCACAGCGCCCATGTTTTTTTGATGGATTAACTTCCCTTGAACAAATTTTAATGGCCCAAATTTTGGCCTGATCCCTTCAGCGGTTCTGGAGGAGTCGTTTTCAGGAAAACTAGGTGATCCAAGATGGTCGCCGAACCATTTGGTCAATCGAGTCCTCTTGAACAAACTTGGCTTACCTCTTGGCCTACATGAAAATTCTCCAAGCGGTTTTGGAGAAGATTTTTAAAGACATTTCCTAAAATCGGCCAAAATCCAAAATGGCCGCCGGCCAAATTGGCCGATCAGGTTCATTTGAACAAACTTGGATCCCTATGCCCTAAAAGATGCTTCCTGCCAAACATAATTGAAATCGGCCTAGTTGTTCTCGAGAAGAAATTTTAAATTTCCCATTGCTTTAGCATGGGAGCTTTTGACGAGAAAATTATCCAAGATGGCTGTCAAACTGTTTATCCGACAATTTTTAAAATTGCAAATTTGAGCTCAGAATACCCAAAAACATATACAGAACCAATTTTGGCCTCAAAATCCATCAAATAAAAAAACCCAATATGGCCGCCAAACAGGCTACATTTTGATTGGCCCACGACGGCCATGTTTTCTGATGGAGCAACTTCCCTTCAACAAACTTTAATGGCCCTTAGGCCCTGATGATATCTCCAAAATTTCGGCCTGATCCCTTCAGCGGTTCTGGAGAAGTTGTTTTCGGGAAAACTAGGTCATCTAAGATGGCCGCTGAACCATTCTGTCAATCAAGTCATCTTGAGCAAACTTGGCTTATGTCTTTCCCTAGATGAGGTTTCATAAGTTTTGAATCGGTTCCCCAAGCGATTTCAGAGAAGATTTTTAAAGACATTTCCTAAAAATTGGTCGAAATCCAAGATGGCCACGGGTCAAATTAGCCGATCAGCTTCATTTGAACAAACTTGGATCCCTATGCCCTAAGGATACTTCCTGCTAAATATAATTGAAATCGGCCTAGTAGTTCTCCAGAAGAAGACATTTAAAATTTCCCATTGCTTTAGTATAAGTGCCTTTGGCGGGAAAATAATCCAAGATGGCTGCCAAATTGTTTATCCGACAGTTTCGAAAATGGCAAATTTGAGCTCGGAATACCCAAAACCATATATAGAACCAATTTTGGCCTCAAAATTAATCAAATAAAAAAATCTAATATGGCCGCCAAACACGCTACATTTTGATTGGCCCACGGCGGCCATGTTTTTTGATGGATTAACTTCACTTGAACAAACTTTAATAGCCCTTAATCCCTGATCACATTTCCCAAATTTCGGCCTGATCCCTTCAGCGGATCTGGAGAAGTGGTTTTGGGGAAAACTAGGCCATCTAAGATGGCCACCGAACCATTTGGTCAATCAAGTCTTCTTGAACAAACGTGGCTTAGCTCTTTCCCTAGATGATGTTTCATGAGTTTTGAATCGATTCCTCAAGTGGTTTCGGAGAAGATATTTAAAGACGTTGCCGAAATCCAAGATGGCCACCGGCCAAATTGGCCGATTGGCTCTATTTGAACAAACTTGGATCCCTATGCCCTAAGAATGCTTCCTGCCAAATATAGTTGAAATCAGCCCAGTGGTTCTTGAGAAGAGGTCGTTTCAAGGAAAAGTTGACGGACGGACGGACGGATGATGGACGGACACACGACGGACAGTCGCCAGGGCATAAGCTCACTTGGCCAGGTGAACTAATAGTGTTTATTAAATAGTAAATTCAACAAAAACATACAAAGGAGGAATCCAGTTTTAGCTATGCCGTGCACATCTTTAACTAAGCTCCACCCACACTTGGCCTGTGTTGGGATCGATAAATCCCTGCACTCCCTGAATGTCAATTTTTCAGAAAACTATACAGGCAATTTGTTCATATTTTGAAACTAATTTGACTTGGTGCTGTTGCTGCTGTACAGTCAATTAGTTTCCAAGATATTCAACAGAATGTTTATTAAACATTAAGCATTTATGATGGACTAAATCGTGCCAGTAATGATGCAGTTGATTATGACATCAGTATACATGTGATGTGGTTGATTATAACATCATGGGATTGATCGATAAACTGGATTCCTCCATTACTGTCAGACTTTTGCCCCTTTCATGTCAGTCCAATGTCATTTGATTGTGACATCATGTGGCAAGTGACATATTCTGATTATGATGACACTTGAGTGACAGATAAAATCACTCTATATTCATGAGCTTTTCAAAACAGTTAGGTTAATTCGCAGTACTTTTCAAGTCAATTTCTAATTCAAGGACTTTTCAAGGCAGATGCCAAAATTCATGAACCTTTCAAATCGAATGACTAGTTCAAAGACTTTTCAACAATGTTCAACGCAGATGCCAAATTTCAAGAACATTTCAAAATTGTACAAAACCCTCAATAAAATGAGTTTATATGAAGCTTCAGGTTTGAACACATTGATACTGGACAGTCTTACAAGAAACTAACAACATGCTTAGCTCTTTCATTCACATTGGCTTCTTACAAGAAACTTACACAACCTTTAGCAAACGCTCAATCTAATTCATTCATGATACTGGCTCCTCTGAGTCTTACAAGAAACTAACAACATACTTAGTTAACCTATAACACTCATATCAGCCAAAAACGGCTTCTGCAGTCATCTTGAGAAATGAACCGAGCCAGTCATTCCAGTGGTAAATTTTCAAAAATAGTCTTCCCTTGGTCTGCAAATGGTGAGAAAATAAAAAATTTCTTGACCAAATTCGAGGGTTAAAATGTTAACACTCACTCTAATTCATTCATCAGCTGCTCCAGCCTCACATGATGGCGAGGGCCACGAAGCTGCAGCCAGAAACGGCCGGGATTGTCGATGTTTGACACGTAGAGCTCAAACAGGTCAGAAAACTGATGAATGTCCAGAGTAAGTGACTTGTAGGCTGACCCTTCACCGACTACATCGTACGGGAGATCGGGCCGATGTGATTGAGGTGTTACAGATGATTTTAGCGATTTCGGCGATGATGGCATAATAACTGGAATATTATCTAACTAAAATAATAAAATTAAAACATATTATAACATGCTTCATGTACACATTCTTGACATTCTACAAACGAACAGTACATGAGGACGACGATTTCAAAAAGGTTACTTTAGTCGTTATTCTCATAATAGAAGTAAAATAGCTCACACTATGAACATGAAATTACAATGAAAATAAAATTAAAGTTTAAACTTTAACACTCCGATGTTAATATCTTATCTTTTACTGTGCCAATAGCAACAATTTTGGTGGAAGATCCTGCTGTCTACGACAGCACCATAGACAGCACTATCTTTCACCAAATTTGTTGAAAAATTAACACCAGTTCATCTTTTAATTTAATTTCGAAAATTTAAATTTGTATGGGTTAACTGACCTCTGTCTCGGGCACCTGTACTACTGCAGGCAGGGCTGGCTCCTCTCGATCTTTCGTCATCGGGCAAATGAAAACACGACCTACAAACAGAGAAACTTGAGTGGAGATATTGAAAATGCAGATAGACTCAGACTTGCAGTAAGCGGGACGCACACAAAAGTTATCAACTCACCAAACATGCACAAGAATCTGTTTGCTAAGCTGATAGCTTAAGTGCAGTTTCAGTGCACACGATGAGCTAACCCCTTACCATGGTGCAGCTATAACACCATAACCAATCTGTCTTCTAACAAAACATCATATCACTTCCCTTGTGCCGCCAGTTTTAAAGCCATTCATGTGAGAGTGATGTGTGCTGTCATTGATTAATTGATTATCTTATCTAAGCTGTTAGCTCATTTCAGACCACACGTGAGTTTTCGGCATGATACACTAATCTTAAACATGATAGATATTTTCCTAACAGTCATTCGTAGCTAATGACTCAGCAAAACTTAACCGCACACGAGAGCTACCAGCTTAGACAACTGGATGGTTAGGTTCAATTCCCTGTATTATGATATAACTCATGTTAATTTTGGAAATATCGTTGCTACAAGGTGTTGTCATCTCTAGGTCTGTGTTCTCACCAGAGCTAATCAGGAATAATATGGCGTATGAAATATACATGTAAATAAAATATTGATATTGATTTTTGATTATGTTGTATATCTAGACATTAATTATTGATATATTTTTATTTTGAGATGGCTTGTAAACAGATAGTAATTATAACTTTACTGTTTAAATTTTTGTTTGAAAAGCAAATAGAAATGATTCAAGATTCTTTAAATTTTATATAGATATAACAGACTCTTGGCAATGTCTTAGATTCTTTTAGGCACATGCATTTTGTTAAGCTAGCCCCTTTGTTTAGATTCTTTTGATTGTGGTCATTAGTAAACAGTGTTCAGTTTATGACACAAACACTGCCAACATGTCTACCTATTATCTGAAATAAGCACATCTTAACAGTACTTAGAAGTCTTTCACTAAATTCTTGAGTCGCTCATGCACACATCTAATGTTATTTATTATACAGGGCAGGGTTTTACTAACACATGGCTTATTCAATACATTGTCCATTTTATTACATAAATCTGGATAACTTTGATATTCCTATCTATTACTAAGAATTTTGTAGCTCTTTAGTAAAATAATGGTTTGCAGTTAATGTACAATTTATTATATAAATACTGGCAACTATAATATTTCTATATAAAACTTGTCTTTTATCTTCCCGCAAATGGGCTGGTGTTATCATACACAAGGCATTATCTTCATATTGTCTCAAATCATGTTCTATGCTTCATTGTACTATCCCAGATCAGATTTTCATTGTGCTTTGGGAGCAGTCAATTTATAAATATAAGCTTAGGTCATTATGCAGAAAATACAATGTCAAAAGTTCTCCTGAAATTCCACTCCTGACATTATGTAAAATTATGCAATGTGACGAAACTGAACACCTGCTAAGATTTAATTAAATGTTGATAAATGTTATTTACAAAAGCCAGACAGTTAACATAACCATTGGCCTAAGTCCATTGTCCAATGACAAATCAACTGCCAGACAAGATGAGCCAATCACACTGAATCCAACTTTAGCTGAGATAATTTGGAACCTTTATAAGCAAGAAATTTCTTGTGGAGCACTGCACTGAACTGAATTTAGCATTAATAAAAAGTTGCAGTTTGCTCTGATTATTTACGAAGAATTTCTTGCCTTCTTTTTAAGGTAAGCCATAGTCAATTTGTTTCATAAAGTAAAAGACTAACTGCATCAACAGCCTTTAGAAAGTCAAAATTATTTACAATTCATAAGTTAGATTTATAGCTATATTTTGAATTGAAGAATGATTATAGCACAGAGTACAAATTATCTCACCAGTAAGCTTTTTGATAATTGTGTATATTTAAAATGCAAGCATTTTTAACCAAATTTTCATAAGCTGATTTTTCAGTTTAGTATACTTGCATTTGCTGAAGCTATAATTACTTGGAAGTCAACAAATGTACTGTCCATAATTCAGTAAGATATTTTGGACGCTGTTGATAATTTACCATTTTTATAGTGTGTATTTTTTATATTAAACTTTATATTTTTATTATTATATATATCACATATCTTTGATTAATAAAAGAGCTGAATGCATTTGATGTTTAAGCCATTAAAAATAGTAGTCTCCCCTTGTGTATGGATGCAAATATCACATTTTGGAAGTGAAATGAATTATTCATGGATTTCACAATTTACAGACAATCAAGTTAATTGAAGAAAATATTTTAATAATTCCCTCCAATCAACTATGATTTATTTAGACTTAACATTGAAAACATTTATCAAAGATTTATCTAATTTGGATTAATTGAAGTGAAAACAAACAAGCATTTGATTTATGTTTGTAATTCAGTCCAGTCAAATTATCTCCCCTGAATAGAACTAAATTTGTCTAGTCTGAGTTGTCTCCCTTGGTTGACACCGACTTATTTTGGTGTGTTTTTGCATCCATCAATTTATTTTATATATACATGTATTATTAGGCTTATGTATTCAAATGAATTGAGAAAGCTAGTTTATATGATTTTCGCATATAGTTATCTGTTTAATTTTAGAATATTCAGTCTCAAAGATGATTATGAATTTATTTAATAAGTAATTAAATGTAATACAGTTGATCATATATATATCTACAGTAACTATATTGATATATCTACTGAATAAGTCACTGGACTGAATTTAGCCATAATAAAAAGTTGCAGTTTGCTCTGATTATTGACGAAGAATTTCTTGTCTTCTTTTTAAGGAGTAAATCCCCGGCCAAGCGAGTGCGACACCAAGACAGCCCGAACCATCATTACAATAAATCCCACACACCCATAATAATGCCATACTTCAGTCAAATGTCATACTTCAGCATAACGCCACACTTCAGTATAATGCCATACTTCAGTATAATGCCATACTTCAGCATAATGCCATACTTCAGTAAAACGCCATACTTCAGTAAAACGCCATACTTCAATATAACGACATACTTCAGCAAAACGCCATACTTAAGCATAATGCCATACTTCAGTATAACGCCATACTTCAGTAAAACGCCATACTTCAGCATAACGCCATACTTCAATATAACGACATACTTCAGCAAAATGCCATACTTAAGCATAATGCCATACTTCAGTATAACGCCATACTTCAGTATAACGCCGTACTTCAGTATAACGCCATAATTCAGTATAACGCCATACTTCAGTATAACGCCATACTTCAGTAAAATGCCTTACTTCAGTATAACGCCATACTTCAGTATAACGCCATACTTCAGTAAAATGCCTTACTTCAGTATAACGCCATACTTCAGTAAAATACCTTACTTCAGTATAACGCCATACTTCAGTATAATGGCATACTTCAGTACAACAGCATACTTCATCATGGCCTTATTCCTGGAAAAGTATCTAGTGAGAACAGGGCCTAAGACACCAACAGTTTTTAGGCAGTCTTTCCAGCAGCTTCCATTACGTGGTTTTCTGTGAAAAAATCTATGTCATAATATGACAAAATTTGAGATTTTATGATAGTCTACTTAATAGTATCCAATGCAATTTCTGAAGACTGGTTGCATATTTAATTAGCAAACCGGGAATAGGTCGTGCGTGTGCACGTGCGTGTGGGGAGAGGGAGGGTGTTGTGTGGCGAGTAGCTAGACCATCATCTATTACATACTCTTGCTGTTTAACCCTATAATGGTCAAGCCAGTCAAAACTCGGCATTGCAGTGGTCGTGAGAACTAGGGTTTTTTCCAAATGTCAAGAGAAGAGTATTTTTGAAAGCTTACCACTGGAATGGTTCTTTTTTTAACCCTTTAATTCTCACATAGCAAATGACAAAAACTGTTTATGATGCAAGGAATATTCTTTATGTTCAATATTTGGCATCAACAGCTTTCAATCAGATTAGTTTCAAACTAATTAACCAGCTTTCCTGTATTGCTATCTTGAAAAGGAAACACTAGAAAGTCAAGAGTTAATGGGGGAAGCCATATTTAATCAAATTAACAGACACAATTTATTTAGATTTTATTTGGCAAACATTTTCTGACTACATAAAAGTAAAGGGAATCATCTGACTCTCATGTGAGCAAGCATAGCTAGAAGTACATACTAACCGTCTGCCTGCAGAATTTCTGCGGACTACATTTTCTATATGGTTTAACTCTGGACATACTGTATGTTTAGAAAACAATTTGACTGAAAGTTGTTGGTGGCTAAGCCACTAACAACTTTCAGTCAAATTGTTTTCTAAATATTCAGCAGGTCTAAGTTTTGCTTATTGAAATTATGGTCTGGTGACTTGCAGCAGCGAAACAGTTAACAACGGTCTTGTCATTTTTGGTTTGCGATGACTAAATAGCTAACTGCCTGACTGCCGAGTTTTTGCAGACAAGATAGCGTGATCGGGAGATGGATGGGCATCAATCAAATGGTTATTACTATACAGATGATGATTCGAGGAATAAATGTTATCATGATATAAATGTATTCTACTTATAAATTTTGCACATATGTGTATCGCAATTGTGCTGGAAAACAGAATATGTTTGAAGAAAATATTTATATTTATCCACGTAAATTATATCAGCTTTACCCCTGTCTTTCTAATTCTAAATCATTAGAGGTTATATCTTTGGACCTACTAAATATTTTGAAAACAACCTGACTGAAAGTCAAACTGTTTTCATAATATTCACCGAGTTCAGTGTTCGCTCATTGAAATTATTGTGTAGTGGCTTACAGCAGCGAGACAGTTAAGATAACATCATATATCCCATGCAGAGACACACAGCCGAATGTGATACCCCCTTCCACTTATCAAAGCCAGGCTTGTGTACATTGCTCACATGATACTTTCATGAGTGGTCAGCGGGAACCATGTAACGATATACCTGGCAATAACACTTTCCACAAAACCACTGCAAGAGCCATTTGGTTCTATTTCTATTCATATCATCAGTTATTGGGGTTCCAACCTTGGATGAGGGTAAATATTATAGTCATGATTGTGTACATTGCTCAGTTTATACTCTCTCTTCTCACAACTAGTGGTTACTTATGACAGTGTGTTTGCTAAAATAATCGATAAAGCAATTAGTAAATACATGTAGAGGTTCTGAAACTAATGAATCCGAAAGCGAGTGCAATTTGATCATTTTCACCGAGGTTGATAATAGTGATATTAAATGGGGCCGAGTTTGAGATTCTATTTATTTTCGACTGCTGAAATCCATTTGAAGGCACCATTTTGACCCCTCTGGTTTCGTCGCTGTGATGCACCACTTGTCAAGAGATCAATGCGCCACAAAAAATAATGACAAACAAAACATTACTGTTTCGGACTTGAAATTACCTTTAATCCAACTTTTAAAATGTCTGCGTCTACCATGCTAATTTACAAACATATTCCATAACTAGATAGTATATATATATATATAAAATTTAAATCAATAACCTATGGTATCTTGGCGTGTTGCCATTTTGGCCGCCATTGTCGGTACAAAACATCTGCAGGCTTACGCGGGGCATTTGGGATCATTACGCATTATCATACCAAGTTATCGAGTCAAGGAAAACCTTGCGTTGAATATTACAAGTGTGCTCATATCGTGAAATTTTAGATGTGGTGAAAGCCGTATTTATATGATAAAATAATCTTCTTGAGGTCTCTGAATGGGAAATGAGATTTTCATGACTGATTTTGGACAGTGTTACCGAGCTTCTTACCTTCTCCTTTGTAGACAATATGTAGATATTTATCCATGAGAGAGAACAGGAACATTTCCAGGGAAGAGAATCCAAGATCCTCTACATTCAGCTCATAACCCATCTCCCTCTGAAAAAACACAATGTGCAATGAATATGTTATCAACTAGCAACACACTTACACATATTAGCATCCTTTCATTTGATCCAATGGTTCACATTCTCACTAGTGGACAATAAAGCATCTAGAATTGAACTACCTGCCACCAGAGGTGAACACCATATTAGAGATATCAAATAACTGACTAGGTTATCGAGCCAGTCATTCCAGTGGTAAATTTTCAAAAATACTTTTCTCTTCACCTGTAAATAGTGAATACTAAGCAAAAATTTCAATTTATTTGACAAATCTAGCCTAGTAAAGGGTTATTTAACCCATTAACACTTACATTTGTTCAAAGAAATTTCAAAAATCTCCATTTACAGGCCAATAGAAGACTGTATTGAAGATATACCACTGAAATGACTGGCTCGATAAGTTGTAAATTTTCAAAAATACTCTTCTCTTGGTCTGCAAATTGCTATGTCTCAAAACCACTACAGAAGCCGTTTTTGGCTGATATGAAGGGTTAAAGACGATTAGAATGTTTGGACATGTTAGATGACATCATGTTCTTGGTAAATGATGTGTTCTCCTGTTGTACTCTCATTTCACAATGTTGGTGAAAGATCTGATTTACAGCAGATGGTGTGGTCACATTCCCGACATTGGCATAAGCCCACATGCTTCTCTGGCTCATGTGAACAAATAATTTGACTCCAGAAAATCAATCAAGTTGTTAGGTCATCTGTAGGCCAAATTTGGTTCAGATCCTAATAATGGAAAACTTTACTGCACAGAAGTGATATCCAGGGACTCTCATAAGGGTCCTTTTAAGGGTACATCCCCAAAATGCAACTTGGAACCCCAAAAGTAGTGGTAGAGGGTCCCTTGAAAATTTTGCATGATTTTTAAATACTACTGTAGTTTTATAGGTTTTTGCATAAAAATACCTACAAAATCTTGTAAGTCCCTGGTACCTTCTAATTTTAGCATGGATGAGAAATACTGGTTGAGAACACCAGATTTCAGATTAGGACCCACAAATTTCAGCTTGGGACCCCCAGATAATCTCAGAGAGTGGGATACCTGGGACCTCCAAAATTTAAATGCCATGAGAAACACTGGTGACATCATATGCAAAGATATGGCTGAAATAAGAGACTGAATATCATAATAGCACGCTCTCCCCTCTCACCTTGAACACAATAGGCAGGTCTGTGAGCAGGATTCCAGAAGGATAACACTGAATGAGATCTCTCAGCTTCTCCTTAAATTCCTCATCAATTCCAACTGGCTCTTTCTGAAATTCTTTTCCCACTTCTGCAACAAAGAGAAATCAGCTGAAGACATAACAGTCCACTTGAATGGAGGAATCCAGTTTTAGCTAAGGCCACGCCTATCTCTAGCTAAGTTCCCCCCCCCCGACTATATCAATTTCCAGAAAACTATACAGGTAAGCTGTTGAATATTTTGAACCTAATTTGCCCAGTCAATTTAGTTTCAAAATATTCAACAGCATGTTTATTAAACAGTAAAGACATACAATTTGTACAACAACACACACTTAGTCCATCATCAACTAAGCGTTTATCATAGACATCACATAGTTGATTAACCTTACTACTGATGTTAAAATTCAATTTTTTTATTTGTTCGACAGCGAAGAACCTGGTTTATGTTTTTCAACAATTTTGGCGGACGATGTTGCTGTCTACGACAGCACCATCTTCCACCAAATTTCTTAAAAAACGACCACCAGTTCATCTTTTAATTTAAGTTGAAAATTTAAAACGTTGACATCAGAGTGGTAAGAGTTATATGATCGACTGACAAAATGGAATTCTCCATTACATACACCGATTCTTGATATCATTAATTGTACGTTCAAACTGTAACCAAGACCATTCTGAATATTGTATATACAACACTTTTATATACAAAATTATGTCGAATATCGCCACGTGCATATTACTGAATAACATTGCTAGTTTCTATAAAATTATTTTCCCAATATTGAACAAAATATGTCTTAAATTGTAAAGAATCCCTCTGTCTTGTTGGTTGGGTTCAGTGTTTGAAGATGAATAAAAGTTTGAACTTACTGCAGTGATTGTTATTGCCATATACATATTATACAATCTACATTAGGAGATTATCTGATATCCAAAATGTTAGCCGGATCGGATTGATAGTTTGCGATATATCCAGAGACTGCAGGAAATGTCAATTTCCCTTTCTCCGAGATCTAACAATACTCACCATTCTGTTACTTCTGATATACAGCTGGCTCTGACAGCGGCTCTAGGACTATAGACTTAGAAAGCTTTACCGACTCCTGGGAACCGGGTACTCGGCTCCCAACTGCCGAGTACCCGTTTACCATAGAGCTCATATTGTTTGCATAGCCACCAAACAAGAGAAAACTATGGCTTGCCTCCGTGGGGCTGGGAGGCTGGGTCCGTAACAGAATGGTGAGTATTGTTAGATCTCGGAGAAAGGGAAATTGACATTTCCTGCATTCTCCTTCGATCAATACTCACCATTCTGTTACTTCTGATATACACCAGATTTGATCAGTAACCTGGTGGGAAGGGGCAAGCCATACATGCTAATTTTGCCCCTTGGAGAAAGATTTTAGACTTCAAACTTGACTAACGGAGACCTAAAAAGGACCGTCAAGTTTACGGAACCGAATCACATTCGCGTCACAGCTCCCCCCCCTTTTTCCTCCTAAGAAAAGGGAGAGAACTAACGAACATGTATCTCGCCTGAAAACACCAATATGCCAAGAGGGTTAACTACTCCCTGCATATCGCTTGTATTAGCCTGGGAATGAGCATGAATATATACGATGAATGAACATGATACATATACATAATACAAAAAACTCTCACTTGTTGAATTACCTTATGATAACAGGACTTCAGACGTACCGCCTACAACCATTCACCGGTTCGGCCATCAGTGACACAATCTGGTTGACTGACATTTGATCGGATCGATCATAGCCAAAGCCTGGAAATGCAAGCTGGCGGTAAGAATAATTTTTGTGGCAAAGTCTTTGCCAAATCAAATGAGTAGTTTCTGAGATATAGTTGCAGTGAGATGGACAGACAGACACAGACAATCAATGACACAGGCGATATACCAACCTGGTGGTGCATTTTGGGGGTGGTACAGTAGCCAATCACCATGACGAGTTGGACGTCTGATGTCAACAGTTTCTGGCATAGAGGAAATAAACTCAATCAGATTCCAATAGCCTTGCTCTTTCCATGGAAGCTCTCTGCCATACCGTGCCTGAATATATACAAGATAAACTATAGGTATCGAGTTCCAAATTCTAGTCACGCACACACAGCCAAACCCACTATCATGTGCACGCACGCATGCTCACACACACGCACGCACACACACACGCACACAATTCAAGATGCATGCATGTGAATTCAATATTCTAGTACACACACACCGTCTGTAGAGATGTAGCCTCTATTACATATGCACACGAGTAAACACTAACGAAGACAGATGCACACACTCACACATTTCTATGCGGCAATTTAACCAAGGGCTTGTCTTAAAAAGAGACTATAATTTACAACAATGACACCTTGGTCCACAATCTGCACATTTGTGACATTGTTATACAATGGCTGTAACACGTCGCAGACTATGGTGACATAATACTCAGATTCTCTCCAAACTATAACTGTAATTATAATGGGATTCAAAGGCGATATATTTTAGCCATTTATTATGTTTATTCACCAGATTTGTTCAACAGAATTTCTTATAGAGAAGGTACATCTGCTGAACAAGATTATTTTTTTATCAATTTATTACTTTGCATACCTTGTACTCTCCGGGAAGTTTTACAGATTGCAGTCCACATGGAAAATCACCAAGAATCTGAAAATTAAGATAAACTACACATGTAACTAACAAGACACGTGTCCCCCCCCCCACCCCCAACCCCACCGCCAGAACATGAATATTTCAACTGATATCAGTGACATTAAAGAAGACTGAATTCTTAGTTGCAAGACTTAAATTGAATATGAACATTAACCCTGTCTCGACAAAGCCGGCCAAAAACGGTCTCTGCAGTGGTCTTGAAGAAGGTCCATTTGCATGCCAAGAGAAGACTATTTTTGAAAATTTAACACTAGAATGCCTGGCTCAATAACCGAGCCAGACTATCCAGTGGTAAATTCTCAAAAATAGTCCTATATTGGCCTGCAAATGGGCATTCAGTAAGGAAATATTTTGAATTTCTTGATAAAAATCTGACCATTAGAAGGTCAAAGGGGTAGTTTCACCACTGGAAGATAAGCAGCACTGTTCATGATTAATTAGATTAATGCATAATCATTCAAGGTATTTACTGGAAATATGAGAAAAGTCACTGCCCAATCAGACGTATGCATTTAAAATTTGAAACCTTTTTTGGATGGCATATAGTTTGGGTCCCTGTTAACTCTAACACTCTGATGTTAATATATTATCTTTTACAGTATCAATAGCAAGGAAACTTGTGTACATTTTTCAACAATTTTGGTGGATGATGTTGCTGTCATAGACAGCAACAGCTTCCATCAAATTTGTTGAAAAACGACCACCAGTTCATCTTTTAATTTAATTTGATAATTGTAAATTTTGACACCAGAGTGATAAGGGTTAAACAGATGCTATGCACATACAAACTTGGAATCTCTTAGCAGTGGTTCATAAATACTCCATCTGTTAACACTTTCACATATTTAACACTTTCATGTCAAACTTTTAATTTTCTAATTAAATTAAAAGGTGAACTGGTGTTCATTTTTCAACAAATATGGTGGATGTTTGTTAAAAAATGTACACCCGTTTCTTTGCTATTGACACGGGAAAGGATACAATATTAGCATCAGAGTGGTCCGGCTTAACTAATTAACACTCAAGCTGACCAAAAATGGCTTCCACGCTGCTCTTTTGAAACGCTGGAATGACTGAATGATAATCTTGAGCAAGTCATTGCAGTGATAATTTCTTTACATAATCTTCAAAACATAAATTCAAGAAATTTAAATTTTCTAACGGAAAATGTTCATTTGCAGATCAAGAACACTACTTTTGAAAATATACCACAAGAATGACTGGGGTAATTTTTCAAAAAAAGTTTTCTCCTGCCCTGCTTAATGCAATTGATGATGGACTAAGTGTCGTTGTACGAATTGTATGTGTTTACTATTTTATAGGCATTCTGTTGAATATTTTGAAACTAATTTGACTGGGCGCTGTTGCTGCAGTAGGCAGCAACAGCATCCAGTCAACTTAGTTTCAAAATATTCAACAGCTTACCTGTATAGTTTCTGGAAATTGATATTCAGGGAGTTCATGGATCGATCGATTCCAACACAGTCAAAGTGTGGGTGAAGCTTAGCTAGAAATGGGTGAGGCATAGCTAAAACTGGATTGTGCGTTTATGGAATCATTGTTGCACTAATTGTGTCTTTACTAGTTAATAAACATCTATACTAATATGCTGCTGAATATTTTGAAACTAATTTGACTGGCATGACTGGGCACTGTTGCTGCCATAGACTTCCATAGCATCCAGTTAAATTAGTTTCAAAATAGTCAACAGCTTACCTGCTTAGTATTAATATTCAAAATATTCACAGCTTTTATGTGCAGGCAACCGTACAGGAACTGTTGCAAATTTTGAAATTAATTTAAATGGAAGCCATTGCTACCTTAGGCAATGAGTAAACTTAATCTCAAAATATTCAACAGAATAAGTTTTATATATCGTAATGATATATACCTTTCCAGGATTTATAATTGAAAGGGCTAAATAAGTTCTAAGCTATCTGCCTGACTGCTTGACTGCCTACCGGAGACTGCCTACCTGAGTAATTTCGCGCTGGAGTACACTCTCCAACGTCTCGTCCGCCGCCACCTCCACCTCCTCTACATCGTCCATATCCCACACCTCTGGACTTGCAGTATCCCTGCTCTCAATGCCAGATGTCTTACAGATGCTCGGTGACCGAGGAGCAGTAGTGTGCTGCTGGTGTCCAGACACCATACCAGAACGGCCATCACTTGGAGCTGTATTGATGTGGATAGGTTTACTTGTCTCATTTCTCCCACCTTTTTGATTTTACATAAAATTACATAAATGATTATACGGTAATAAGGTCACTAAATATCACTTGAAAACTATAACAAAAATCTGCAATAAATAACATGATGTATATTGTTTATAAAAAATCAAATTTAACCAGAAAATCCAAATTTTTGCAAAGTAACTGTCAATAATTGCAGGCTAAAAGAGAAGATTGCAAGAGGTTACAGGGATTAGAACAAAAATGGCTTTTGTATGAGGTATTTACTGCTGCTGAGGTTGTTGTTGTCACTATCGGTCATTGTAACGAAAATATGTTTGCTGACTTTTATTAGTAAAGTTGGCATTGGAAAGACATGCTGTTTTTTTCTACACACTATGCCTTTAACTTGGGAACATCTCATGCACAGTAAACAAGAGCCATCAGAAGACGTCATACAATATAATGGTAGCTCAAAAATAAAGTTTAAAGGGAAATTCCAGTGAAAATCGTGAATAAGTCAACTAAAAATATACTATAATCCGAAATAGTTGCTGCAAAAAGATATAAAATACACCGTTCCATTGCCGAGAAATAATAAATGAATATGCCCAAAATGGTCGAAAATGATACTCCTCGGGCGCATCCATTTTCTCGCAACGAGAGCGAGAAACCACGAGATTATGACGTCAATGACACACCAGCAAAATATCGACACACCAGCAAAATATCGCCAGTGCTTTAGATTTACCTGTTTACTTCGCGTTATGAAGGCCGAATATTAATTAACCATTTAATGACCAAATTCTGTCAGAAAATCAGAATATTTCCTTATTGAATGGCCATTTGCAGGCCAAGCGGACTATTTTTGAAAATTGACTACTGGAAAGGCTGGTTCGGTTACTGAGACAGTCGTTTAATTGTAAATTCTCAAAAATAGTCTTCTTTTAACCTGCGTCCTCGACTTGACGATTGCAGAGGCCAGTGCTGGCATGAAATGATTAAATCGCAACATGTCCGCATGTCAAGCATGGGCTTGCAGTAATAGAAACGATCATGGAAAGGCTATGGCAATTCACATTTTCAGATACCGGATCCACAGAAGCATCCACATAAAAAGGGGTTAACTGACAGATGGCTTCATAACATCGGCACTTCATGGATATATTCCACAGTTAAATTTGGAAGACACAAGTTTAGAACATATGGTCTGTATAATTTTAAAATAATGTGTCATGAATTTCAAAACAAGAGGCACAGTAATTAATTTTAATATAACAGACTCAAGCTCGACAATTAATGTCAGTATTTGCTTGCATCAATTGTAAAATGGAATTTGCAAACCAAAATGAAACGATGCTGATTGTCCGGTCGGTCAATTATAGGCAATCGCTTAGTGGCTTACTTCGTAGACGACAGGTGACAGCTAGTAAATAATGGCAAGTGCACGCTAGACATAATTAGTAATTTAGTGCTTTCACACTATTGAAATCCAGCGTTATTAATCATTTACAATGTTTACTCCCAATTTTAAAATAACTATGCAGTGCTTAATATTCTGAATTAAATTTGCCTGGAGTTATGTTGCAGTAGCTTCCAAACAAATTAGTTTCACACAATATACTGGGTAAATTTTAAGCTTTCTGCTTTTCTGTCCTTGAAAGAGTTAACTAATTGATCCCAAATTTTAAAATGTTGACCGATATTTAATGTCTGTTGAATATTTTGAAACTGACTGGAAGCAGAAGTTGCAATAGGCAGCAACAGCTTTCAGAGAAATTACTTTCAACATTTATTCAACTAACATATTTTTACACTTTCAAGAAGTTGTTGTAACTGGTTAATTGCAAACATGCTCCTGGCATAACCCTTCAATGTGTTTTAAAAAATAGAATATGCCCATTTGCCGATCAAGAAGACACTTTTTGACAATTTAGCACTGCAATGACTGGCGCGATCATTGGGACACTAATTGCACTTTAATTTCCTCCACACACTGTGGCATAGTGTCAGATGTTTATCCAATATGCTAATTATCCACGAGATGCAAGATTTACCTCCCCTCGTTACGGCTACCCATGATCGGACAAAGAGAGTTGGTGTGTCGGTGACATCAGCCGCTTGTCTAAAATGGCGCCTCTCTCTACTGGTTACTTTAGCAATTTAAATTGAGGATATCTTTTTTATTTGTTGGCATAAAATTGTGCTCTTGGTCTCAAATTAATGCGGAGAATAAGTACCTTACACCCGATGCATAAAATCCCCCAGTGGAATATCCCTTTAATGTTTCCAAAACAAAAACTAGATAGCCCAGTCAATGCAAATCCCCACGCTCACCGCTTTGAACTTTTGATCCCCCACCCCACATGGGTAACTCACATATCAAATTTGGTTGAATTTCATCAACCAGTGTCAGAGGAGTTGCATTACAATGAATTTCATGACCGTTTGACTCCATCCACCCCCAAGCCCTTTGGGGGGAGGGGGAGGGCAGAGCCAACTGAAAATGTGCTCATCCACTCCACATTGATATGGGTAACTCTCATACCAAATTTGGCTGAATTCCGTCAGTTTCGGAGGAGTTGCATTACAATTAATTTCATTACCTTTTGAAGGCTCCCCCCCATCACCCACCTAAAGGGGGCGGGGCCAAATGTAAATGTGCTCATCCACTCCATGTTGATATGGGTAACTCACATAACTAATTTGGTTGAATTCCATCCAATGCTTTCAGAGAAATTGCATTAATCAATGTTTTTACCTTTTGACCCCCATCGCCACCCACCCCTGGGGGAGGGGCCAAATGTAAATGTGCTCATGCACTCCATATTGATATGGGTAACTCACATACCAAATTTGGTTGAATTCTGTTCAACGCTTTTGAAGGAGATGCGCTACAATCAACTTCCGCAGGTTAAAATTTGACCTTTTGACCACTCCCCCACCCCCTGGGGGTGGAGCCAAATGTAAATGTCCTCTTGCATTGCGCAATCAAATGGGTAACCCACAAATCAAATTTGGTTGAATTCCGTGTAACGGTTTCAGAGGAGTTCTATTATCTAAATAACGTTTTGCTTAAGCGCAATCATATGGGTAAGCCACATACTAAATTTCTGGAGAAGTGGTGCTTGTGGAAAGCAGATCATCAAAGATCGCGGCCAGACAAATCGACCAATCAGTTTTACTTAAACAAACGTTTGCCCTGGACAAAATTTGACCGCAAACTTGATAGGGTTGTTCAGACCAACAATGACAAGCTACCACACAAGACTGATAAAGATCCCCTCAATAAAACTCGAGAACTATCATCCGGAAACAAAATCTAATGTCACTAATTAGACTTTTGACGCCAAAATCGATAGGGTTCTTCGGACACCCAAAACCAACCCCTAAATCAAGATTGGTGAAGGTTGCTCCAGTAGAACTATCCCACCAGACAGATGGACACACGAACGGATAAAGGAAATCATATTTACCCCAGATATATCTATTAGGGGGGGGGGGGGGGTGAAACAAGAAGGACAATGACGGATTGGTGAAATCTATGCTCCACCAATACTGTCACACAATGCCGCAGCATGAAGATTGTCATTCAGGAAAATGACACAGCACATTGTGATCAAAGCTACTTATATACATGCAAGTACGGCACTGATGACATTCACTTAGCCCTAAGTATTAGAAATTCTTTTACAAGTAATCACAATTTCCGTAATTGGGTCCCTGTGACCTTGACATTTTGACTCCTAATTTAATAGCCTTCTTCGGACCCCAAAAGGAAACAGACAGACCAAATTTGTGGAAGATCCCTTAAGTACAACTTGCGTTATCATCTGGAAACACGAACAAATTTGCTTAATTCAGTCACCCGGAACTTGCTTAGTTCAAGGTGACCGAATTAAGCAAATTTATTTGTGTTTCGACTCCTTGCCATTTGAACACCAAAGTTAATACGGTTCTAAACATGCTAAATGTTAGTGTAATACATGTAATAACATACATCAACATGTGCACAGAATGGCTGCATCTGGTCTGTTACTCAAATATCACGTCATAATCAATTACATCACATGTAGGCTGATGTCACAGTTATAATTGACATAATAAAGCTGGAAAAAGTGTGTCAGGTATAGGAATTGTATACCTGTCTTAGATAGATTTACTATATAATAAACATTCTTTCAAATATTTTGAAACTAATTTGACTGGTTCACTGTTGTTGTCTATTGGCAGCAACAGCAAAGTCAAATTAGTTTCAAAATATCCAACAACTTACCTGTATAAACACCTTAAAATAGGATTTTGAGAATTCAGGGTGGAAAGGAAACAAATTGATCTCATCACACAAAGTGGACGGAGCTTAGCTAGAAATGGACAGAGCTTAGCTAGAAATGGATGGAGCTTAGCTACAAATAGACGGAGCTTAGATAGAAATGGGCGGAGCTTAGCTAGAAATTGAGAGCATAGAGATAAATCACTCGCTCTATTATGCTTACTTTTGGCATATCTTAAGGACACCTTCATTTCGCCATTGTCTTGTCGCTGTAAGCTGACGATATCCATTAAGAATTTCATCATCTCTAGCAGAGAGTTGAAGCCATTCTGTTGGTAGTAATAACACAACTGATAGCCATACCGTCTATCAAATGCCGTTTCAAACTTGGACAGCGACACTCCTGTTGGATACGCGTCGAGAAGCTGCTGTATGTGTTGCCTGATAAATGGCTTTACGTCGCGAGAGGCGAGAGGAGACGGTCGCAAGCGGGGCTGAGGAGGTACATATCGATCATAATGGCCATATCCATACCGCTGTGGTCTCCGTTTTGTTGGTACCTTTTGACGTTGGACGAGACTTTGTATACGTGCAGTAGCCTTGTCAGCGACTGCTGTAAGCACCATCTGACCACGGCTACATTGAATGTTAACAACATCTGGCATATCACGGACCATGTCTTCTATGTCTGTATAGCCAAGCTCCTTGACAGGTAATCGCTCACCGACTAATGAGTAATAATCAGATCTCAGCTTAGCGATCGCTACACCAACAGGTGACGATATCAAACATGCACGCATGTTGACTTTAACATGCGCACGTAAACTGGCAATGTCAGACATTATGATGAAAGCGTTAAAGTTACAATATAAACTATTTACAGCACAGGAAGCTTTGTTTTTGATAAATATATAAACAGTACACAGATCAGCGCGATGCTCACACTCCCTTCAGCGTCATCATCGGTCTGCAAATGAAAAACAGCATTCAATAAGAATCCAATTTCATAACTTTTCAGCAAGATATAAATACAGAGTCAAATTTTCCAAGCATGTGACATTTTGACGGTGAAGCCTTAGAAGAATGTAGGACTTCCTGTGATACCTTTTCTAAACAAACACTCTGGAGTATTCCTATTCCAAGGCTCGCCATCATTCCCTTTTACAGTACAGCTCAGAAATATCTTACCTCTTACCATTTTGATTTCAGAATTTATAATTTTTTTAATTAAATTAAAAGATAACTTTATGCAGTAGATAAAAGATAATTTGGTGGAAGATGTTGCTCTCAAAGACAGGAATATTGTCCACCAAAACTGTTGAAAAATGTCCACCTATTTCTTTGCTATTGACAAATTAAAGGTACAATATTGACATCAGAGTGGTAAGAGTTAACATGATTCCAAAACAAGACAATCTGTTGAATCAGGGGTAGATTTTAAAGATTTTTTCTACTAACCCAGACGGGATAGTGAATCATTGATTTTACTATCCCTCAGCAAATTTCACTAACCCAATGTTGATCACTTCTTTAATCCATTCACCGATGGATCCCTATAAAACTCATTTCCAAGGCAACCATACAGAAAAGTTGTTGAATATTTTGAAATAAATTTGTCCGGAAAGCCGTTGCTGCCTAAGGCAGCAACGGCTTTCCAGACAAATTAATTTCAAAATATTCAATAAAGCAATGAAAGATGAGCAGAAAATCTCTTCTTTTAGTGTAGATGACATCCATTTATGAATTGATGTTATTTGTAACTGTTCATTTGATAGAAATTCAATCAGTATCGTACAGTAAGGCGTTTTCGGGGGTCATGTGATTTTGAGGATATGTACTTTTGACGTTCTCACATGCGCATCGCTTATATTATGTCAACAAATCATGTGTCTTTAAATAGATACACTATTTTTACACCACAAGTGTACATTTTGATGTCAGTGTAGTGAAAAACATGTATTTTCACTATTACTTTTTTTACCCATGATAAAAATAGAGATAATTTGAAAGGAAATGATACAAATCAATCCAGTTTTTGCGTCCAACGACATCTGCCAGTTGCTGTACTGACTAACATAGCAGATCCGTTGCCCTAACAATAATTTATTTCTCCCTACGGGTGGAACTGTCATGGGGTGCTTATGTAGTTTCAGATCTAGATTGATTTTTCTCTACCCGCAATGATGATTCAAACAGACCCTAGTTACCACATACTAGATAAATTTCAATAATTTATTTTTCCATTTCCCGCTAGGCAAAACACTTATGTTCATTTTCAATACCACATTTACCAATTTCCAAAAGAAAAACTGAAAGATTTTAACTTTTAATGTTTTGGCTGAAATTTGCTACTACCCGGTTATTACGAAAAGCGGAATTTAACCTGATCTGGATTTACAACTATAAATTAATTTCTGTGTTTGTATCATTCCCATTTATGGCATTATTGTTGGTGACAGTCTCTCCTTTGCACAAATCATAAAAATTACATCAATTCACCGCCTCACTAGAGTTGAAATTATGCGATTACATCACCCTCTAAAACACATGACGCAATACTGAGATTGCATCTGTAGACCAGGTTGTGGATATTTATAAGCAGTAAGTTTATTTTAAGGTTTATTTTTATTTTTATGCATGTTTTCTTTCAATGAATCGTTGCTAGTTACGAAATTGACAAAATTTGTTGATAAAATTCCTACTCTTATATTACATTGGCAAAAATGTGCCTACACCCTCGAAAACATGTTATCCTATGATATAGTTGTTTTCAAGTTTTCTAAATACAGGGCATAATTTAGAATTTAATATTTGCATAGCATGAATTGCTATGCAAATTATAAATTGCATAGTTGTCTACAAAAAATGCATAGCAATTAACTCTTTCACGGATAAATTCCCTGTATCTCAAAGCAAACAAACAGGAAAACCTGTTGAATAATCTGAAATGGCTTCTTTGAAGTTAGTCAAATCAAGTTCAAAGTACAGAAATCTAGATAGTCATAAATGCATCATAATGTGTTGTTATCTCCCCTGGTTCTCAACAACCCTTGTAGGACTGTAGGTATGCTTGTCCAGCGGCCAAAAGTATAATGAGTCATTGGTAATTCAATAAACACAATATTTCAGTGAGGTAACGAGCAATATTAGATAGAATCTAAATACAGAACTTATCACCCTGAAAAGTCAAATCCATCAAATTACCAATGAAACATCACAATTCTGCACTCTGGAGCACACAGTCACTTCACCTTTCCAGAGTATCCATCCATCATCAGACCTCATATGACATCATAATCAGCACAGCGAGTGTATGATGACGTTATAATCATTACGTCACAAAGGGTTCCATATAGACCAGGGTTCCATATAGACCGTCACCAAATCTCAAATGGTCTGACACGTTGTATGAATTGCATGTCTTTGTAATTCTTTGCTATTTAATAAACATGCTGTTGAATATTTTGAAACTAATTTGACTGGGCACTGTTGCTGCCTTAGGGGAAATTGATAGTCAGGGTGTTCAGAGATCGATCGATCCCAACACGAGCGAGGTATGGGTGGCGCTTAGCTAGAGATGGGTGGGGCATAGATAAAAACCGGAAACGTCCATTATCACTACTGCAAATTGTGACCATGATAACTTGATTGCTGTATGTACGACATTATTTTATTTTAATAAAACACACACATGTAAAAATACATGTAGCACAGTTTTTGTTTTCCTTTGACAACTGAAAATTGTTTGACAACAATGCATGCATAACATCAACATAGTTCAGAATACCAACAAGCATGAATTAAAGGACAAGAACAACATTTCTATGAAAGAAATTCAAGCGGGTAAGTAAAATTAATAAATAACTTCAGAACTTAACTCTTTACTCAGTTTACTGATCATATGACATATGGTCAAGGGAGGTAATTCAGTCACACAATTTCACTTGCTATTTCAAACAAATAGGAGTTATCTCCCGTTCCCATGTGGGCGGACAAGGATTAATAAAAAGCTTCAAACGCTCCCTTTTTTGGAAATCGATGACATCGATGTCTGCTGCTGCTACACAATTCATGTCATCTGGAAGCGATTCGCTAGTGTGGTGAATTAGTTAGACTGTTAGACACTTAGAATCTCCCTTCCAAATCTAGATGATAGTACAACATAATGAGTTGTTTAGTGTTTGTTTCTGTAAGGCTTTCACGCCGGTCATTGAGAATATGTTTATATTGTGAGGAGAGGTCAACATCCACACTAGCAACTGGCATCCACATGACATCAAGAGAAATGGCCGCCAGCTGTGGAGATCTCTCTGCTATTGATTTCCAAAAGGGAACAATGTGAAATGGTTCTGGTATTTCATTATCATCATAGCCAGTATAAATCTGGAATTCTTGCAGCACACGGTCACCATTGGATGGTGATGCCATTCCAGAAATGGCTTGATAGTCGTGGATCAAAAATCTTCATTGCTTTGTACAGGCGATATGGTGGATGAGCATCAATGTGTAACTGTAGTTTTTTAAGTGCATTGTTGAAGGCACTAGGGCTGCGCGCTTTGGCTTACAGCCATATCGGTTTCGATATGACTTTTCATATCGGTTTTAACCGAATATCGGTTTTATGGACATGAAACAAAAAATTTAAATGATAAAAATTAGCACGAAAACAGAACGTATTTTCACGCCCTGATACATTCGTAACGTTTTACGCCTTTAAAGCTTAATATACCTTATAATATCCATCATCGCGGGAGTGAAATTATTAATTATACCGCCTAAATATTACGCACAGTTAAATAAACATCGTTTATTTTGTCAAAATTAATCATAAATCAGCAAAACAGGTTGCGAAAAGACGTAAATCACGCGATTGTAATTAATTATGATGTAATTATCTCCCTTTCTTCTTTCATTTCCAATTCGGCCCGAGGACGAAATCATGCCTTGAAGAAAATATTAAGTGTAATATTGCGATCGCGAATTTCATAAGTTAATATGATATTGTGTATAGAAGATAACGTTTTAAAAACGGTTTGAGTAATAATTTTATTTAAAATTATATCCTAATCAGCAAAATGTATTCAGCATTATATTTATTGGCGAGATTTTGATGCATTCGGGCGATTTAGTGTTGGGACGACTTTGCATTATGTTAATTAGCCGGTGACGTAAATAAAATGGATGCCGTTGTTTAGAAATGTTTTCTCCGATACAAATTTTAATGACAAATTCCCACATTAGTATTGTATTTTATATTGCAAATTTATCTGAGACTACCAGAGAAAAGACGAGTGGATATTTATTTAATTAATTCACTGCTTGATTTCTCTCGGCATACAGCGAGTTACATTGATACACAATATGCGCAATTGGGGCCACGTTCAATTATTAGTTGCCCCGAACATAGCTTAATGGAAAGTATGGCCATTATTATTCATTACGATTTTCATGCTCGTTAGTATTTTTTATTTTTAACAATCCTGATACGAAAATCCGAAAATATGTTCATATTCGGTTTTTCGATATTTATTTTTTATAATCGGTTATGAAACCGTCAGTGCAGGATATCAGTTTTAAATATGGTATCGGTATATCGCGCAGCCCTAGAAGGCACTGAAATGATTTCACCACCTTTGACTTTTCATCAGTTTTGAGCTTTTCAAGCAGTCGATCAGTTTCTTCACAAAAAGAAGTCTTAGTTGGGCTCACAGACAGAAACTGGCGTAAGTCCTCTAATCTGTCATAAGCCTGTAGAGCGAGAGGTTGGCTTGTACCTTCAAGGAAAGTCAGTGTAATGATCAAACGCATGCAGCTTTCAGATGGGTCATTCCATACAAGGACCAAAATTTTTGAAATCCGTCAAGTCATAGTTTCAGATTTCCTTCAAACTTTGTCAGAGTAAGCATATGTATGTATTAACAGGAAATTCCAAGTATTATAGTGAAAGGTCAAATACTTTTTGAAAACTGGCCTATCCAATACCCCCTGCCTAAAATTGACAAAAATTTGTAACAAAATTTCTATGTTTGAGGCTTCATATCTCACCGACTACAGTGCTCACAATACTAGGTCTTTTTATTTTAACAGTCTGGTCACCATAGTTCGAGAAAATCACAAGCATTTTGTGCTGACCTGTTTTAGGCATGTATTAGGGGGTCGTCAAAAATGCCAAAAAATGTGATTTTTCATATTTTAATCCAAATTTGGTGATGCCGTAAAATGTATTTGTATTTGGTTTACACAAATGATTTCTATCCTGTTAACTAGAGCTACTGCTACTTTAGTGATATTTATTACCTAATGGCAAGATATGCTCCGCAAAAATTTTGTGGGAGCCATACCCCCACCCCTGTTCTCCAAAATGGGGTGACTTCATAACATCTTTTTTCAAAATAACCCCTTTCAATTTTTTTAATATTTTGGTGAATGTTATATATATGGTCAATGGTTACAGGGCCAAAAGGTTCACTCTTACATTTGTTTCCTTTTAGAGCTATGGCAAATACAAAATCTGATATTTTTTCAAAAACTTGTATGATATTCGATTTTGGGGGGGTAAAAATTTTAAAAGTATACACTCTAGAAGTATGAAACAAGAGATGTAGCGCGTTTCCCTGCCTTATTAAAAGAAACAACCAGCATTTCCCTTTTACAAAATAGATAAACATGGATTTTAGAGATGTCAAAACCTTACTTTGTTAAAATTTGACATTTTTGTGGGTAAACTACAAGTCATTATTCAACAACATTTTCAATGGGAATAACATATTGCCTGGAGAATATTTAAAAAACAATTTGACTATAAGTTGTTGCTGACTTAGCCATCATTAATTTTCAGTCAAATCATTTTCAAAATATACACCAGGTACAGAGTTTGTCCTGTAAGCTGGTCGAGCTGCAACAGCTCATCACTCAGTCTTGAGTTATCCAGTGTTAATAAAGACTGAGAGATTTCATATCTAGAGAAAATAACTCAACCTTCAGAGCTTTGTATATAATTAGGTCAATTGCTGTAATAGACATAGGTAGTGAGGTGATATTGATTAGTCACATGGTCTCAGTTTTTCTCAGAGATCTGCATGCAAGTATTGCTATCAACAAGAGTTCAGTCAAGCATTTTAAGTGATCAAGATTAGGCAGCATGACCAGTGAAAGTGTTTAATAATTACTGCTTTGAAACATTGACATTGTTGCTGATACACAAATGTTTAGATATTTACTTTATAAATTTAATAATTCACTATACATTTTAATGATAAATTAGGCCTTTTAATTTGAAAAGTGTAAACTTTGACTAGGACACGTTGCACAATGGCTGAATTACCAGAGACATTTTGTTCAGTTGGACGTCTCACTAATGATAAATGTCATAAGTTTACGGATAAATGCTCTGTAAATGATGTTGTACAATTGACGGCTACAGATAAAACACTTGTTGCAATGGGAAGCGGCCAGAGTGAGGATAGTTTAGAAACAGTGTGCTGTTGCCACAAGAAACACTATCTGCATATATTCCCGATGATGAAGCAGAACACTCCATGTTGTGATCCCCTAAAAGTTCACAAAAAGCTTATTAAAAAGGGACTAGTTAATATAGATCAAGAAATTGTGGCATTAATACAGTCGAAAACTAGAGAGAGAAAACAACCTGGCCAAAAGATTTGCCATTATTGTTTGCAGAAAATTAATAACCTGACAGATTGTAGTGACAGTGAACCGGAATCAATGGCCATAGCAGATACTTTGTACAGTAATGCTGAATGCCTCAACTCTAGTTTCTCAGCAGTTGGAGTTTCTCCCCTAAAGAGTGTCCATTCAGAAAGGAAAGTATTATATGGTAAACGAAAAATCAAACAAATGGCAGAAGCAACAACAAGTCACGTGGCATCCCACCTAGGTTTTCCACCTAATAAATTAGTTGCTGACACTTCACAAACTGAATGTACATGTGATTCTAAGTTAGATGTGGACTACTTGGTATCGAACATGAATGAAAAACTGTCTGTGTCATCACGAAATCAAAAGATACAAGTATTGACTATTACACCTAAATCATGGTCGATAGATAAAACTGTTCAGGTTTTTCAGGCATGTGGTGTTACGCGTTATATGGTGAAACAAGCCAGACAACTTGCGCAGAATGATGGAATACTCGCTGATCGTGAAACCTTTAAAAGAAATAAGCTTGATCAGCATACACTAGATAGTGTTATTAACTACTACCAAGATGATACTGTATCTAGACTATTACCCGGGAAAAATGATTTTGTTACTATAAGAATTTGTGGTACCAAAGAACACAAGCAAAAACGGCTAATCCTGACAAATTTGAAGGAAGTACATGCTAATTTCAAAACAGAAACTGGAATTAAAATTGGTTTCTCTAAATTTGTTGAGTTAAGACCCAAATGGTGTGTAACTGTTTCTTCTAGCGGCAGCCACAATGTTTGTGTATGCGAAAAACACCAAAATGTAAAGTTTATGGTGGATGTTATCTCTGAAGACTATCATAACCTAATTGACAAATCTGTATGTGACAGTAGTTATAGAAATTGCATGCTGCAACGATGTGAAGTGTCCAGGAACTGCATTTCTCAAAACCTACTTAGAGCAAGACCTTTACGAGCACATGGATGAGGATGACATCATTAAATTCAATGAATGGGTATCCACAGACCGAATTGAAATCATGCGCCGAGAAGTATCAGTTGAAGATTTTATTTCTATATTATGTCAACGGATCCAAGAATTAACACCACATTCCTTCATAGCGAAATCTCAAAGTGAATTCTTGAAAGCGTACAAACATGATTTAGATGACACTACTGCCATTGTTGTTCTCGACTTTGCTGAAAATTACAGCATTATTGTGCAAGATTGTGTACAGGGATTTTATTGGAACAATTCTCAAGTCACGATACATCCTTTGGCATTTTATGTTAAGGCTTATGGAAAGTTGAATGAGGAAAATGTATGCTTCATCTCTGAGTGTCTGAAACACGAAACAAATACTGTGTACTGTTTTCAGGAGATTTTACAAGATATTTGAAGGAAAAGTATCCCAATATTCATATAATTAAATACTTTAGTGATGGGTGTGCAGGACAATACAAGAACTTCAAAAACTTTATTAATGTCTGCCATCATTATTCAGATTTTGATATTAAGGCAGAATGGCATTTCTTTGCTACCAGCCATGGTAAAGGTGTTTGCGACGGTATCGGTGGCACAGTGAAGCGCTTAGCCGCAAGGGCTAGTCTGCAAACAGCGCTTATACGAAATGCTAGTGAATTGTATGAATTCAGCCAACAGAACATAAGCAAGATCAAGTTCTTCTTAACTAGTAAAGATGAGATCCAGAGCCATCATACAATGTTGGAAGAGCGGTATCTCCTTGCCAAAACAGTGCAAGGAACCAGGTCATTCCATTTGTTCCAAATGACACTAACTCTATCACAGTAAAGCGAATTTCAACTGATGATGTTTCATACACTCGATCATTTTCTAACACACAACCTGGTATGTCATCAGAGATTCAGAATTTAAATATCCCTATGGAACTGTCTTTGAGTGACTACGTTGGTGCATTGTATGACAAAAATTGGTGGTTTGGCATAGTGTTAGAAATTAGTCTAGAAAATGAGGACTGTCTCATTTCGTTTATGAAGCCGCATGGACCAGCTCGATCCTTTAGTTGGCCAAGGCGCACAGACCAGTGCTGGGTTCCTTTTTGTGACATTCTAAGTAAGGTGTCAACACCATTGACAGCAACTGGCCGGCAGTACACTTTTCCACAAACTGATATCGACTTTATAAATGGACTATTTAAATAATTTGGAGGAGCCATATATGCTGGATCATGTACCGTATCATCAATTATTGCTGAGGTATGTAGTATTATGTACTATCTCTTAACACTTTTATATTATATCATGTGTATTAACCAATGCCTGTCTCAGTTTATTAAATAATTCCATGAAATGGGTGACATTTAGGCATAGTTTAGTATGAGAGATTACACATATTGGCCTGGTCGCAGTGTGTCAAAATTGTCTATAAATGGCCATAGAAGTCCATGTAGCTGTACTAATATGACCATAATATACCATTCAATGTCCACCTATGATAAAAAAAGTATCTAAAATGCTAAAGTGGAGATATTTTAAACTTTTTAAAACAAATTAGATTGTCGCGAAAAATGTCAAATTTTAACAGAGTCAGGTCTTTGGGTCTAGAAAATCGATGTTTATGTATTATATAACCAGGGAATGCTGATTGGTTCTTCTAATATAGCAGGAGAACTGGTTGTATCGCTTGTTTCATGCCTCTAGGCCCTATAATTTTTAAATTATTAACCCCCAAAAATGGAATATCGTACAAGTTTTACAAAAATATCACATTTCTAATATGCCATAGCTCCAAAAGGGAACAAATGTAAGAGTGCAACATTTAACCATGTAACTATTGACCATATACCATTCACCAAAATAAAATAAAAATTGAAAGGGCTTATTTTGACTTAATAGGCGATGAAGTTGGCCCTCTTTTGTGAACAGGGGTGGTGCATTGGGCCCCCAAAATTTTTTGATGAGCAAACCTTGCTGTTAGTCAGTAAATATTACTAAGCTAATATTAGCTCTAGTGAACTGGGTAGAAATCATTTAGTTACAGCAACTATAATATACATTTTACTGTATCATCAAATTTTGTTGAGACAGGAAAATTAGCTGTTTTTAACGTTTTTGGTGACCCCTAAAACACACCCAAAACAAGTCAACACATATTGCTTGTTATTTTCCTCAAGTATGCTGACCAGAGCATTAGAATGAAAAGATCTAGTATTGTAAACAGTATATTGGATGAGATATGATGTCTCAAACATTGGATTTGTACTTGAAACTTTTGTCAATTTTAGCATAGGGGTCTTTGAGAGGGCATTTTTCAAAAAGTATTTCACATATCAGTTAAAAAATTGTCATGCTCAACTAAAACATCCATATGCTCACACTGAGAAAGTTTGAAGGAAATCCGTGACTATGAGTTGACCGGCATTGGTCCATCTTATACGGAATGACCCAGATATAAAGTGAAGTTGTAACACCATTTGTGGATAGATGGTCTTATGTGTACACAGCTCCAAAAGTCTGTCAATTGCCTGAGACTGGGTTTTTCACCTTTGAAGAAACCCTCATACTAGTGAACATGGGTGGCATGGTATCAGACTGCTCGAACCACAAGTTCCAGCGTGTTTGTGATGGCAGTGGCGGTAATTTCACACTTTCTTTGGGCAAATATTCGGAAATGTATTCTATGTATCGGGCCTTCCTGCCAGGTTTCTTGTACAATGTAGATGTCACCATGGTTACAAGTGTAGAAACGTGCACAAAAATCACCCCAATGTTGGATAGTTTCCCCTGCAAGGTTTACTATGTGGGCTAGACAGAGAACATGACATAAGTTTGGGAAGACAGGATATAGAACCTCTTTGTATGCCTTCTTGCAATATGCAGCCGAGTTTGAAATAATAGCATGTACATCTGCAAGCTGGATGTCTGCTCCAATAACAGCTTGGATAAGGGCCTGACTGACAGTTGCATGATTGCATGCATCAAAAACTTTGACATTTATCAGAAAATATGACCCTTTAACACCAACAACAATGTTCAGTACACCTTTGTCTCTAATGTCTGTCCTTTCATCTATGACAATGCACACCTTCTTGCCAACCAGAAGTGTTTTCTGTGCAGAAAAATGTCCTTCGAATAGACATGATACAAAAAGCTGGCAAAGTGTTTGTGGCTGTGGCAAGGCACAACCTTGCTTACAATGCTTAACAATGAATGGTTTCAACTTATTCGCTTTTTCCAATGGAATATCAGTCATGGTACACATCTTGACAAAGTCAAGAATGAATTCTTTGCGTAAATCCTTCGACTTAAATGCACTGAACAATGTGACCTGTTTCGGTTGACCACTCAAACTAGTATTTGCTACAGGCCCAGTTGCTAATAGTTTGTTATGCAAGTGTTTTTTACTTTGGAGTATATGATGTTTCAAGGTCAAGCAAAACTTGCAAAACAATACATTCCCATCCTCATATAAGTCTTCAAGAAATTGTCTTCACTCACTTTTACGCTTATATTATAGTTAAGTTTGTGAATATTTTGAAACCAATTTGACTGGAAGCTGGCGCTACCGTATATACATATTTAAAACCTGCACGAAAGGGCACCTGGTTGAATATATCTAAATATTTTTTTGCGTAGACGTTGTTGCTGCAAACATAATCAACATGTTCATGATCGATATAGGCCTACGTCTTTATTTCAAAATAATATGAAATTATATTTCACAACGTCACAACAGTATGCCTAATCTTTGTCACGGCGCTTGACTTTCATCGCAGCAACTGGCGCTTAGTTCGTTTTGCTCTTAGAGTTGGCATGCTTGAAAAAACAAACACAATAAAATCTGTCAACCAGCAACTAGTGGTAATTAGATATGGATTTCAGTCTATCTGAGTCAATATAACAGAAATATATACTATTACTATATAATACACATGTATAGTATTAGTATATAATACTGTTATATCGACTCTGCTAAAGCAACATAGATATAGGGTAACATATAGGTAACACAGGGATAATAATAAAACACTAATATAGGCTGCCGAAAACGGGCTGCCGAAAATGTACTCCAAGCTGCCGAAAAATGTTGGCTGCCGAAATATCTATATCATTGTGTTCCATGTATTTGCGCATCCCCTCTCTTTGCGCATACACATTCAAACTCTTGTGAGAGTCCCTCACGATCGGCACGCACCCATATTGAATCACATGTCAATCTATGGTTATTCATTTTGCTCATACAAGACTTTCTCCGCTTGAAATTGTGAAACTACTTGTCATTATAGGTTTAAAGCAGTGCTGTTGATTTCTGACACTGGAATGTTAATTCAGAATTGTTATATCTATCGCAAAAATTGTTCTTAGAAACATAAAATATGAAAGAGTGTACCTATATTTGGTGATTAAATAATACCAGATGAGATTTTCTTCCCCTTTAAGAATAGCACAAACGTTTTTACGCAGTCAGGGTCACCATTTGTCAAACCGATCTTTCAAATATGATACATATGTTACCATTGGTTAATCTTCAGCAACAATGCATTTATGTGAAACATATGTTTAAAATGTGGTAGCATATGCTGCACAACATACCTTTTGCCCGTGCGCAAAAAGTGGGTACACCATTGGATTCAGTAGCTTCCCCTTTTATGCTGTATTTTACGCAGACTAACAATTAAAACGGCAAGTTTCATACAGGTGAATAAGAACCCATACTAGTTTCTTATATTTATTCAACAATTACAATTTTGCTCAGACTATTTGATAGGACTAGGAGCCAGGAGGCGATAAGCCAAACATGCACACTATGTGGGTACCATAGTATGATAGGATACACCTCTCCGTTGACCACCTTGTGTATTATATATATATATATATATATATATATATATATATATATATATATATATATATATATATATATATATATATATAATAGTATATAAAATATGCTAATAATATGAAATAGGCGGGTAAACTTCAAATGCCTGTGCATAATTTAAATAAAGGTACGAAAACAGGTTTCTTAATAATTGGTCAACTGCACCGTGCGCATATGCTATTCAAGTGCAAGTTGAACATTTACTGAACACTTTCAACTTTGTGTATTTATTTTTTCAGTTGATCACAGTGCAATTTTCTCATGTTTAGTCCCAAATCAATGTGCACCTAAATCTCGCGAAATAATTTTTCTTCTTGTTGTATATGTTCCTCATGTCTAAAACACCATCTAAAAGTGCTGTAATCCCTTCTTAGGCAGGCATATATCATATATTGTCTGCTCTGGTCTCTGAATTCATATATGCTCAATATCATGAAACAGGTCAATCAAATTAAAAAAAAAATTGTAGCTATTCAAAACAAATTGGGGCTTTTAAATTACATATTTCAAACCCTAAAACACATTCATATTTCAAACCCTAAACCCACACACATATCTCCGACCTGGCTTCAACTATCGCCAAAACATCCCATCATGAGCAAAAATGCTAACAGCTGTCAAATGCCTATAGAAGAGCAGGGCCCCAGCAAATTTACCATCCTTGGGTTGAGCGCAAGACTGCTACTAGGGCACAGCGTGTTAGTATCCATATCAAGACCTTTAACTGCAAAATCTTAACTGGTGCGCCTAAGAGGAACAAACTAACTGCTGCACATCCTCGACCATAGCAAGTTACTTAATTGACTGCTCACAAAGTTAGTAGTCTCTGCGTTGAGGTACACCTGCCTCACCAATCTGTCCAAAACACATAGAACAATGGGTGTGTTTGACAGTCATAATCAATATGGTGACATTAAGCAAAACACGACATCACCCGCTCTAGATCCACCTTTTTGGCAAAATGGGCCTGCTCACCAGGCCACCGGAGAAAAGCCACTTCTCTCTAGCAATGACCACTGCCTTCATCAATCCTACAGACTTGAAGGCGGTTCCTCCAGTAGTACTAGATCACTGCAATACACCGTACTGGATCTCTCAATACCAGTAGTGACATCTCGAAGTCCTTATAGCAATTACCAGCTTTAATGTTGAAGGCATTTGAGGTAATGCTCCTTACTTACAGCGAATCTCCCAGTACTCAGATATTATCTGTGGCCAGGAGCACTGGCTTTGGTACTTTGAAAAAGCTGAAATAGCACAATACTTACCCGATTTTAGCTATTCAAGTCGGTCGGTTGATGCTGATTTACCTAGCCATAATTTTCAAAGGACTCGCGGTCATGGAGCGATCTTTATTGCCTGGAAAAAAGAACTCAATAAGATAATTACTCCTTTAGATGAGGGGAACAATCGTGTAATTGCGATAGGGCAGAACCAATCACCAAAACCTGTCCTTCTGGTTAACAGCTATATACCAACTGCTAGCTATTCAAATACTGCTGAAGAATATCAAAACTGTCTTGATGTACTGCACACTATGGTTGCTAAATTTAAATCGACCCATACCATTATTTGGGTGTGAGACATGAACGCAACCATACAAGAGCAGAGAACAACAGATCCGACAAACTCCTGAAACACTTCCTCTCTAGTGAAGGTCTATCTACTGTAATAGACATTCCCAGTCAGGCAACTTACAGGCATGCTGGAAATTGCTTCCAAATTGATTATTTCTTCACACATGATCCGTCACTTCTTTTGAATTTACAGATTAAACCAAAAGAAGACTGTAACACGTCTACTCATGTGCCTGTTGTTTGCAATATTCTTATCTCAGTGGAGCACCTTCCCTGTACAAAACAGTTGCCTACCTGTACATCCTGGGAACAAGTTGATTTATCAGAGTATGCAAGATCTATACAACAGAACCTTCACACTGCTAATGTTACTCAATCACTAAATGTGGATTCACTTGCTGCTGCAGTGCAGAAGGCTCTGTTAGAAGCTGCCCAGAAAGCAGTTCCGTGCAAACAGGTCAGGATCAATGGTCTCAAGTGGAAGGCATTCCCCCAACTGTTAAGAATCTCCTTAGCAAAGGCAAGCAACTCTACGTTCAATGGCTCAAGCTAGACAAACCTGGTCCAGACCATCCCATCTCCCACTTATGGACAGATGTGACAAAGGGACTCCGCTCCCAACTTCGCAAAGAACTAGCATGTGAGAGGACTTCCTTTTACAATAAGATCATGCAAGATAGCAATAATAGAAATTTCCACAAACTTATTAATCGCACAAGGCAGCATGGTAAAAGCACTCGCCATCTATCATTAAAGGGCAAGATTATCTATGACTCCATTGAACAGTGTCAATCTCTGGCCAACTTCTATGAAGATCTTGCTGCTCCATCATATCGACAAGTTGGACTCCGACCTTAAATTAATACAGGAATTATATCATGCCAATGAACAGCTATGTCCAACAATTACTGAAAATGATGTTAGGTCATCAATACGTAAGCTGCATACACGCAAGTCCGCTGACGAATGTGGTCTAAGTGCTGAACATCTGATCCATGCTATGGATAGCATTACCCACGCCTGGAGTACCTATTCAATCTCATTATGACCTCTAAACCAATTTCAGAGCTGTTCCAGACAGGCATGATTACCCCAGTTCTTAAGAAAGACAAAGACTCAACGACTCCAAGTAACTACTATGGCATCACAGTTGTCTCGATTATTGAAAAGGTGTTTGAGCACACCATTCCATACCAGCTTCCCCAGACTCAGTCATGACTGCAGTATGGGTTCACCAAAGGCTTATCTCCACTAATGGCAAGTCTTACCCTCTCAGAGACTACTCACGATTTGCTGAAAAAAAATGTTCCTACATACATGCCTTTACTCGACACACAAAAAGGCTTCGACGTTGTGGCCCATGTGTCCCTGAAATGCCACCTATACGATCATGTTATCAACTTGCATATCCTACAAGTTGTCGATCTCTTGGACTCTGGGCTTGCTTCCAAAGTCAAGTGGAAAACTGCCTAAGTCCACCATTCCACATCTTACAAGAAGTTCGTCAATGTGGTATCTTGTCTCCTAGCCTCTATAAAACCTGCATTAACAACTTACTTGTGCAGTTAGAAAAGGGACAAATGGGTTCAGTCATTGGCACTAACTACACCGAATGTCCTACCGTTGCTGATGATTTGACGCTGGTCAGCAACGCGGCAAGTGAATTACAGTGTATGTTGAATGGCACATTAACCAACTCAGCCAGGGAACGGTTTCTCATACATCCTGAAAAAAACATCTGTGTTGTGTGTACCTTCGTCAAAATATTGTAATGAAGTGATCTCTGACTGGCATCTTGGTGCCACTGAAGTTCCACTATCATCGCAGGCTACCCATATCGGCCTAATCCGTAACTTTAAGGACGAAATATCTCTCAATATTGAGAACAGAATATCGATTGCTAGAAGAACATTCTGTAGCCTCTCTGGGACTGGACTACATGGTTCCAATGGTTTTGCACCAAGAGTAAGCCTAAAATGTACATACTACCACACCTTCTTTATGGGGTAGAAATATTTATACTCCTGCAAAAACACCTTAAATCCCTAGAGGGTTTTCATCTGCAGTTGCTACACATAATTCAGTCTCTGCCCACGCATACAGCAAAATGTGCAGTTTTCCTTTTGCCCGACATTAGGCCTATCACGGATGAGCTACATCACCAACAACTAACATTTCTTGGTAATATTATAAGATGCCAAAACGCTTCACTATCTGACATCATGTAGCGTCAGTTAGCTATAGGTACCAGTGCATCCAGAAGCTGGTTCAGGTATACTGACAAACTTCTATCTCAATATTACCTTCCACCTATAGCTCAACTACTTGACCACATGCCTGGGAAGGAGGCATGGAAATCTATAGTAACATCTGCGATTGATGGCTACTGGAATGCTAGTCTTCAGGGCTAGTCTTCAGGATGAGTCAAAAAAGCATTCTGGGGTATCTTAACTTTGCCAGACTGGCTATCGGCAAAGTTGATATATCAATTGAGACAGCCTTAAACAACACCAAAGATGCAGAGATGCTTTGTTAAATCTTGTCTTTTAATTGGCACGTATTTAGTCCAAATGTCTCTCCATAGATTTAGCAATTTCAATGTTGACACGATCTGTCAACTCTGTCAGAGCGCCCCTGAGGACTGCATCCATATGCTTACCTCGTGTCCCGCTGTGCTTAGATATAGGACAGACAATCTGAACCAAATCAAACAGCTCATTATTTCCACATTAGATATATCAACATGAAATCTAATAGCCTCTGATTTAATCTATCTAACTCAACTTATCATAGACTGTACTACGCTAGCAGACTCTGGTCTCCTTCCTAATGATGACGCTTTGCTCTGCAATATTGAAAATCATAGCAGAAGATTGTGTTACAGTATACACTGTGGCAAAACTTACATTTCCAACCTGAAGTCATAGTAATCCATATTTTCTATCTCTGGTTCATGTAGTATGCTTGTTTGATCATAATGTATCTGTATATGTGTATATGATCATCTTAATCATGCGTCTGAGTATTTTATTTGTCCGATTATTTAATTTTGTATGCTACTGTAATTTATTTTAATCTATGTATCGTTTCCTAGTCCTCTCCCCCACTAGTAGTTTAACTAGTTCTTAACAAAACAAATTTTTACCACTGCTGTGGATGCTCCAAACTATTGGAAGATTATCCTCACTCAACAACAACAACCCTATATTAAAAAAAGAATTTACCTTTTTTGTTCAATTTAAAATTTGTTTTAAGTGGTTAATTTGACTTTCACCCACCCCCATTCCAAGAAATCAGTGACTTTAATTCGCACTTTAAATTAAATAATCGGACAAATAAAATACTCAGATGCATGTCGGCAGAGAAATGGGAGAAAATATTTTTTGCAAAGAGCCGGGTAGATAGAATAAATCCGGGAACAGGAAGGTTAAACAAATTCATCTTACATTCACAAGCGTGACATCAGATTTTAAAGCAAATTTAAAATAGCACACATATTATCTGATTAACACATTACAAAGAACAATAATTAGCCAAAAATCAAATAGAAAGCAAACAATTAAAAAATAAAAAAAATAAAAAAATAGAAACGATGACAGGAAATGTGTGACATCAGATTTTGACAAATATATTAAACAACACACATATAATGTACACCAGAAATGACAATAGGATGGCATGTACGTGGCCTGAGTAAAAAGTGGTGGGAAACAAAACAAAATAAGCTTAGATTTTAGAGTAAGAGCAGACATTAGGATAAACAAAACGCAGAATAAGCTGGAGGGTTACAAACACCTCCAAAAAATGGTGGGCAACAAAACAAAATAAACTTAGATTTTAGAGCAAAAGCAGACATCAAAATAAGCTGGAGGTTTACACAGACACTTGATGCTGCAGTGTGAACAACATTTAGAATACCTTCAGTGGTAGGTTTATCAACTATCAGGCCTTTGTGCCAGCCTCATGTCATTATATCTGGGGGCTGTGCTGTTATCTGAAGAGTGAAAGAATAAACAACATATACATATATATGTAGATTCAGCAGAGTTTATATTTTCTGGCTTATAGATATGACCAGCAGCTGTTATTTTTTTTCTACTTTCTCTAGATCATCTACAGTAGCAATAAGCCAATTTGCAGACCATCCGAAGACTATTTCAGAAAATTTACCACTGGAATGACTGGCTCGGTTATTGAGTCAGTCATTCCAGCTGTAAACTTCCAAAAATAGTCATATCTTGGTCCGCAAGTGGGCATCGCTGAATACCACTAAAGGAGCCAGCATCCCCTCTGAAGCTTCATAATCATATATCTGATAAGTGAGTTTATAGACCTCAACCATGCCTCCTCTCATCCTTCTGTACCACATTGTAGGCATTTTTAGTCTCTTCAACCTATTTATATAGCTCATGTTGTTTAATGCTGGGACTTGTTTAGATGCTCGCCGTAGTACACTTTCTATTAAGACTACATCCTTTTTCGGATGAGGGCCCTACATACATACTGCATAGTATAGGCGAGGTTTCACCAGGGCCTGGAACATCTGCTTAAACATTTCCTCATCCAAGTATATGAATGTTCTTCTAATTAGTGCCAAAATGCTGTTCGCCTTGTTAACTTGGGATCGAATGTGGCTTGAGAAGGGTAGGTGCATGTCTACAGTGAACCCAATGTCATTTTCCTGTTGTATATTCTTAAGATTCACTTGTGTCCTATCGTGCTTGTAAATGTGATACCTCTTCTCATTTGGGTGTTTCCTCCTTTGCTCTCTACCGTCAGTACTTTGCACTTGTTTGGGTGGAATCTCAATAGCCTGTGACCACTCCTGGAGATCCTCTTGCCCCTCTTTTTTTTTCATCTTCCTTACATCTGATTTGCTTGTAGATTTTTGTATCATCTGCGAAGAGATAACATGTAGATCCTATACAGAATCAGAGAGATGTATATCACAAACATGATAGGCCCTAACATGCTGCCATGTGGGATTCCACTTGTTACTGGGTGGTTTTCTGAAAACTGTCCATATGAAAGAAAGTCCTGGAGCCATATTATTTTATGTTCGCCTAGACCATATTTTCTCAGTTTGCTGATAAGTCGTGCGTGTGGGACGATATCGAACGCCTTCATAAAATATATATATTAAAAATAGGGATTATAGGGTACACTACCCAAAACTGCATCCACTAGGGTACAGTTTTAAATCTTTAGTAAATTGAACAAAAACGGCAATCAGTAAATGCATATGCCGTTTACTAATCATAATTGATGCTTTTTTTTTTTTAAAGTTTACCTTCAAATTAAAATTGTATTTAGATGATATAAATTCGTACCCCATTGCCCATACCCCAAAAGACAAAACGGTATGGTCATGAGAAATAACCGATTTTAAGGTACAGCCAGTTGTTTGCTAAATTGTAGTTATTAGGGTACGACAGTGAAGGCATTGTACAGCCTGTTCGACGCCGCTCTATTTAATTAGGTAACTTATCTCAGGTATCAAGTGGATTGTGTAATATGCGGTAATCTCATGGCTACCCTTATTAAACATGGCACGTTTTCAACAGCAGACAAGTAATGTCTAATATACCGCCATGCCACCAATACTGACATCGGTAATGCATAAGTTCACAACTTAATCACACATATTTTTAATATACTCTATATTATGGGTTTATTTTATTTTAATTGTCCGATTTAATTAATATTCATGTATGATAATTCATGCATTATTTAATTAGCCTTTTAACCCTCGAACATGTTCAAGTAAATTTCAATTTTCTGCAGACAAAGAGAAGACCGTTTTTTAAAATTTACCACTTGAATGACTGGCTCGGTTATCGAGGCAGAGATTCTAATGGTAAACTTGAAAAAATAGTCTTCTCTTGGTCTGCAGATTGACATTTCCGAAGACCACGGCAGAAGCCGTTTTGGGCTGATATAAGTGTTAACGGGTTAACTCATTAGCTCTCTCTATAACAACCACTTACTCTAACAGTTGCGTGATGGTGGTGATTATTATAGGCCCTAATTACGCATTAAAACAAAACACCTGCAGAAATATGCATGGCTGCAAGATGCTGAAACTAACCCAAATGTGTTTTAGATGAGATAATCCAGTTTAACTGACATTTGATACAGCCAAAACAGTAAAATTGCAACAACCTTCAGTCAAAACAGGGACTAATCGAGGGTGTGGGGGATTGTGATTTTTTTTTCTAAAATATGTTTAGACTTTTTAGTAATTAAATCTCCAAATACCGGATAAATCAAATTCCAATCAACGCAACAGGCAAGCTGGTGAATATTTCACTTGTAATTTGACTGGAATTCTAAGCATTGCTTCAAATCAAACTCGTTTGAAAATATTCATCATAACATCTCGAACAGACCTAGGAACTTTATCGCATCTATAAACAAAATAATCCATGTTAATGTCATATAAATAATATATTGCTTATGATCCAAAGTGCAGGTAATTAACCAGATCGTCGTATTTTGTATCTAAACACTGTCACAAACACATACCCTTTAATAAACGGAAGTGGCGGATCAGGAAGAACATTCGGACAGTTGTCCTGACGAGGAGGGTCGGGGAGGTGTTATTCGGGAGTTCCTGGGGTTCTCTCCCAGTACGATCTTGCACACACACACATGCACAGTTACACATGTACATACACGCATGCACGCGCGCACGCACACACGCACACACGCACGCACGCACACACGCAATCACGCACGCACGCACGCACGCACGCACGCACGCACGCACGCACGCACGCACGCACACTCGTCACATGCATACTGATGAGGAAATGGTAGTACACAAACCAACTGTCCAAATTAATACATTGACGGTCTCATTTCACTTACCTAAGCTGAGAGAGAGAGAGAGAGAGAGAGAGAGAGAGAGGGAGGGAGGGAGGGAGGGAGGGAGGGAGAGAGAGAGAGAGAGAGAGAGAGAGAGAGTTTCAGCTGTCGATGAACTATGGCAGGCCACACGCTATTCAAATGGACAAAGGTGGTGAGTTCATAGACAATGTAATGCAGAAGTATTTGAAAGATAATTGAATACATTTCTACACTTCTCAAAATGAAACGAAAGCAGAAATGGTGGAGCGTTTTCAATGCACGCTGAAGGGGCGAATATACAGATACATGACACATAAGAATACATGAAAGTATATCGATGTATTACCTAGTTTAGTTTCAGCGTACAATAATGCCACACATACCAGTATGCGCATGGCTCCTTCTGAAGTCTACCGTAGTACTGAGTTAATCGCATTGGAAAATATATATGGTAAAAAGCTGAAGAAATGCACCAAATCTAAAAACACCCCTACTCAAGGCGACCATGTTAGAATATCACAAGCAAAAATGCCATTTGAAAACGCATATCGTGGGCAATGGTGTCGCGAATTGTTTAAAGTACACGAGGTGCTTACAGACAAATATCCATACTTATGTAAATTAGAAGACTATGGAGGTGATACGATTATTGGTACTTTTTATCGTGATGAGATACAGCAAGTGATAGAAGAAAATGATAAAGAGTATGCGGTGGAAAAAATACTTAAAAGTATAAAAAATAAAAAGGAACAACACAAGTATCTGGTAAAGTGGCTCGGTTACCCAGCTAAGTTTAGCATGTGGGTTGATGAACTCAGTACTATACATCATTAACAGTGGATGAATATATAGAGAGAAGATCAGATCAGAGCATGTGGCGAATGGTGGGTTCGTGAGTACCGAAAGAAGAAATAGTATACCTAGCTATAGTTATAATAATTTATATCGTAATCACTACGTGTATCATGAATCCGAGTATACAAAATGGGAAATCAGGCATATTGATATCATTTTTGAGTGGATGTCTAGGGTATATATTGCCTAGGCCACGCATAAAGACGGCCATACATCATTCAACTCAGAATGAACGAGGATCAGTTTTACATAACCCTTCCGAGCAATAGTAGTACCCAGTTCTTTCCAGACAATAAGATATCAAAGTTTAGAACTCGTCTGCAAACTCGATTAACATTAGATGGCGAATGGGAAGTGGGCCTCTCGAGTGTACTATATCTGAGGAGTTGCCTTACTATTACAGAGGAAAGTTTTGTTCAAATATATGTATTTACTAAGAACAAGATAAAGAAGAAAAGGAAGAAGAAGAAGAAGAAGAAGAAGAAGAAGAAGAGGAAGAAGAAGAAGAAGATGAAAGGTAGTGATATTCCCGAAGGAATTAGCAAAGATGGCGTTAGTGCGGCGGAAATAGAAAAGGCAAAGACAATACCTTTTGCATTAGTTTTAAAAGATGGTTTCGGTAATCAATGGTCTGCCAATTGGGGAAAACATGTGCAAAATGATCAAACAAATAATGATAGTAAAAAATGTACACATAGAGGCGAATATCATTATGTACAATTAGAAGCTCCATCTATCAGTGTGCCGAAAGGGTACTATGCAGTGAAAGATATGGTAGACTATCTAAATTGGCAAATAGAGAGCAAGGCAAGATTTAGACACACAAATTTCTTTTTTAATTTTTACTTGCATCGCTCAAATCTAGTTTCTCTCACAGTTAAAGATAATTATGTTATACGATTAGGTGGAGCAGTAGCATCGGATTCGATGGAGGAAAAGGGACATAAGGGACCTATAGACTTTAAAGAATCATTTCGTTCGAATCGTAAGGGTGGTCCTACGACCGCATATATATAATGTGACGTAGTCTCACACAATGTGGTAGGCAATACTTCCGCACCACTACTCAGGGTGATACCCACTTCTAGTACAGATGAAGGGAAAGATATATGGCAGTGGACGTTTCCTGATATTCAATACGGCTCTGTGTCAAAGAACTACATCAATCCAATTGGAATACTTGGATAGAACTGGCACCAATGTTCCATTCAAGGATGTAGCATCGCCGAATGTACTCTGTCTGCATTTCAGATGACAGCAATGACAATGAAAGGGGCGATGAGAGGGAGAATGAGAGGAAGAATGAGCGCTCCAGCGCTGGCGTGTTACTACATGAGTCAAGTGGGCCATGGTCATATTCCAGATTTTGTAGGTGCCCGATACCAATCAGGGCATGGGCTCAGTAATATCTTAGATGGGCTATTACGTTCAGCTATACCTATCGCAAAAAATGTAGCCAAATCTGTAGGAAAACAAACTCTTAGTGCTGGAATCGGCCTAGCTGAGGACGTAATGGCTGAAAAAAATGTTTAAACAGCATTAAAATCAAGAGCGCATGGTGTTGCCAGGTCTTTGATACCAGAAGCTGTAACAACAGTGCGTGGTGGTTTAAGACCACCTCAACATAAACGTAAAAAGAGGAATAATACAGGTAATGCTCAGTCAATGCGCATGATACCGAAGAGGAAGGGTCGCAATAGACATCAGAGAAAACAAGCTGATGTCTTTAATTAACAAAAAACATGGAACTTAGTCAGACATGCGAGTGCTCGAAGAGCGAATTAGACTTTTTTCAGGCACGTCCCATGGTGACAACATTAGAGTCTACAAAATGGGAACAGTTTCATCCTGTATCGAGTTTATCAGATAGTAGTCCGATCGAGTTTTACGTCAGTGGGCGTGCTGATAGATATTTAGATCTTATGCAATCTTATCTTTCGATTAAAGTTAAGTTAGTAAAGCTAGATCGAAATGGTGATGAGAAGGCACTCGAGCCGAATGACCTGATAGCGCCTGCGAATAAGCTTTTATATACGATGTTCTCACAAGTGGATGTTTTTTTAATGGAAAATGTGTCAGTGACTCCAGCAAAAATTACGCTTACAGCTCGTACATTGAGATGTTGCTAAATTATGGCAGCGATGCCGCATCCTCACATCTACAACTTGCTGGATGGAAAATAGATGATGCTGGTGAATTTGATAATATCGCTTATACAAACTTAGGATTTAAAGCACGTAGAAGAATAATGGCTCAGAGTAAGACAGTGCAATTAATGGGATACATACACAACAATATGTTTCTACAGGACTGATTCCTGCTCGGTTCCATTGATTTGAGATCCACCTACAGAGGAGTAAAGATGTGTTCGCCATTATGGCCGCAGAAGGAGTGAGGCCTAAATTGACAATATTGTCAGCTAACTTATTTGTACGCAAAGTTATTCCACCAGCAGATCTGCTAGTGCCACACGCAGTTACTCTTAGACAGAAAAGCGCAAAATATCCTGTTCGCAGGGTGGTGTGCAAGACTTTTACATCGCCTAGCGGTGTTATGATCATCGATAGAGATAATATATTTATTGGACAGTTTCCTACTAGATTATTATTCGCTTTTGTACCTAATGATGTGTATAATGGGGTGGTACCAAAAAATCTGTTCAAGTTTGATAACAATAACACTACCTATGTTACATGTTATATAAATGGAGAAGAGGTTACAACATCGCCAATACAGCCTTCATTTAGCAACAACATTTACTCAGATGCTTATTTCTCACTATTCAGTGGTATTGGTGCATTATTCAAAGACAGAGGCTACATGATAAATAAGGCACAGTTCAGACATGGAACCATGTTGTTCGCATAGCATTTTACACCAGATCTAGCTGACTCAGAGCATCGCTACCCTACACGCACTGGTTCGTTAAGAGTGGTCTTCCATTTTGCTCAGGCACTTACCGCTAAAACCAATGTAATTTGCTATGCTGAATTTGATAATACAGTAGAAATTGGATCAGACTTTAACATATTAACAGATTATGAAAAATATGTTGAGTACATTTGAAATAGAGGATCTATTATTCGGTGACAATAAAACGCGCGAACACTTTCTCGGTGTTTTTCCAAGTGACAATGGGCCGATGCATATTAAATATCGCCCGTCTTCATTAGTAATAAAAACACATCCCAGTAATACATCCAGACAACATTGGGTGGTGGTTTATTACACTAGAAATGGAAATGCTGAATACTTTGATCCTTATGGAAGATGCCCTTCTGATGGAAGAATGATATCAAATATACAAAATGAATGACATGCATGTGTTTATTATTCAAGCAGTGAGCGTGTTCAACCAGCCATGATGACTACTTGTGGATATTATTGTGCATATTTCTTATACCATCGTTTGAGAGGTGTACAAATGAAACACATATTATGGGCGCTAAGAAACAGAGACAAAAATGATGCTATAGTGAAATGTTTGACGCGCAGGATTATGAATAAACAGATAAAAAAGATCATTCTTAATGTATAATTAATATATCTATTATGTTTTCTTTAAGAATATTATTATTATGAATAAATGTTGCTAATATTTATTTATCATAAAAATGTATCATTCGTGTCAATAAAAATACATTTATTTTGTAAATATATGTTATTATTTCTTCGCGTTCTCTTACCCACTTCCGCTATCACCCCTCAGCCACCATCCCCAATTATCACCATTTTGATATGCGTCGATGGATGAACAAATTTTAATGCCAGTACATACCGATAATGGCTAACATTCAATGTCACACTAGGAGTGCGAGGTATCCCACAATGATCAAAAAAATTAATACACTAATTAATAGTATTCGCATGAATTATTGACTATGACAAAATGTGGGGTTTTAATATCTGAATACAAGGAAACCGTATGACGCGTTCTCATCCATAATCCGTATTAAATGTCGCTCATATCAATTCGAGTTTCTGTAAAAAATGACAATCAAACATTTATGCCGCGAAGAATTTTGTACATGCAATTGTCCGCACAGTTATGTTTTTGAAATCCAACGATGTTAATTTTAAGCGGTGGAAAAAACCCACGTGACCGAAATAGGGGCGTGTTCAGATTGGAAAGTTAGTTTTACTGAGAGTATACATATTTTAGCTATAAAAGCGAAATGTGCTACTATTAAGGCATTTCTCTTTTTGAATTTGCAACGTTAAAATGGAAAATAAATCTTTATTATGCGATCGCTGGAGAACAATTGGCTCTATACCGATTAAGTGTGGATGCGTGGAGTGGAACAAATATAACGAAGTACCGGTTTGGCAGCCATTTAAAAAGGTAATGCGTGAAATCTAGAACAGCTGGAGAGAATATCTAGCGGAACCGGATGAATGTAATTACAACAAATGACTGCATATGAAACATCAACTTCGTTATGATTGCTGCGTGTGTATGTGGTGCGAGGATGCCAGAAAGTGTCGATTGCAAATTAGAGATTAAACATTTTCAACTATGTAAATAAATTTTTTTTAAATAAGCCTCTTTTTGAAGGGGCCACCAAAAAACAAAATTATGTTTCGTGCATACACAACATATCCACACATTTATATGGGAGTATAAAAGACACACTCATGCATACAAGACTTACACGCAAAGGAAACAGGGAATACATACATGTGTATGCTTAGAGGAGACGGGGCACGCGCGTGGCACTACACACATGGCACTACGTGCATGAAGGAATGCCCAGTTCATGTGAGTGTGTGTGTGTGTGTGTGTGTGTGTGTGTGTGTGTGTGAGAGATGTGTGTGCGTGCGTGCGTGCGTGCGTGCGTGCGTGCGTGCGTGCGGGCGGGCGTGCGTGCGTGCGTGCGTGCGTGCGTGCGTGCGTGCATGCGTGTGTGTGTGCGGGGTGCGTACGCGATAGAATGTAGGACAACCTTATGCAGTGGACAATGGTTCAAAACCACATTCCGATGATACAGGTACCTAGTGTTCTACAACGTATTCCACATTGAGATGAATAATGATATGCCTTTCGTCATGGTCATGCGTGGTTTCATACCTTAATATACCAACGCCATTATTAGTTCTCACGGTAGCTGCAAGATCATAGGCATGGTCTAACATCAACGAAGCTGACCGTAAAGTGTTTGAAGTGTCCATGTTTAATGTTAACATGAGCAATGCGGTGCACAAAGGGAAATTATTTATACATATATTGACGCATAATTCCACCCACCTCATAAATATGCAAAGTCTCCAGCACGAAATCTGAAACAAGATATTCGAGTAATTGATGGGGGAACAAGTACCTATGTCCACTCATTTAAGAACTGGGAAACGAATTGTGCATGAGTGTGAGCAATAATGTGAACAAAAAATGTAAAGGTATAAATTGCAGTATTTATTCCATTCCAAATTGTAAAAAAACAACTCAAGAGATCCACGCATTCATAACTACACAGAGAAAAACACTATCTCCTCATGAGTGAACTAGACGATAATTTGATAGTAATTTTGAATTGCTGAATGTTTCTTTTAAAAAATGCTTAGAACGAGATGGGAGGTACAAATCTTTTCACGTTCTTTCATTATTCCGTAACACGTGTCATGTTTGTAACTCGATTAAGGACCGATCTCATAGCTAATGCGCCACTGATGAATGGTTAAATTTAACTTTTACCACACGTGAAAAAAATAATCTTTTTATCATACAGAGTGAAAGGACAAGGAATGCTTGACGACTATTAGGAGTCTTTAAACGCGTAATTCATAGCCTTCAGACACATAATGTTGACATTTTGTTGTAAACGTGAGAATGACATCGAGCAGCCACAAAATCTAAAATGACTGATGTTATTGCAAACGCTATATCGCCTATTAAGTATTTAAAAACAATTTGCGCGTAAATCAATGTTGGTTAAGCCGCCAACAACTTACAGTCAATTAGTTTTCTAAATATTCAGCAGGTACATAGTTTACTAATAAATTAGCATTTAGTGGCTTAAAATCAGCAAGACAAAATCAATAGATTTTGCGCCAGACAAAGTAATTGGATGGCGAGGTGTTACAGACATTACAGGGATCTACATCCTAGCTAAATATTTTGGAAACGATCTGAACGTAAGTCGTTGCTGACTATGCAACCATCACGGACAAATCGTTTTCAAAATATTCATATGATACAGATTTATTATCCATGGACATTAACGGTTAGTGGCACGTAGCGGGGTTAGAAAACCTATTCAATACATAGCGAGGCAAACGAAGTTACCGTCCGGCTTACCAAACTGTGCAGTCATTCCAGTGATCTACGGATACTGATAAATATTTTGAGTAACGATTTGATTGAAAGTTGATGCTGACTACCAATACAGTCAAATTATTTTCAAAATATTCGTACAACAATATCACGCATTGACGTAAAATGAGTACGCTGGCATTCCTCATCCCTCCTCCTCCAACCTCGATTATCCGACCACCTCTTAAACTCTATTATTTTTACCTAACATACCATGGTAGATAACCATGGAGGGTGGTGCGCACCACTAATTTAAAATGTAAAATACCAAAACTTTAGGGGTTAAAATTTTCAATACATGAACTTAACAACCCATTCATCAATATTCTAATGCTGGACGCCATTGTCTATAACATTCCATTTTTCCACCATATTCATACCAAAATTTGCATAATATTATTCTAACGGCTGGCTGTCATTGCTCTCACAGCCAATAACGTTCAAAAATTAGATTCTCAAAATAAGTGTGGGCGGCTGGTCCACATTGTTCCCCAAAATGTGGGCGGTTGGTCGCCATTGTTCTTAAAGCATGTGCATTCGGTCGCTATTGTTCTAGAACAATGGGAGCGCTGGTCGCCATTGCTCTCTGACCGTGTGCATATGGTCGCCATTGTTTAAAACCAATTCTTTTGTTCTAGAACAATAGCGACCAAATGCACATGGTCAGAGAACAATAACGACCAGCACCGGCCATCACTACTAACCGTCACATAGAATTGCACGCTGATTAATTTGACAGGTTTGTTGCAAGATAAGCATGGGATCCGGACAGGCATGGACAGCAAAAATGGAATGGCTAAAGGCTATTGCTGGCTATTGTGATGTAGAGAGTGTTTATTTAATAAAATGAGGTTATATATAATGTTAAGGGATTAGATGGACGATATAGAAGTTATTCTCTTGTCTTTTTTAAATCTACCTGACTGGGAACCATTGCAGCCTAAGGCAGCAGCCGCTTTCAGACAATTTCAACCCACAATATGCAACTGCTTTTATGGATGGTGATGTTGAAAATGCTATATATGGGAAGTTCATCTGTGAAAGTATTGGGTAACTGTTTCAGGCTTATGGACATTATTATTTCACATACAACATCAAAGGATTCCATTCCAACAAACTCTGTCTCAGCGAGCTATGGAAGGAACACAACATTATTGCAATCCAAGAACACTGGCTCTACTTATTCGAGCGTGATGTCATAGCTAATAGCCTTTACAATTGTTCTGTTCATCTGAAGACTTTTGACGAAAATAATCCAGTCGATCATTCAGCTCGCTCACATGGTCAAGGTGGTGTAGCCTTTCTATGGAAATTTGGTCTGGATACTATTATTGAGCCATTGAGCGATGGCAGTGAGTGTGTAGTCTGTGTTCTGCTCAATGGAGGTTCACAGCAGCTGCTCTGTATCAATACCTATATGCCATGTGATGGTTCATCAAAGTATCCTGATGCTCAGGTCATCTGGTGTGGAGACCTTAATGCTTCCATACACAGAGAGTCACTAAAGCAGTTTGACCCAATCCTTCGAGCTTTCGTACAGAAAAACAGTTTCTGCCCGGCAGAAAATTATCCAATACAGCCAACATTTCACATGGCTACAAAGAATAGTGGCCAGCAAGCAAATTCGCAAATTGACTATGTTCTCTGTCGAGGAGCCAACAATCTGGTCGAAAAAGTTGTTATTTTGGATGAAGCTGTTCCTCTCATTTTCACCTCAAACGGTTCAGATCATACTCCAGTCTCTTGTACTGTTAACGTCTGCCACAGAGCAAATGTGATATGCAAGCCTCATCCACCACGCACTATCTGGAAATGGGAGCAGCTTGATCTTGAATGCTATAAAGCCGTCATCTGGGGTAATACATGTCACCTTAGGAATGCATCTATCAGCATGACTACAGATATAGATTATATTGTGAATGAGCTGCACTTGGTTCAAAGCAGCTGAACGGGCTGTACCACACAAGACCATGCACGGCAGAAGAAATGAGAAATGTGTCCATGCGCATGTCCTCCAAGTGTACAAAGAATCTAAGATGGCCTTCTGGAAGTGGAAAGCACACGGTAAATGTCCTAATGACCCGATCCATTCAGAAATCAGACAATTAAAGTATGATGTTCGCAGAGCTCAAAGACAGGACAATGCACTCCGCAAGAATGACCTTTACGAATAGATCTAATCAGCCGTGGATGGTTCTGCCTTCGCAAAACTTGTAGCAAAGCAAAGAAAGTCAAGCGCCACCATGACGGAGAGGATCACTCACAATGGGGCAGATCACAACACCAGAGACCATTGCAGAAGCATTTGCTAATTACTACCAGGAGGTTATGACACCACAATCTAACCCGAACTTTAATGATGACTTCAAAGACCTGATAGATCATGATATCGCTAATCTGAGTAACTGTAGTTCTATTGTGCCATTGCCCATTACTTCCAAAGAGGTGGGGTCGGCTGCAAAGAAGATTCATCGTCGCAAGGCGCCAGTCCGGATTGCACTTTGTTCAGAGCATATCATTTACTGCCTTGATGAGCTGATGCCAGTCCTTTGCGCTCTTTATAATTCCATCCTCCAGTTAAAGTACGTTCCTGCGATTTTTCAAGGTGGGAACCTTAACACTTATATTGAAGAAGGCAAAGTCCAAGCACGTTCCAGGTAGATACTGTGGCATCATGGTGTGTTCCATTGTTGGGAAGCTTCTGGAGATCATTATAGCGCACAGACTAAGACTTTTCTTTGATCCTGTTCAGAGTAAGCTCCAAGCCGGTTTTACTGAGGGTGCCAGTTACCTGTTTACTTCTCTTCTTGTGACCGAAACAATTTCAGAACACGAGCATAACAATCAAGACATGGTAATGATTCTGATGGATGTGGAAAAAGCATTTGATATTGTGTAGCATAACTCCCTAGATGATGAAACTGTACACACTTGGGATTCCACTATCATTATGGACCATCATGGATGAATGGTATAAAGGGCTGTATGCCAGAGTGAAATGGGGTCACCAACTATCCACACTTTTCCCAATTCAGCATGGTACCGGCCAAGGCAGAACCTTCTCCACACTCAACTACAAGGTCTTTAACAATCCACTGCTCCTGCAGATAGAAGAGTCTGAACTCAGTGCTCATATTGGTGACATTCCAGTACCGGCTCCAACAACAGCGGATGATATCACAGCCCATGCACCATATAGCAGTCCAGATTCCCAATCAGTTGTTTCTCTTATCGCTGCATATGCTGCAGACATCCACTATGCTATGGGAATATCAAAGACCAATGTCATCATTTACCATGATAGTAAAACCGATCTACAATTATCCGCCATCACTTACAACAGCCACGAACTTGACATTGTTGACCATGCAACTCATCTCGGCATTATCCAGGGATCTGTTCATAACATTATGCAACAGCGGCTTGAAGCTAATATTTCCACAGCCTGAAAGACAGCCAACATGCTCCTTGGGGCCGACTTTCACGGCAAGAACGGCTTAAATCCAGTAGTGTCTCGGAAAATTTGCATCACTTACATTCAGCCTCACCTCCTACACGGAACAAAAATCTGGATGTGTTCTGAGAGCGAGTGTTCATCACTAGAGCATTTCGCACGTGTGCTATTGCGGCAACTACAGTCTCCCTGATAAAGTAGAAATTCCAGCTATTTATTCCCTACTTGGTGTGCTGCCAGTAGCAGCCGAGATGCACAGGCAAGCCCTAGTTTTCTTTCGCAATGTCATCAGCGACCAAACAAGAAGGGAATTTGAACTCTCACTTCACCAACGTTTACTAAAAACTGTGGATGACAGATGCTGGTTCTCCTGGATATCACACATTTTGTGGAAATATAACCTACCATCCGCACATGAACTTCTAGCAGCAAAGAGGATGGGAAAAACGCATTAACCATTCCATAACACTCTTGGTCTGAAAGCCTACAATGTCAATCGAAAGCGCTCAGTTCACTGCGTTATCTGTCTGGGTGGGGGGGGGGCAATTTGACCTGTCATCAATATCCCCAGTCTGGTCAACTGTACTGATGTCTACTCATCAAACAAAGAAAGCCACATATAAGGCTAGGATTTTAACTGGCACTCTACGTCTTCAGACATCTTATGGCAATCCCAACCAGTATTCACGTGACCCAACGTGCCAGCTGTGTATGGATGTGGCTGAAACCAGAACACACTTCCTGCTTCGGTGCCGATTGCTTGATGAGGCTCATGTCACTCATGACAGAAGATTTTGCCAAATCTTATCTGACCTTGGTGTCAATGTTGTTATGTTATGTTCGTATAATCCTCCTCTTGATAGTAGCGCCCACCGTAGAGGTAATAGTTAAAATCAGATAATAACCAAATGAAAATAGAATAAAAGCAAGTAATAAACAAGGGAAAATTAAATAAACAAGTACAAAATAAAACAACACCCTAAAACTAGGTAGAGTAGTTGGACAAGAGCACTACAGTATAAAACAACAAACCAAACTAGGTGGAGTGGTTAAACAAGAGCAATATACAATTCTAACATTAAGACGCATTAATATCTAAGAATTTATCATAAGTTTAAAACATATTTGAGTTAAAATAAAGTACAAATGTACTATTTGATGCTTTGGTAGAATACAAGCGCTACGGTGTTAATCGATTTTAACACAACACGAAAAGGTTTAGATGCCCAAAAAGAAATCCAGTATTAGTTGGTTGATTTATCACAAGTTTATATTGGTACTAAAAATAGGATCATCAATTTCATCTGTTACATCGGGTAATGCCAAGAAAAACCCTAGGTGAACCACACGAGATGTCATACGTTCCCCTCGGACCAGGCATCCCAAGCGCCTAGGGGATGTGTGGAATGGCCAGAGTAATTCAATGCAACGCCCACAGATGCATTGCTAAATCTATTGTGAGAACCTGATATGGTGTTGAGAATATGAACTCTGCCGCAATGTATGTTGTAACAGAGTTGTCTGCTGAGTAGTTCAACATTATACAGAAGGTCAGAATTATACGGTAGTATCCCACAGGTGGGCAATGCAGTACAGTCTATAATAAGTTGAGTAAGTAGGATAAGGTCACTACTAAAGATGTTCCAGTGATGGGAACCACAGCATTCGGTCACTACAGCTTTTATACCTTGTAAACCGTGTTTCCTATAGCTATGCACAGCACCACATTGGATAAGGATGTGTGTATAGTCTTCGATTGCAATCTGACATAAAGGACAGGTTGGATCGACTTTGTTTTGCTTAAATCTGCTTAGCTTTGACTGTACAATATATGTTCCAGTTAAGAAACGAGCTTTAATGGCTGCCCTCTTTACATCTTTGACATTGTGGTCAGTGCTACTAACAAATAAATGTTGACGGCCAATTGAGAGATCACCAGTATTACAGTAGGCCAGAGTGTTTTTGGACTCGCAGTCGTTCAATAGTGTTTGAGTCCAGAATGTATTGATTGCTGATTTGACAATAGACTTCCAATTCTCCTTTTGTTGGTACAGCAGCTATCAGTTTATCGATGCTTGGGAGATCATATTTTTAAGTAGATGTTTGATTTTAATGAACCAGCTGTTAGAATCATCTTCCTTCATTATCAGCTGTCGTATCATAATGTTGGTTAGCGCTCTGTTGTTGCTACTCAATAGTCCATAGATTAGATGTAGCATAACATATGTTGTTAGAATGCTAGAGCAGATTTTTGCCGATAAGCCATTAGACCCATGCAGGCTGATTCTGGTAAGGCTGTAAAACGTTCGCCTTGCAATGATATTCGCTCTTCCATATTTAGCTTAACCTCTCCCTTTGTTGCATGAATGAGGCCTAAGTGGGTAGCCTGAGATGCTACAAAAAGCTCACGATCTCCCAACTTCCAATCTGACAGCATTACAGAATGTCTGTTTGGTAGGGTGTTATATACAAGAGAAGACTTCTCTTGATGTATAATGTATCTCTCCCGAGTAGAATAGCAATATATCAGATCTAACATAAGCTGCATCGCTTGCTGATTAAAGTGAGGTCATCTGCCACAGTTGGACAACCTGTGTACTGTGCTCCAATGTAGGATCCAGCTTGCACAGCTTCCAGCTGTATTAATAGGTTATTAATATACATCTTGTATAGACCAGTTGACAAGATGCCTCCTTGTCTCACTCCTTGCTTAATGGAAAATGCTTCACTAAAGAGGCCTTTCCATTTAACTTTTGACGACAGGTCAGTATAGAGTGCGTCGATGGCATGTAATTAATGCATGTTAAGGCCTTGGTCAACTACATCGAATGCCTTCTGCGCATCGAGAAAAGCCATGTAAGTTGGGTATTTTCTCTCTGTATGCTCCAAACATGTCTCTGAAATAATTAGCCCCGCCATCAGTGGGGAAAGCCGCTTGGTGAATCCATACTGGAGGGAAGACTGATCTTTTGGCAAGCTATGTTCAATTCTATTGAGGAGGATGTGCTCAAAGATTTTACCAATGATGGATGTTGCTGTTATTCCCCGATAATTATTTGGATTTGCTGCATCTTTCCCCTCTTTATGGATGAGATTACACCCGTTTTGAAGGTTTCTGGGATACATGTATTTTCTAGAATGAAGTTAAGCAGCTGCGTTAAGATTGGTGTTATAGACTGTCCAGCATAGACAAGGTGTTCAGCAGCAAGACTGTATTCATCTGATGATTTCCACATATGGAGTTTACCAATGGCTGTAGATACTTCATAATTACTAATGATTGGGCATATGTCTGTATTTGTCTCATATAAACTTTGTATTAGTTTCAGATCTGTCGCAACATGTGCTTTATAGTTAGAGTCAAATTGTGAGTGGGTAGCAGGCACAGCAAGATCTTCATAGTAAGCTGCAAACCTATGACCCTGCTGTTCCAGATCTGTAACTACTCCTCCTCCAATGACAAGCGAATCTGTACAGTTTTGTCGAGCTTTGGATTGGCTGATCAATCTTTAGAACATATCAGAGCTATATTCTTGCATAATATCATTATACAGTACTCTTCTCTCTGCCGCCACCTCAGAGCACTGCTGTGAGCGTAGTTGTCTTTTCAGCGCTAAACGTTCTAGCGATAGTGGATGTTCAGGTCCAGCTTTACCACATGACATCCACTCAATATACAGCAGATTTCCCTTGGTCAAGAGCTGTCTCACTTTTGGGGATGCTTTCCACTTTGGTCCAGATAATTTTATCTGCTTGACAGGGACCACAGTGGTGGCTGCTTCCTTTAATACAGACCTAAGGATTTTACAGACCTATCGATGTCCTCTGGTGCTGTAGGATCAGGTAGGTTAAACTTCCTTAAAGATTGTGTGATGGTATCTTGATATGTGGCCGTATCGACCTGATACCACATTAGTTTACGCATTGGGACAACACAGGGCTTTATTTGAGATGGTGTGTCCATTTCACAGCCTATGGTGCAAACTATGGAGATGTGACATGAAGTATTTATGCATACCATTTGGCTTACAGAGAAACTCAGTAGCTTTATGTGTTTAACAAAGAAATAGTCAATCTGTGACGAGTTCTTCTGGTCTGACATATACTGGGATTTGTCGAAACAATTTTCATTTAGAGACTGGCTTAGTAGTTTATCAGACTTATTGTTCCTAGGTAATAATGTAGCATTCATGTCTCCAGACCATACAATTGCATGGGAGGTTTGGTACCTTTCAAAGATTCCGTACATGATATCCAGAATTTCTGAGTAATTCAGCGTTGTGTCTTTGTACCCAGCTGTAGGCATATATGTGTTAATTAAACAGATTGGTTTATTTTTAGATTGTATCTCTATACAGATAATTCTTTCATTCCCCTCATTTAATGGCTTTATATGGTCATTAATCTCCTTCCTCCACGCAATGGCAACACAACCATGCCAATGGGAGTTTTGGAATTTGTAGGTGGGCATCTCTGAGTCTACAGACCTGCAATTTTAGCAGAAGTCAGGGAGATCAATTTGGATATTATGCTTCTCAAAATCCCACAACCAATGTTCTTGCAGGCAGATTATGTCCGTATTAAGTGTCTCTTTAATATATGGAGCATTGCCCCTAATACCCTCTACATTAAATGATGTAATTTTAAGGTGATCTCTCTTGACATTTATTTGACAGGACTCATTGTTATGGTGACCTGGTTTGAGGGCTGGCCTGTTGAAAAAACTCAAATCTGTAGATTGGCTAACCTGTTCAGATGTGCCTAGCTTGTCCAGTGCATTATTAATCTGGGCCTCTACCAGTAGTGGCTGTAACTCGGCTTAATTTTTAAATCAGCTACAAGTGTGCACAATTCCGCAGTTGAGGTACTTATGGTATCAATCTCTAGTAATGGTGATATTTTACTCTCTTCTACTTCTAAGCAAGATAGAGGTGTATGCGGTTGCGCAGTCAAGGTATGTAGAGTATCACTATCGGTTGCGTCGTTTACATTGGCTACAATGGGTGAAGCTAGTGTAGATGCCTGGGTCTTAGTCATACATATGCTTTTGGAAACAGATTTATCCTTCTTGAGAGTGTCAGCTTTGAGTGAAGTAGTCACTGTGCGATGGGGCAAGCTGTTTCTAATCTGTAAGCTAGCAGTACGCTGTACACCTATTTGCGTATGACTGCTGGTATATTTAGACAGTGTTCGAAATAACCCAGAGTGCCCTGATATTTGCACTTGCTTAGGAGCTTGAGGTGGTGTCATTAGTCTTTAATTGTTTCCTCAGTTGAAATTAGTAGACTGTGGTCTCCGGGTGGCACCATTTATCTGCATAGCTATCTGTGGTTGTATGACAATAGGATCAGACTGCATCCTTTGGAAACCTTGCTGCCTGCTCGAGCCTTGTGAAGTCGATATATGGCGAGAGATTAGATTCGCGTATTGCCTATCAAAACTGGCTGGATGAGGAATGGCTGTATTAACCCATTTAGGAGGGATGGCTATGTTAATCCAGTTAGGCTGTACTTGCACTGATATTGGCGGTCGTACAAGATGAGGTTGCTGATTGTTAGAGCCACACGTCACATGAGAAAAATTGTATGTTGGTGGTTGTATGGCAGCAGTCGTATGTACCGGTCCACTAGATGACATTTGTTCAGGTCTGCTGTTAGCATGAATGGGCATCCTAGTAGCATCCATACAATGGTCTGAAAATGGTTGCCCATGCATTGGCGTGTTGACTGTGCTTTGTGGACTGAGTCTAGCACCTAGGATCAGCAATGTCTGCTCTATATTTTTCAGCCTATCAGAGATTTCAGGGGAAGGCAGTTGGGAAGAACGTTGTGCGTTCTGATACATATATAGCTTTAAATGATCAAACATCAAAGCTTTAAATGATCAAACATCAAATCCATGCGTTTTCCTAGTAGGTCAACATGGGCATAGAGTGTCTGCATAAATGAGCTCAGATTTTGGTCTGTTGTGTTAACATGTTGAGCGGCTCGTGTCGCCTGTAATATGCCAATGGTGTGATCTCGGTCCTTCGTGTCTTGTTCAAAGGATGCAGCATAGGATTTAATCTGTATGTAGTGATCATGAAGAGTATCGTATTCGCTTATTGCACGTGTATTATGAAAACCAGTTCCGGTTAACATTTTCCTAGAGGAGTCGGATGGAGGTTGGTTGATATTATGTGTATTATTGATTGATTGATGGTTCTCTAGAGTTAGCCAGGGAAGAGGATTGCTCAGTGGATTAATTCAGAGACAGACGCTCGCTGGTGGAGTGATCAGGGAAGGAAGTGAGTTAGAGGTAAAACATGTTGAAGGCATTTTATGTGAGTTTTGTGTGATAGTAGTTCCTATTTCCAGGGCCTGCTCCGGATTTGCCCTGAGTACATGTTATTTTAGACTGGTACTAGACAGCATCGATGCCTGAGTGTTACTGGGTTGACTTGACGCAACTGTTGTGTTAGGCAGGAGGTGCACAGCAGGCTTAGAGACAGATGATAGCGTGCTACAATCGGTGTTTGAATTCGCAATACCAGTAGTAGGCTCGCTTGGCACATAGTTGCTGTCTATTGGTGTATAGGTAATCCCTTGATTTGGAGTAGAGGTGCTACACGCATTGTCTGAATACAGCAAGTTGTTTACGCATAATATACAGTTGAAAGGGGAGCTAGTAGGCATCTTGTCCACTTTGGTTTGTGTAAGTCCTACACATGCATAATGAAGCCAATCCATGCAAGTCTCGCATTGAATGGTTTCCATCTCTGCTTTTTCTCTGCATATTGGACAGATATCATCTTCTGTATTTACGGTGTTAGAAAGATCAGAATGATTGCTCTTCTGTTTAATACTGAAATCGCCCCTCAATGTTCTGAGTTGAGGGTTCAAGTGAAGGTTATTATCTTTGGAACCTGTAGTTGTATATTGGCTATCCTGAATCGCTTGTTTGAGGGTCTTATTGATAATTTCAACGTTACTATTACATGACTTTAGCTTCACTCGTATAGGCTAAAAAATCTCTTCAACAAAATAGTCAACTCTGCTACCATTCGCCATAGCACTAGACGTGGAGCTATAGAAGTTGACAGTGCACTTAGTTACTTTGCCCTTAGAACTGTTCTTTCTCTTATTTTTAATCTGGTACGTAGTATATATGACAGAGTTCTGCTCGTCTAGATTATCTGTGACATTTACTGTAACACTAGATGAGGGGTCTTCTGAGATTTTGTTAAGCTTGGTGAGAAATTCACTTTTAACAAGCTCATATGCCACAGTGCTACATTCGATAAAGAGGTTTTTCCTAGGTAGCATTTCATAGGAAATATGAGGCTTGTCACATGAAGTAGATTTTTTTAGAGGGATTTTGTCTTGTTTATAAAGTAATCTTTATGTGCTTGGCTTACTTTGATATCTATATTACATCTCGGTGTACTGCTATGACCACCTGTGGAGATAGGTATGTAGTTGGAAATGTTGCATTGATTTGCTGGACCCCAACGGGTGTTTTTTTGTAGTCTGGCCGAGATACGGGTTGCCTCAATCACTATATTTGAATAGTCTTAAACTTTGTGGCAACAACTCGCAATATGTGTAATAGAATATGTATTTGGTTAATTAATATGATGTCTAACTACCCAATGATCCTACTCCAGACCTTATGGTTCAAGTTTTACTGGACCCACTTTTCCTGATCCATCCGTCTAATCTACTTGTCAATGAAATTGAGCAAATAGCTAGAGACTGGATATACTTTACATATTGTTTGAGACTGAGACTGCTGAAGACTCGTGGTCCCCTGTCTATCTAGATAGACAACAACACTTAGTCGCTTGTTCGACGTGCGCCTTGAAGAGGCGTGATCTACATTATCAAGAAGAAGAAGAATGGCTGCTTCCATGTTTCGATTTCGTCGTCTGCTAGGTCATGTTTTTGAATGGAAAGCCACTGTTTTTAGCATGCGATCCACGCAGAACAATTCATCCTTTGATAGAGTTATGATATACTTTAGAAATACTCGTGTGAAACAGCTTTTTTATCACACAAAGCGCATTACCTTTAGGTAAAAAACTACTGTATCTCGTTTGTCCCAGAACCCACTAAGTGACTAACTGACTAGGCCTAATTAAGTGACTAACTGATAAGTCGACTAATCTAAAGTTCGGATATGTTGTCGGAGTAAGCGGGGTACCTCGATAACATATCCGAACGACCGAGAGTATGGTTGAATTTGAGTTCATTGTCGAGTTACTCGACTTGCCCCAATCATATATCCGAATGACAAGAGTATAATCGAACAACATTATCACATGGTACAACTTGTTCGACTCGGCTACTTCCACGTCAAGTGAGAGTAAAAGTGTGCGCATGCGTAGACATGTAAACAAATATGGCTACTCTTAACAAGAGTACAGGATATACATGTCTTTTCAAGCAGCCATATTGGGCATATTTTAATCCGATTATACTCTTGCATTCAGGAATGACACTCTTTTACTCCCATGTGCTTATACAGTGCGCACCACATGATACTTCTGGTCTGATTACTGCAACAACATATCCGAACTTAGCTTATAATCGGATAACTGTCACGTGGTAAAAATTCGTTTGGCACAAATTCTACTCGATTACTCCTGCTTCAAGCGAGAGTAAAAGTGTGCGCATGCGTCGATACGTAAAGCAACCACGTGATACTTCCGATCGGAGTACTGTGATAATGAACCTGAATTCAACCTAAGTAATGTAACTTACAGTTGACCTTTCCAGCTATGCCCTGCTCATCTCTAGCTAAGTTCCACCCACACCTCGCTCGTGTTGGGATCGATCGATCCCTGAGCTCCCGACTCGGAAAACTACAGGTAAGCTGTTGAATATTCTGCAACTAATTTGACTGGGTAATGTTTCAAAATATTCAACAGCATGTTTAATATGAAAATAGGCGTTGCCTATACGCGAACGCAGACATAATTTATTGTTTAAATAAATAGAACCAATGTGTACATGGTCGAAATGTCCTTAATGCGTATACCCATGTGTAGTTCATTTGAAGCTAATTTTTCATTACGCTTGGATTGCATTCTGGAAAATCCAGTCCACAATATTCACAACAATGCTTAGGCCTATTGTCAATAATACCCGCCAGCATAGATGCATCTTTTACGTACAGCATTTATTTGCACCTATGACATTATAAAATATCGCGGTGCTCCTCGCCATTGGGGGAAATACAAACAAGTTCATAGTAACAATGACATAGAGAAATGTTGTCCGCTAGAATCTTCAAATCACATTTACCAAGACATAAGCAACAAAAAAAGGGAATTAATGCATGGCTACGAGTAAATATGTGAATGTACATCCCATCTAAGTGCGAAAGACATGGTACTGGCCTTGGATTTTATGTTACGTCACTAAATGCATACAAAATTGACAGCCACGACTTTCCACGGCCATGGATGTGAAAAGTATAGGCGACAATGAACAATACCGCTTGCTTGCAATTACACATACATAAATAATTGGAATACATTTATAGCTATTACGTGGCCAGCTTAATACTATCTTTTTACATTCTAAAGTAAACGTACTCTATTCCATAATGGCATTATCACACAAATTTTGGATATTGAAAATGCGGAGCAGGTTGCGCTAAATAAAACACGCATAATGAAGGACCATATCCCATGATGCAATGGGGCCCATGAAAAGAAACCACAAAAGTTATATCATAAACCGGAATCAAAAATTCTCGTGAATGGAAACCACGCTTTCTCATTTGGAAGGTATATGTAATTTAGCCTGGTTCCCTGTCTCATTTTTTGTTGATTTTCCCTCATTACACGTACATACATGTTATCTATATACGTCCACACGAAGCCATCGCTCACTGCATTCGCTTGTAAGCAGGGCTTCCACTAGTGGAAGTCCGAGAGTCCTATACTCCCAACGTTCATGTTTGGACTCCCCTAAAACATACCAAAGAAGTCCTGGACTTTCTCTTTTTTGGCCCTGACATCTCTAAAACAATGTTTTTAACCAAATTATATGTGATCTGAACCGTCCATTTTTGACTTCCATGTTTCTTGCTTGGACTCCTAATAGCATTACCCAGGAAGTCGGACTTGCTGTGTTTAGAAATTAGTGGAAGCCCTGCTTGTAAGGTTCTGCTTTCTTGACTTATTTCATTCTATGCAGATGATAGTTATTAGGTTACTGACTACTATTGCTAACATCCTGATGACTGAACACAATTTGGTTATCTTGTGAAGCTGGTCATGGTTTCATAGAACGGAAACCCCATTTCAAGGGAATGCAGAATGTAATAAGTTGAAGATCAGTGGATTTGATTGAATACAGGAGTTACAAAAGTTGATATATGATAGAAAGGTCAATTGGTATGATGGGTCAGAGAGAATGAACCTTTCCAGTTTTAGCTATGCCCTGCCCAGCTCTCTAATCGCCATCCACACCACACTCGTGTTGGGATCGATCGATCTCTAAACTCTCTGACGATCAATTTCTAGAAACCTATACATGTATGCTGATGAATGTTTTGTAACTAATTTGACTTGGTGCTGTTGTTGCCCAGCAACTGCCCAGTCAAATTAGATTAAAAATATTCAACAGAATATTTATTAAATAATAAAGCCATGCAATTCGTACAACAATGCATAGTCCATCTTCAAATATGCATTCATGGCGTACTTATCTACGTCGACTCATTCTTGACGTCATAATGATGTCATACATTTTGATGTCATTCTACACGTCACGTAGTTGAGTATGATGTCATATGATGGATGGATAAAGTGGAAAGGTCTATTAAGTTAAAATTCAATAACATATTAACCCTTTAACACTCATATCAGCCAAAAACAGCTTCTGCAGTGGTCTTGATCAATGTCCATGTGCAGACCAAGAGAAGACTATTTTTGACCATTTACCACTGGAATGACTGGCTCAGTTATCGAGCCAGTCATTCAAGTGGTAAATTAAAAAAAATAGTCTTCTCTTGTTCTGCAAATGGACATTTCACAAGTCCACTGCAGAAGCCGTTTTTGGCTGATATGAGGGTTAAAGTTCATAGCATTTATCAGATCTTTATTTCGTCCATTCAGAGAGCAAGAGATTATTTTTGAAAATTTTTTATCACTGGAATGACTGACTCAGTTATCGAGCCAGTCACTCCAGTCGTAAATCTTCAAATGTAATATTTTCTTAGCCTGCAAATGGACATCTCTCAAACCCACTGCAGAAGTCATTTATGGCCGGCTTAGGTGTTAAAAGGTGGAGGGGGTAACTACTCATTACTGAATTATCTGTATCTCAGTCTACTCTTCATTTAACAAAGATAGAGCTAAGTTGTTGGATATTTTGAAACTAATTTGATTGGACACTATTGCTGCCTTAGGAGGCAACAACTTTCAGCAAAATTAATTTTAAAATATTCAATTATAAAACATCTATTAACCCTTACCACTCTGATGTCAAAATTTGTAATTTAAAAATTAAAAGATGAGCTGGTGTTTCAACAGATTTGGTGGTCATAGACAGCAACATCATCCGCCAAAATTGTTGAAAAATATACACTTTCTTTGCTATTCACACAGTAAATGATAGAATATTGACATTAGACAGGTTAATATTCCAGAGTCCTAAAATCGATCAATTCCAGAATTGAATTGGAATTTGACTGATCAATTCCAGTTCCAATCAGAATTAACCCCAAGCATGCCCAGGGTGGGGAATTGAGGCAGAACGTCAATGTTGGCGAATGTGTGGGGATTTGCGCTGGTATTCCACCGACTGCACATTCTAGTTTTTAGCCCGCCTAGCCAGAATGGACAAGTGAGCTTATGCCGTGGCGACCGTCTGTCGACTTTTTCTTTTAAACGATTTCTCGAAAAACCACTGGCCCGATTTCAATTATATTTGGCAGGACGCATCCTTATGGCATGGGGATCCAAGTTTGTTCAAATGGAGCCGATCGACTAATTTGTCCATCTTGGATTTTGGCCCATTTTTAGAAACGTCTAAAAATCATCACTGAAATCCCTCGGGGATCAATTCAAAACGCATGAAATATCATCTAGGCTATGGCAAGAACTGAACCAAGTTTATTCAAGGGAACTTGATTGGAATATATAATGCTTTAGTGGCCATCTTAGATGACCTAGTTTTCATGAAACCGACTTCTACAGAACGCTGAACGGATCGGGTTGAAATTTGGTAAGTATGATTAGGGACTAATGGCCATTAAATTTGTTAACGCGAAGTTGATACGCAAAGAAACATAGCCTCTGTGTTCGTGTTACCATTCTGGTCAACTCCTTAGGGTTCTACTTATAGTTGATGAGCTTTCTAGTAGAAATGGCTATCTTCCAGGTGAGCGATACAGGTCCCTTGAGCCTCTTTTGTTTTAGAAACACATATAACCCTTTAATGGCCAATTTGGTCAAGAAAATTTAAATATTTTCTTATTGAATGTCAATTTACAGGCTACGAGAATACAATTTTTGAATATTTATCACTGGAATTCCACATTCCAGTGGTAAATTTTCAAAAATTATTCTCTTGGCCTGTAAATGGACATTCCACATAACCATAGTTGAGGCTGGTTTTGGCCCGTATGACCATTAAAGGGCTACAGTAAGTTATTTCTGATCTGTACTGTATTAATTCATGAACAGTCATTCAGCATTGTTTTGTTTTTTACAGAACCCCAGTAATAGGCAGTGCACCTCTCGGATTGACAGTTATCTGTCGAGGATTTCTGGGCTTATTTGAAAAGAAACTGGATGAAGAAAGTGAGGCTGACGATCCTATTGTCACTGTCCTGCGTGAAGCCATGGAGGAGACTGTGTTTCGAAATATTGAAGGTGCTAACGATCTTTACCACAAAGCGTTAAAAATGGTTGATGATAAGTACCGAGATGGCAACTTCACCGAGAAAGCTTATATCCTGGCTAAGATTAATGTTTATGATGGGATGGCACAATTATCCCTGGTCGCGGGACAACTTGAAAATGCGGAGAAACTCTACAAAGAGACAATGAAGGGTTGTTTACAGATTGTGGAAGAGACGGATAATGCGATTATTGAGATTTCTGTCAAACTTTCCAGTATCTATGCAATGCTGAAGCGGAATCGCGAGGCTCAGCTTGGGTTTGAACATTCCATAGATGTGCAGGAGAAAAAGATTGCTAATATGGCGGCTGATGAGGAGGCGGATGCTAATACATTAGGGTTACTCGGACTTGCCTCAGAAACATATGGACGATTTCTTATGTTGAATATGAAAAACTATGTGAAAGCTGAAATGCATATAGAAAGAGCTGTTGAAATTGGGAGGAAGGTCCTCGGAGAGACACATCCTCAGACATTTGTCTTGCTAAATGACCTAGCGACAGTTAATATTCTTCAGAAGCATTACGACAAAGCTGAAAAGACTCTGACGGAATCAGTTGAACTCGCTAAGCATTCAGAATCTGTTGAATTACCAGCCTTGTATTGTAATCTTGGCGCTCTATATCTGAGAAAAGCAAGTTATGAAAAGGCGACAATAATGTGTAATCAAGCCATTCACTTCGCGAAACAGTTCAATAATTCTGCTGCAGAAAACGTGGCAAATTCATGCTTAAAGAAGATTAATGAGTTGAAGAAGAAATGAGAATTTTCAATATACCAGTGCAGATGTTGGATGAGAATTTATCCCCTCTTGTGTCAACCACGAGATTCTCAACCCCATCGAAATGCTACTTAACCCAGGGTTAGAAATAGATTAACAGATCTAGTTGCAGTGCGACCAACCTATTAATGCCATTTCATGCATTTTCTGGTTGCCCGCTGCACATTACAGTTGCCCTAATTTCTGAAGAATGGCCACAATTACTCAAAAATTGCATTGAGCATACAGGTTACTCTTTCAAATAATTGAATAAATAAATGACTTGAAATGAAGAATTAGTGGGTATCAAAAAACAGCATAGTAAATAGTATATTTATCATGGTTGCCTTGTGAACCATTAATAGACAAAGCTTAGTTGGTTGCCCTTTTGAAATTCTTGTTCTCCCCCCCGGGCAACAGGCCAAATGGACATTTCTGTCTCTGCTTAATTTAACCATCAAATTTGTTCAAGATAGTTTCAATTTTCTCATAGGTTATCGAGCCAGTCATTCCAGTGGTAAATTTAAAAAAATAGTTTTCTCTTGGTCTGCAAATAGATGTTTCTCAGGACTACTGCAGAAGTTGTTTTTGGCCGATTTGAGTGTTAAGGGGTTAATCAATTCAATTTTCTCATGAGAAATGTCCTTTTGTAGACCAAGAAGACTATTTTTGAAAATTTACTACTAGAATGACTGGTTAACCATTTAACTGTCTGACTGCTACAAACTACCTGACAAAAATCTCACTGAGCAACAACTCTGGTCCTGCTGAATATTTTGAAAACAAGTTGACTGAAAGTTGTTGGTGGCTTAGCCAATCAAATTGTTTTTAAAATATTCAGCATATCCAGAGTTAAACCGCATGGAAAATGTGGTCTGAAGAAATTCAGCAGCAGGCAAACAGTTAATGGTCAAGATGTTTCAGGAAAATTGGCATTTTTGCTCAGTGAATGTTCATTTGCAGGTCAAGAGAAGACGATATTTCTAATTTACTACTTGAGTTTACAAAAATACTTTTGTGTTGGCCTACAAATGAGTATTTCTCAAGGTCACTGTAGAGGCCTTTTTGGCCAGCCTGATGATTAACTCCTTCACCGATATATCACTGAAAAAGTAAATTTTCTACAAAATTAAATTTATTCTGTTGAATATTTAGAAATTAATTTGACTGGAAGCCGTTGCTGCTTAAGGAAGCAATGGCTTTCATTATATTCAACAGTTTTCCTGTATGGTAGCATTGAAAATGAGATATGGGGAATTCATCTGTGAAAGTATTAACCCTTAGCACTCTGGTGTCAATGTTCTATCTTTTTACTGTGTTAATAGCAAAGAAACTGGTATACAATTTTCCAAAAATTTTGCTGGAAGACGTTGCTGTCTACGACAGCACCATCTTCCACCAAATTTGTTGAAAAATAAACACCAGTTCATCTTTTACTTTAACTTGAAAATTAAAAACTTTGACAGAGTGGTAAGGGTTAATGGTTGAGAAAATCAAATTTTTTGCTTAGTCAGTGGGCATTTGCAGCCCAAGAGATGACTATCTTTTAACGCTTACTCAGGGCGTTTGATTACTCCCTTATCATGCCCAAATGAAACCCGCCTAGATTAGTGAGCCCAAAATAAAATCCTACTGGCTGTTAAGAATAATAATTTAATACTGGTTTACATACAATTAAATACTCAGAGATTGTTTCTGTCACATTTTATGGCCATTCAGAGATCCTATAGTACTATTAAAACTTAAATGGCACAAAATCCATCTCTCTGATTCGAAAACTGGTTTCTACACATTGGGGCATTGGACCCGGGCCTGATAGGTGGTAAACCCAAATAGAGTAAATCTAAAGCCAGGGTTCTGCCCAGGATGAAATTAGTGCCGGACATTTTTTCGGAAATTTTACAAAGTTCCTTGAAATAAAGCTTAATTTCAACAAAATGTGAAAAGTGATGGTTAAAAAAGATAGTTTAGTCTTTAGTGCTGGTTAAAATTGTTGAGTGGTGGCTAATCCCGACCAGTGTGGGCAGAACCCTGCTAAATCCCTGTTGCTACTGGAATTACTGATTCGGTGCCACTGGAATGACGAGCCAATTGGCTGTTACCGAGCCAGTCATTCCCATGGTAAAATTTCAAAATTAGTCTCCGTGGCCTGCAGATGAACATTAATTTCTCAAGACCACAGCAGAGGCCATTTTGAGCATAAATGGGTTAAGTTGACGCAAGAGGGGTTACCTGTAAATTAACTCTCTGTCTGCTGAGTTTATGCAGACTACATCTTCCATGGGGTTTAACTCTGGATATGATGAGTACTTTGAAAACAATTTGACTGAAAATTGTTGGTGGCTAAGCCACCAACAACTTTCAGTCAAATTGTTTTCAAAATATTCAGCAAGTCCAGAGTTATCACCCATTGATATTATTGTGTGGCGGGTTGCAGCAGTCAATAAATGGGTTTCCGAAGTCTTCACTGGAGACATGAACCAGGTTAGCTGGTTAAGATCGCTAGGGTGCTTTACCACTACACCACTGTCTCCTCAATGACCCTTAGGGTTGTAGGTTTCAGAACATCTCATGTGGACCAAGTCTCTAGAAAGCATGTGTGGATTCACTTCAAATTTGGTGCTGCGATTGCATTTCAGTGAACTCCATTTTCATTGGCCAAAGTTACCTCCCCTGAAATAAATAATCTGGTTTCTAACTTTAGAACGCCTGTCAGTGATCAGATTTAAATGAAATGTGGTACATGAATACCTTGTGATCAGACTCTGATCATCAGAGATTGGGTGGGATTGCATTTTAATCCCTTTAATGGTCAAATTTGGTCAAGATAATCGAAATCTCTAATGTCCATAATTTAGAGACCAAGAGAAGACTATTATTGGAAATTTATCAGTGGAATAACTTGCTCAGTTATCGAGCCAGTCATTCCAGTGTTAAATTTAAAAAAATAGTCTTCTCTTGGCCTGCAAATGCGCATTCCTCAAGACCACTGCAGAGGTCGGTTTTGGCCGGCTTGACCATTTACTGCTAGAAAGCCTGCATAGTTTCAGATTTGGCGCATTGATAGAGAGTCAAAATGCAGTGATTGGGATAACATTTAGCAAACTGTTCTTATTTACCAGAGTTATCTTCTATAGCCATTTAGTGGTCAAGCCAGTCAAAGCCTGACTGCAATGATCTTGACTCTTTAGGAATGCCCATTTGTAGACTAAGAGAAGACTATTTTTGAAAACTTGTGACTGGCTTGACAACTGAGCCAGTCATTTCAGTGGTAAATCTTAAAAAAATTGTCTCTTAGGCTGCAAATCGACATTTTCGATGAGAAAATTTAAATTTTCCTGATAAATGCATCATTTATCCACAGATATTTGTAGACCTGCCTACCACGCCCCCCCCCAACCCCACCCCTCCGACACTCCCACCACCCTACAAGCTCTAATAAATCTTTAAATGAATTTTCAGAAACCAGCGGCTATATGCAATTATTTGCACTTGATTGACATCCATCTTATTGATCTTCATGATTCTTCCATGATTTTTTTACCAAGTGACCGTATTACAGTTCTGATTAAACTTTTTTTTACTTTTATGTTTTAGTAGAGTTATTTCAATAGAGGCTACATACAATCAATAGCGGTAGGCAGGTCTGTATCTTGTTACAAGCCAATCAGCAGGTGTAAGTGTGTTTCAGCGGGATTTATATTATGTAGATGCCAGTATTATCTCCCCTAAAAAACTCAAGCTTTAAGGGATACTAATCCCATCTCAAATGTTATACTGCACCGATAGATTATGGTTTATCGATTCCATTTCATTCATATCCTGTCACATTCCCTTATCAGTATCACAATCATCTGCTTTTTAATATCGCGTAAATGTTGAACAGTCTTCGCCACCATTTTGTCTCCTCAAGTGATAGTGTGTGTCATGTATGTGCCAATGCATTAGTCTTTATCTGGCACCTCTATGACTGAGCGTGTATCCCGAGGCAGACACGCTAAGCTTTTTCTGATTGGTTGAAAAGTAAATCAGTACAGCCATCAGAGGCTGTAGAAATGTAGCAACATTTAGCTACTAAAGCCTGAATATCTTTCTTTGACGGGATGATAGGCTTAAAATTACCTGTATAGTTTATGAGCGGCCTATTAGACCACCTGAATAGCTATCCAGAGATGAGATTAGTTATCCTTTCACAAAGACAACCAATTCACACTTATCATTCCTCAAACCAGTATGATACTTGAGCTGAACATGTTGATCCAGCCAGATTAGTGTCTTATAATGCAGCTGTTACTGATTGATATGCTAAATATGCCTATGGATCACATGACCACTGGTGAACCCTTTAACACTCAAACCGGCAAAAAACGGCTTCTGTAGTGACCTTGGGAAATGTCAATTTGCAGACCAAATGAAGACAATTTTTAAAAATTTACGAGTGACTGGCTCCATAAGTGAGCCAGTCATTCCAATGGTAAATTTTCAAAAATAGTCTCTTAGTCTGCAGATTGACAATTTCTATGAGAAAGATGAAATTTATTTGTGGTTCACTGGACTAGTGGTTAATTTTGAGCCATATTTAATAGAGTATCTGTAAATTATCACTGGAATGAATGGTTGAGTCAGTTATTCCTGTGCACTAAATATGGTAGTAAAACTAATTATTCTCTTGTCAATCATCCACGCATATAAATATGCTTTAGAACATATATATTTTTAGCTGGGTACTCAGTGGCTAATATATTAATGACTCAGTATGTATGTCAGTAGACTTCCTATCTTGTATACAGAAATTTGATTATTCAATTTTTTCCACCGAGGATTTGGATTTTCCACAAATTTCTGTTAAATCATTTAGACAACTAATACTCATTATCCGTAGGCTTGATTTCAAGAAAACTTGGCTGAGAAGACTGTCATATAGTAGTATTATGTTCCAGATGATACTCTTGTTATTTCTCACTTTTCCATAGTATCAAAACCCGCCATGCAGCTTTGTGATTACTTGTCTACCAGGCCTTAGGTAGTGTGTTAACATTTGAGCAAAATTGAATCAGTAGTAACCAGTTTCTGAGATACAACTACAGACAGACTGACTCAAAACCAATACCCTCTTTCCACTTACAGAATGAGCATAATGATATTTTTGTGGTTTATCAATTTATATACAGTATCTAACTTGCCTATCTCTGTTCGTGTGTACTGTGATAAGGATATTATGGATTGTAGTTTATATAAGTAACACATGTGTGTGTGTATATAATAGAAAAGTAATATAGAAAAGCAGCATAATCAGGTGTTTACCACAATATATTTAGAAAATAAGTATTATAATTTCTTCGTTAAATATCTATCAGTGGTGACTCTATTAAAGAATTTATTTATAGCAGTACATGTATTGTTATTGTTGCTGACAGACTGGGTATTAGTGTTCGGAATTGGTACTAGTTTTGTGATCGATGATTGGTTTTACATTTTCGCATTTTTACCCATTCTGAAATCTTGAATGCAATAATTATTGCATGTTCATGGATATTTAACCGTTAAGAAATACTCTGTTGAATATTTTTAAACTAATTTGATTGGAAGCTGTTGCTGCCTTAGACAGCAACAGCTTCCAGTCAAATAAGTTTTATATTCAACAGGCGGTTTCAGTGTTGAAAGGGATAATGTCTTAGAGTATGGACTCGTATGGAGTAATACTATGTTATTTAGATCTGTAAAAATGAAATTAAAATGGCTCCTGGGTATATGCAACACATGGGAATGGTCTTCCAGTGCACACGTTGATGTGTCGGAGTCTAAATGTTACCGCACACTAGGTCGACAATACCACAGCTGTTGTTATCTATTGCCTACTAGTTTTGTCGAGTCACTATCACGTCATTATCGTGCGCACTCTACGCCGACAGGATGAGACTACTGGTACTTAGAAATTTAAAAGCTAAATCTGATCAGCAGTTTTTTAGATTTAGCTCTGGATACAGATAGACAGACATCACCAGATCATAGTACCCTCTTTCCCTTATGGGGTGAAGGTAATAATAATAGTATAAATTATGTATCCAAAATCATGTGACTTTGACCGCCCCAGTCATTGGTTAATGTTATGTCAGTTGCCAGTGATTCTCAAGCGACAAAAGTATTTAAAGGCATGCTCAATAGCGAGTGATGGCTGGTGATCAGAGGCGATTAGTTGCTTGCTTGTCACGGCGCCGTCGGTTTCTAGTGCAGATGTGAGCGATTATCAAAATCGTGTCATGTCGCCCAAGTGTGTGCCGTAAACTCATTATCCAATGAAGAACTTCCATTTGTTGGCTGACTGTTGGCTAGAATCGGACACAAGAGCCGGATATGGAGCCCCTTATTGGATGGGTCCAGTAGGGAATGGATAGTACAGTACTACTGATACTACTACTACTACCCCAAATATAATATATTTGTTACGATGTATCAAAATGCTCTTGAATATTTTAAAACTAATTTGTCTGAAAGCTGGTGCTGCCTAAGGCAGTACCAGCTTCCAGTCAAATTGGTTTCAAAATATTCATTATGTATGTCGTGCCTGTAAAAGTGAGCTACTAGTAGTACAGGTTCGAATGGGTAAAATACGTTTTTGATTTGGGGGCAACAAGACTGTAGCTTCATTAGTCCCTGCCTGGGGGGAAACAAAACTGTAGCCTCGGTAGCCCTGCCTTAACCCGGCTCTGGGCACAAATATCTGCAAACCCTGGAGACATTAGCATGTGTGTATATGTATGCTAATTCTCGTTATTGATGGAATATAAGAATAATGATTGATAAAAGATGATAAGATGAAGACATAGTTCTAACAACACTGTCAAGTTGCGAACAACAATGATTACCAGCTTCATCGCCTGGATGTGATGGTCTATGTAGCTTTGAAGCTTTGTCATAGACATCTTATGAAATGTATATTAGGCCATCTTATTAACTGGGGCAGTCATTCCAGTATTAGAAATTAGAAGTTTGTTCAAGAGTAAACAATTGATCTTGGATGGGAGAGTTGTTGAATAGAGGATGGCTCGACTTAAAGGGATGCTCATTTCATTTCAAATGTATTACACCGATAGATTACGGTTTATAGATTCCATATCATTTATATTCTACGTTATTCTCAGATATCATACACCATTCTGATCAAGTAAAGGATAACTAACCTTACCTCATGATATCTATCCAGAGGATCTAATAGGCCACTCATAAACTATGCAGGGAATTTAAAGCTTTTTATCATCCCGTCAAAGAAAGATATTCAGGCTTTAGTAGCTAAATGTTGGTACATTTCTAAAGCTTATGATGGCTGTCATGATTTACTTTTCAACCAATCAGAAAAAAACCCTAGCGTGTCTGCCCCGGTATATGTGCTGCCATCTATAGCTTGCCATTGTGGTATAAAAGCAACCATAGAGGTAAGCTGTTGAATATTTTGCAAATAATTTGACTGGAAGTTGTTGATACCTTAATAAGATGATTATTACGTGTACATAGTAAAGAATGTAATGCATTGGGAGGTCATAGTTCAACATTTACTCGGAATTACAAAGCAGATAGTTGTGATCCAGATATGGGAATGTGACAATGTTTAACTTAAGTTCCTCAAAATTTCCCGATAGCTTGATGTACTCAGGCCCAAGAAAAATTACCTCTGAAATATAACTAGGGACCAAGGCCCATTCACGTTTGATCAAGGGAAGCTTCACGGAGGTTTCAACAAAAATCATTGTTTCCTACGCTGTAGAATGGATGAATCCAGTTTTAGCTACGCCCCTCCCATATTTAGCTAATCTCCGCCCATGCTTTGCCCGTGTTGGGATCAGTAGATCCCTGCACTATCTGAATCTCAATTTACAGAAAAATATACAGGTAAGCTGTTGGATATTCTGAAACTAATTCGACTGGGTGCTGTTGCAGCGCTCGGTCAAATTAGATTCAAAGTATTCAACAACACATTTATTAAATAGAAGACATACGATTCATACAACCTGACAGTCTATTAAGTGTTTATGATGGACTAAATCGTGTCATGATGCAATTGATTATGATGTCGGCTTACATGTGACGTTGATTATGATGTCGTGATTGATCTATAAACTGGATTCATCTATTGTTCTGTGATCAAGCACTATCTGCCATTGGAAGGCCTCAACAGTAAAGATATATGCTTGCAGAGATTACATCAGTGATTTCACCGACAGCATCATTAGATTTTTCCAAGCGACTATATTATTGTAGTTCGGATCGACCGGTCAGGTACCGGCCGTACCAGCTAAGCTGGGTATGCACCGCCCGTCCTGGATTCGTTCCCTGAACACGCCCCCCTGGGTAGAGCTATAAGAGTATATGAGCCTATGAGAGAGATCGCGTTATAAAAACGACTAGGTTCGTTAAAGCGCATAGCACGCTTAATACTATTTTTTTGACCGCGTAATTTACGACCAAGATAGGATGATGCTTTTAGTGTTTCTCAATGACAGCCGTGTCTAAAGGCTAGGTAAACGCCAGCCATTTGTGGCCTAAAATAATTCTTGTCTCTAAAAACTACATATGAGGTTAGGCATAGAAGACCCGCATAAATAAAAGCGGCAACTACTAATTCAGCATACTGAGAATTACATAAGACGGTGACGTGGGAATCCTTCGGGAATCGCTCGTCCCGTCTTCACGTAAACAGCACGCAACCGTATAGTCATAAACTCACTAGGTATGGTCTTTTCTTTACAGCATTTTGGTTAAATATTAGTGGGCCCCTTTCGGCCACTACTCTTCTCCCGCTTTAAGCGATGGCGACATTTTCCTGTGACGGAGGCACTTGCCTCTCGCAAGGATTCAGTGATGACGGTCCACGCGAGGATAATACTCCTCACCAAAACTAGCACTAGTAGTGCCCGCGTGAGGCACATGATTTTCCGACACTACAAAGATAATTTTCTTTCCTTTCAGCTTAGCGGTATAATAGCTTATATTAAGTTAATTAGTAATCTCGTGTACGGGAGCCTCCCTTACGGGGATACCCCTATGGATCTACGAGTCTGTGTGGTACCTCCAGGAGCCCCATGTTTAGAAGTTCATCAGGCTGTCTCTGTCTTGTATTTTCGCATGCTCATTATATTTATCTAGCACACTTGACGGTCTGTTTAGGTAAAGATATTGTATGGACATATGATAATTAGGTCACCAAATCCAATCTTGTAAGTCCATAGATCACGAAATTGCTATGGACAGGCATAATGGTGACACAAACTCTTGGGATGAGACTGTTGTGTTTAATGTTCGTGACGATGGTCGCACGGCCCCACCGGAACGATTGAGTTCCACCGGCCTTAGGAGCCAGTCTTTGTTACCCATAGGGCAGTATCGTACAGGATCCGTCACCCCGAGACCGGAAGCTAACCAGTGTCATCATTCGTCGTGCACTTGCGGTGCGGCGAGTTGATACCAGACACCGAAGCGGCCCGACACTACCCCGCGAGCTACATTATCATCATATATGTATGTACTATGTTCTATACATTTCCCAAACCATGTTTCCAATCTTAACCATTTAATGGTCAAGCCAGCCAAAACTGGCCTTGGAGTGGTCCTGCGGAATGTCAGTTTGCAGGACAAGAGAAGACTATTTTTGCAAATTTTCCACTGGAATGCCTTCGAGCCATGCCTGGCTCGATAACTGAGCCAGTCATTCCAGTCCTAAATTGGCAAAAATAGTCTTCTCTTGTCCTGCAAATGGACATTCAATAAGGAAATATTTTGAATTTATTGAGAAAATTTGACCATTAAAGGGTTAAAATCGCTCTAAGGGCACTAATAATTCTTATTATTCACGTCTGTCTGTTTAACCGAGGCATATATCTGGAATCCTGAGGTAGAATCGCCGCCACATTTAATACATAGGTTCATATTATGAGTGGCTAGAATAAAAAACTATTGCGAGGTCAAACATCGAGATCACTTATTGCATACCGTAATACATGTTTTCATGGATAACTCTGCAATGCAAGAAGGTAGAATCACTCAAATTGGCAACACGCATTCATATTGTGGTTGCATAGGATCAAAATTTAGTTTCAGGTCAAAAGTTCAAATATCCAGGTCACAGGGGCACTTTGGTGCATCCCAAAATACACAATCGGGAACATAAGTAGGTAGAATCGCTGAAGTTGTACCATTAAATATTCAAATATCTAAGTCATGGGATGACGAAATGCATACCGAAATACACATTTTTGACCATAACTCTGGAATGCAAGACGGTAGAATCACCAGATTTAGCACACATCTTCATTTTACAATAGTTTATGATTAATTTGAGTTTGAGTTCAATGAATCAACTATATAATATATGGTAGTCACTAAGTGCATTGTCAAGATAAGAGCGCAAGTGTGACTCGGCATATCCCTCGAGTGCATTCTAGTTGGATTATATTGTCACCTGATTCAATTCACTGAACTGCAACCGATATGGTCTATCAGAGGAAATATATTTGTAATAAGGAATTAACCCATAGCACCCTGATGTCAATATTCTATCTTTTATTATGTCAGTATCAAAGAAACTGGTGTACATTTTTCAACAATTTTGCTGGAAGATGTTGCTGTCTACGACAGCACCATCTTCCACCAAATTTGTTGGAAAATGAACACCAGTTCATCTTTTAATTTAATTTGAAAATTAGAAATTTTGGCACCAGAGTGGTAAGTGTTAATAATGTGTGTGATGTCATGTGAGTGCCATATGACGGTCTTCCAATAATTTTTAAACAAGAAGTCTGGGACTTCCTGAGTAACAGTTTTTGGAGTGAAAACAGGAAACATGGAAGTTTAAAAATGGTTCACATACATGTCATTTCCTTAACTCTTTGATCAATGAATTCCCAATATATCATTTTCAACGTTACCATACAGGAAAACTGTTGAATATTTTGAAATTAATTTGACTGGAAAACGGCTTCCAATCAACTTAATTTCAACATTTTCAACAGAATAAGTTGTATATTGTAAAGAATATACTTTTTCAGAGCCTTGTCGATGATAGGGTTAAAGTTATTGTTTCGCGTTAAAATAATAGGAAGTCCAGGAGTTGGTATTTGTTTCGGGAGTCCAAACATGAACTTAGGGAGTATACAGTACTACCAGACTTCCACTAGTCTGCTAATATGTCCCAATGAATCAAACATTTTGAAGGCGCCTTAATTCTGGTATTCCACAATAAATCAGATCCATTATCACAATTTCAACAGATAACTGACACGAAATCATTATGACATTATGGGTATCCTTATTTTGCCAGGAACACCTGCACTTGTGCTAAAATTTGAGACAAATAGGATCAATAGTTGCCGAGAGACAACCTGAACAAAGAGAGAATGAAATGAATGATTGAAAATTTCCTCTATTTGAATTATTCACATACCATCGACTCATCCACTGCGCAACTATTTTCAACCTTTTGGCTCTTATCAGCCACAAATATGATTTGAACCCATGACCCTCAGATTACGATTTGGACTCGTTACCTCTAGATCACTGGTGTCACATGTGTAAGTGAATTTTACCGTAATGGAAATCTGTCAATGCAATGCAGATTATGCAAAATGCCAACCAGAATGTAACACAGCGCTTGTAGCCTTACTGCGTATCACAGACACACAATGAATGAATCCGGTTTTAGCTATTCCCTGCCCATCTCTAGCTAAACTACACCCATGCTTTCCTTGTGTTGGGATTAATCGATCCCTGTCCTCTGAATCCCAATTTCCAGAAAACTATACAGGTAAGCTGCTGAATATTTTGAAACTAATTTGACTGGGTACTGTTGCTTTCAAAATATTCAACAGAATGTTTATTAAATAGTAGATACAATTCGTACTTGACAGACTATTAAGCATTTATGACAGACTAAATCGCGTCATTCATGATGTAATTGATTATGACATCAGCCTACATAAGACATCATGATTTACTGAGAAACTGGATTCCTCTATTTGTCTATGTAGTGATAGTGCTATAAGTACATAAGCCGAGATGAAACCAACACAAAACGCACATCGTAGTAGCAAGCATGCCTTAGCATGGGCAATATAATGACTATTTTATCATATATATATATATATATATATATATATATATATATATATATCGTCTCTTAAAATGTCTCAAGACAATGAGTAAGAGAGCAGAACATATCCATGGTAATAATAAATATATCTATTGTTATTTATGAATTATGTTATATCCATGGGAATGATCAACATATAGTTAAAATTTAGTTAAATCACAGTAGATAATTTAAGTAAACACAGTTTAAGCTGTTTAACACTCATTAGCCAAATGTTTTCTGCAGTGGTCTTGAGAAATGTCCATTTGCAGACCAAGAGAAGACTATGTTTGATAATTTACCACTGGAATGACTGGCTCGATAACCGAACCAGCCATTCCAGTGGTAAATTTTCAAACAGTCTTCTCATGGTCTGCAAATGGACATTTTCTATGAGAAAATTGAGTTTTGTTGAACAAATTCGAGGATTAATGGGTTAACCACACCTAAGATCATCTTAACCCTTTAATAGTCAAGCCGGTCAAAACCGGGTTCTGTAACTGACTAGAGAAATGTCAATTTGCAGGCCTGTCCGAGAAAATTATTCTTGAAAATTTACCACTGGAATAACTGTATCGATAACCGAACCAGTTATTCCAGTGGCAAGTTTTCACAAATAGTCTTCTGTTGGCCTGTAAATGTACATTCATTAAGCAGAAACTTCAATTTTATTGTTTGTGACCTATGTACAATTTTATACACAAAATGATGTTATAGTTTAACTGTCTCGTGCCTACAAGTCACCTTGACAATAATTTCAATGCGCAAAAACTCCTACTTGCTAAGTATTTTGAAAACAATTTGACTGAAAGTTGTTAGTGGCTTAGTCACCAACAACTTTCAGTCAAATTGTTTTCAAAATATTTAGCATGTCCAGATATATAACCAGTGAAATATGTTGTCTGCAAAAACTTTTATGAACAGTACACTGTTGGATTGCCTATGAAAAACAGAACATGATTTATTCTGTGTCCAGTACAATACAATTATACAATCATGTAATTTAAACCTAAATTAAAAATACTATTATTATCTTATTCTTAATCATTTATATATTACAGCTGTCATACTGTAATGATTCATTTCTTCAGCATGGTTTACAGAATCAGATAGATTGTACAATTTGTTGTAGGACCAATAGGCATTAATACACATCGCACAACAATTTGTACAATCTATCTGATCGTGTAAACCAGGCTTCAACCATTTCTTCACTCTTCAACCATTTCATCATTAAATTTGCTCAAGCAAATTTCAATTTTCTTATAGAAATGTTCATTTGCAGAGATTATTTTTGAGAATCTTTCACTGGAATGTCTAGCTCGGTTTTCGAACCAGCCATCCCAGTCGTTAATTTCCAAAAGCCTGCAAAGTGCAAATCGACATTTCTCAAGACAACTGCTGAAGCTGTTTTGGCCCACTCGAGTCTTAAATGGTTAAAATTTGGCAAGAAAATTTACATTTTTGCTCTGTGAATATCCATTTGCAGGCTCAAGCATTTGAAAATTTACTCCTGGCTGAGCCAGTTATGGCCAAGCCAGTCACTCCATTGGACAATGTTCTAAAATAGCCTTTTCTTTGCCTATAAATGGACATTCGATTAGATCCTGTTGTTTTGGGGTGGTTTGACCATTAAAGGGTTAAAATGAATCAATAGAACATAGCAGACTACTGTCACAAAAACTCCCGAGTCCTGTCACAGAAACTCCCTCCGGAGTCCTGTCACAGAAAGAAATCAACATTGCAACAATATTTTATTTTGTATACACTAAACACTAACTAGACGCTTCAGAGTCAAGACAACTAATATAACTAATGCTTTTTGGCAACGTTATGCATTTAATTAATGGTAGAAGATAATGCTGATATCCCATAAATAAGTCTATAGTTATACTACAACACTCGTCTCTGAAAACTATAAGAAACATGATTACGATACGGTTAGATAATGCAGGTTTATCTTTAAAAATAACATCCAGACATCTGTTGAGCTAAGCAAAGTTATGCAATATAAATATGTCTCGAGATATAATCCGTGTGCAATAGAGCTAGGCAAACTTTATCAGCGCCCATTGTTTTAAATGGACCTATCAGAAAGATCTGAGTCTGTTTTACTGCTGTGTATAGATTCAGCTCAGTGTATGTAAGAACAGGCCAATGACAAAGCAGATGTTCGAATTTTATCACTTCGCTCATCTCCACTTCGCTTAGCAGATGTCTGGGCGGGGATTAAGGCTAGCTCTGATCAGATGTGGTCAGTCCAGCTCTATTTATATCAATGATGACAACAGGCTTTCATTTTGAAAAACCCAGTGTTGCTTGATACTGTTATTGCGATTGACAGTAACAGCTTCCGGTAACTCTGTCTGGAATGTACAGATACTCCAGATAACAGCAAATGTTCAGTCTTTATAAGCAGCAAGATATGGTGAGCAATAATGATTTAAATACAATATTATACAGTACAGATCACAAATAACTTCAAACATTTCCAAAAACAAAATTAAAACGTACTGTTGAATATTTTGAACATAATTTGATTGCCAAAACAACTGTATTAAAAATAATCAACAGTAAGTTTTACTTTGTTTTGGAAACGTTTCAGTACACTGACCAGTACTGTGACATAAATACATGGAACATAAATAACTCCTTTACTTAACAAATATATATAACCGAGACGTTATACTACATTGAGAGATTTATTTACATTGGGAGATTTATTGTACATGTATGCATGTGCTTAGTCCATAAACGATGTAAATCTCTATCTTTAAAAATATTTATCAACAATTTGACAGCGCTATATATATGATATACAGCTTCATCATCTGGTGGGATGAATTTTATTTTTCTCTCCTATAGATACAAAGTCATCTGAGAGTGAATATATGACAAAGTATTACCATCTTGGGTTTATGTAATTATATTGTGCAAATAAATTCAAATCTGTCTTAGATGTCCACATCAGAGCATGAGAGAATCATTTTATTCCTAAATTCATGGAGCCTTCAAATTAGATACTGGCATTTTTATGAAATTGAATCAATTAAAAACAGCGTCACGTGACCCTTTAACGCTAAACCTTGCCAAAACTAGCCTCTGCAGTGAGTTTGAGAAATGTCCATTTGTAAGCCAACAGACTTTTTTTTTAATTTAACACTAGAATGACTGGCTCGACGGTCATTCCAGCGCTATTTTTTTCAAAATGGACATGTCTATGAGAAAATTAAAATTTGCCAGAAAAAATTTGAGCATTAACTGCAAGTCAGTCAAAAAGTGGTCATACGACATGTTTATTTGCGCACCAAGAAGACTATTCTTTCTAAATTTACCACTGGAATGAGAAAATTTAAATTTCCTTGAATAAATTTGAGGGATTATAAAGGATTAGAAAGTATACTTTCTTTATACAGTGTTTATGCTTCTATTACACAATGAAAGTCCCTATTTTATGATGTTTCCCCATTAGTGCCAGTTTCAAATATTCAGTATCTTGAAATTAGTAGCTGAGATCAATACTTCAATATTTTGAATGTTACATTGTATTTATAGTTTATGCAAGAGTGCGAAAGAATCACTGTAACAAGTGACAAAATTTAAAATTATTTTTTTCAAAATGTCTGATTTTTCCATCCCTTTAACTGTCTCGCTGCTGCAAACCACCAAACAATAAGTCCAATGAGCCAAACCGCTTGACTTGCTGAATAATTTGAAAACAATTTGACTGAAAGTTGTTGGTGGCTTAGCTAGCAATAACTTTCAGTCAAATTGTTTTCAAAATATTCAGCCGGTCCAGAGATATAACCTCCGGAATATGCTGTCTGCAAAAACTCAGCAGACAGTTTAAATAGATTCCTTTAACAGACAAACATGATTTCATGACAAGTGACAGAATAACAAATGCAGACATGATGAAAGGGTGGCTTTATAGTGACTTAAAACACTCTATTAAACAGGCCTGTGCTGTTATGAAAACCTCTTGAAATGGGGGGGGGGGGTCTCCACGAGGTTGCCTTATTTCAGTTTTAGTGAACCCAAAATGGGTTACCTTATTTGGGGATTTTAGTAAGATGATCAATGAAGTTATAATAGTTAGCTGGTTACGTTTCCTTAAAGAACCATAAGGCGACCAGTAACGGGTTACCATAGGAATTTAGGAAACATTACAGGCATGTTAACTGTCTGACAGCTGCAAGTTACCAGACAATAATTTCAATGGCACTAACTCTGAACCTTCTGAATGTTTTGAAAACAATTTGACTGAAAGTTGTTGGTGGCTTAGTCAAAATATTCAGCATATCCAGAGTTAAATGTAAGATGTACTCTGCAGAAATTCAGCTGGCAAACAGTTAATGTTAAAACATAATTTTAATTAAATAACTGCATGTCCTGTCTTGTCTCTTTACTTCGACATACCTCCGACACATGGAATCTTCAGATTGTATCCATGAATAGCAAAATCCATTTCTACCTATGCCCCACCCATTTCTTGTTAAGCTCCATCCATTATTTATATGCATGCTTGAATAGATTTTTAAGACTGAACCATGACTTCCCTGAATCCCAATTTCAAGGTAACTATACAGGTAGGTCATTGAATATTTTGAACATAATTTGTCGGGGAGCTGTTGCAATAGGTCTTAAAAGTCAAATTTGTTTCAATATATTCAAAAGACTGTTTATCAAAGTGTAGATTCACCAAACATACACGCCAGACGCTTGCTGTCAGATCTTTGGCCCGTTTCCTGTCAGACCTACGTCATTTGATTGTGACGTCAGCTAACAAGTGATGCATTTAATTATAACATCAGATAAATGAGTGACAGATTGGATCCCTTCATTATCGGTATCTCATGTTCACTGTAACAACGCAGCTATACTGTGGAATATTTTGAAATTAATTAGACTAGAATCTAATGTTGTTCAGGAAGCTACTGCTCCCATGCACATTAGATTAAAAATATCCAATAGCTTATCTACTAAATCATACAGTAAGAATTTATTATATTGGGTTCTCGAGATAGGGTTACTCATGGTTCATACACCCTTCTGTTTGAAATTCCAAGAATTTTTCATGACTTCATGACCAATTTAACAAATTCCATGATTTCCAAGAAATTAATGTCTAGCAGATTTGTGTTTATGATGTAGATATATAAATTACAATCCGAGTTATTCTGCAAATTTATGTCTGAATAATGCGTATTGCAACAACTAATAAAAGCCAAAGCCTTGTTTTGATAAGCTGTTGCCATAATTTTTATTGAATAGAGGCGATGGCAGTAATTTATGTCAACATATTTCTTTTATTTTTCATGATTACCATTTTCAATTACTTTTCCATGACATTTGACAAAAAATGCTGATTTTCCATGACCTTCCAGGGCTGGAATTGAAATTTTCAAATTCCATGACTTTCCATGACTAGTACGAATACTGGACCTGGTTACTACATGTACATGTCAGTTGTCATAGAAACCAACCATTTGCTTCCAGAGATCACTATTCACAAGTTTGACTGTTATTCATAGGCCGCTATTAACACCATCATATATACACCAACTAACAAGGCAACTATTTCTTTAACGGACTGCCATAGTTTGCTGTCTTCTAACAGCTCTGGGATCACAGATACTGTCGCTATGTAGATGAAGCCACCAGCTGTAAATGGTAAAATCCAGGCTGTCGCCGCGGCATCAGCACCTTCAGCTAATAGACTGGAGACCGTTCCCAGCATTGCACCAATGGCAGTGGAGAACTGAAGCAACATTGCCTGAAAATAAACAACATCATCATTATACAGGGCTGAAAGTCTCAAGTAAACTGAAAATTCAAGCACTTCTAAGAACGTTGCTCAGCCATTTTCAAGGATTTTTAACTGCCATGTCCCTCAGTCTGTCACATTTCCCTCAGTCAGTCAGCCGGTCAGTCAATCGTCCGTTTGTCAGTCGCAAAAGCTTTTTTCTGGCTGTCGCTTCACATACTGCAATCAAACTTAGTGTGTGCATGCATTGTACAGACATCTCCACCAGAGGAGAGTGATTGCTCTCCTCTCCCCTAAATTTAATTTTATGGAAGTATTTTATTGGTCACCTACATTGCTTAGTAACAATGGCCAAATATAGGCGAGTACTAACACTGCTTGCCTCAATAGCTTAAATTTTAATTCAGGAGTGATTGCTCCCCATAACAAGCTTGTTTGATGACAAACCAATGAATGAGAGCTTTCAGAAAATATTTATTTCTTCCTCTGCCCCATCAGACCAGTCATCTTTATGAAGTGTCAAAGCCATCTGTTAAACGGTCAAAGCGGTATTGTCCAGAAACCAATTTTCAAGATGGCTGCCGCTGACTGGTGGCCATATTACATTTTGGATTATCGTAAATTTTGATGAGTTTCTTCACCAGACATATTCCAACGACCGTAGGAAGTGACCCAATAAATGAAATCCAGAAACCAACTTTCAAGATGGCAGCCCATGGCTAGCGGCCATCTTGGAGTTCGAATCATCGTCAATTTCGATAGGTCTCTTTTCCACACCTAGTCCAACCACCCTATGAAGTTTCAAAGGGATCCGAAAAACGGTAACAGAGTTATCATTTGGAAACCAATCTTCAAGATGGCCACCGGTGGCTGGCAGCCATCTTGGAGTTTGTATCATTGTCAATCTCGATAGGTTTCTTCCCCAGAGGTAGTCGAACCACCCCATGAAATTTCATAGCGATCCGATAAACGATAACGGAGAACTTTATCATCTGGAAACCAATTTTCAAGACGGCCACCGGTGGCTGGCGGCTACCTTGGATTTCGGATCATTGTTGATTTCGATAGGTTTCTTCCTCAGAGGTAGTAGAGGTAGTCAGTCCTACCACCCTATGAAGTTTCATAGCGATCCGATAAACGATAACAGAGTTATCATCTGGAAACCAATTTTCAAGATGCCCACTGGTGGCTGGTGGCCATCTTGGATTTAGGATCATTGTCAATTTCGATAACTTTCTTCCTCAGACCGAGTCCAATCACGCTATGAAGTTTCAAAGCGATCCGATAAACGGTAACAGAGTTATCATCCGGAAACCAATTTTCAAGATGGCCGCCTGTGGCTGGCGCCTATCTTGGATTTTGGATCATTGTCAATTTCGATAGGTTTCTTCCTCACACCTAGTCCAACCACTCCATGAAGTTTCAAAGTGATCCGATAAGCGGTAACGGAGTTATCATCCAGAAACCAATTTTTAAGATGACTACCGGTGGCTGGCGGCCATCTTGGATTTCAGATCACCGTCAATTTCGATAGGTTTCTTCCGAAGACCTAGTCCAACCATACTATGCAGTTTCAATGCGATCCGACAAATGGTAACAGAGTTATCATCCAGAAACCACTCTGCCTCCCGTACGCCAGCCCGGATGGACGGCACCATTACATAACACCATGCCAAATTTTTTGGCGGTGTATAAAAATTCTCATGGAGAGGCCTGATTGCAGGCTTAACCCTTTCACTGATGAATTTCCCATACCTCATTTTCAAGGCAACCATGCAAGAAAATTGTTGAATATTTTGAAAATTAATTCGACTGGAAACCATTGCTGCCTAAGGCAGCAACGACTTCAAATTAATTTCAAACTATTCAACAGAATAAGTTTTATATCGTGATGAACTCTTTCTGGTAATTGTCAGTGAACAAGTTAAGGACGGTAGCGGAACAAAAGGTTCTCAGTGTGACCTGCTTTTCATGTTACACTCGCAGATACTGAGATTCTATCCACGTTGTTTTACGATCATTACAGATATCTTATTATTTTCAGACTTTTAACCATTTAATGGCCATTTTACCTTTGAAACTTTATCAGTAAAATGACTGGCTAGATTTAAGTGAACCAGTCACTCCAGTCATTATTTTAAAAAAAAGAATCTCTCAGCTTGCAAATCGATATTCACTTGTTACGGTGGAGCAGGGATTTAAATTTTCTTGACAAATTTTGACCACAAATGATTAACAGTTCCCTCTTTATGACATCATGAACAGAGCAAGAATCAGTTTCAAGAAAATATATAAATTTTCACAATTTTGCTAAATTTAAGTATTTTCAAGTGATCACGTCGATTACTATTAAAACCTTTAAAGCACTTAATTTCAATCACTAAAATTAAATATCTGACCTACTTTTGTTTGATATGCAGAACAATATCCTGAGATGTACTCATACACTAACCCTATACCAGCTCAAAATTGTTTCTACAGTAGTCTTGAGAAATGTCCATCTGCAGACCAAGAAGACTATTTTTGAAAAATTTACCACTGGGATGATGGGCTCGATAACCAAGCCAGTCATTCCAGTGGTAAATTCTCAAAAATAATCTCTTGGTCTGCAAATGGACATTTTCTATGAGAAAATTTAAATTTTTTCTTAAATAAATTTGAGAGTTAAAGGGTTAAGCTTATAAATTGTACAATTCAATAAGAAAGGTCTACAATACATCAAGCAATATAGACATCCAATTCTAGCTATGTTACACCCACACTTTCCGTGTGTTGAGCTCGATTTAAATACTTTGAACACTAAATTCTCAGAATCTTAAATTCAAGAGAATGTTTATTAAATAGCAAATACATCAAAGCTAAAGTTTGGATATGTTATTGAGGTATCCCGCTTACATATTCGAACATGCCGAACGCCCGACAACATAAGCAACCACATACTGCCTATGATCAGAGTACCCCGATAACATATCCAAACTTGGCCTAAGACAGACATTGTACGCTTCGTACACGTGACAGACTTCAATGTTCTTGACGGAGCTAGATACGTTATTCAGTATGCTTTTTGATAGTGATGTCAGCCTATGTGATGTAATTGATTATGACATCATATACTTGATCGACAAATTGGAACTCTTAATTACCTTCTTTTTAGAACAACCAGACTGTATCAAGATGGCAAAATCACCAATTTCATGTGGAATCTCGTGTAGAAATATTGTAACAGCTGTGATGATGCCAATGTTACGACCCATCAGGAATGATGCTCCTATCGCCAAACCATCCGTGAAGTTATGTGCAAAATCTGCGGCCAAATTCAGGTACCCAGCTACTTTTATATCTGGAAAAAAGCGAGAATAAAAAAACACGAGATTAAATAAATGGGAATTCTTCAAACATATCAAAAGACCCATCTGTGTATCATAATTGAGGCATACACCAAGCTTCATTAAAATATTTGAAGCAGTTGTTCTGTATGATATGCTGATTACGAGATATTGTGGATGGACAGACAGACAGATGCTGTGATTACTATATAAGGGCTCCCGCACATGGGCCTCTAATTAACTACCCATCAAATTTGTTCAAGAAAATTTAAATTTTCTGTATAGAATGTCCATTTGCAGACCAAGAAAAGAGTATATTTTTTAATTTACCACTGGAATGACTGGCTCGTTTAAAACAAGCACCCTACTCATTCCAATGGTAAATGTTTTAAAAATAGTCTTCTGCTGGTCTGCAAAAGGATATTTCTGAGAACCAAAACAGTGGTTGACTAGTTTTGAAAAGTAAGAGATACTCTAATTTTAGATATTTTCTCACTTCCATTTCACATGATAACTCCTGGAATCAACACCCTTCAAATTCCCATGTGTCCATTATAGAGAACTATACTGGTAAGATGTTAACTTTTCTCACTACTTTGACTGTCTAAAGTGTTGCTGCAATGGGAACCGACATGATGACATGTCCCAGTCAATTTAGTTTCAAAACATTCAAGAGAATCTTCCTTACATGTATCATATGAATTTGTCTAAAGTAAATTCAAATGGTCAAATTTGTGAAAATTTTTATTCCCTAATAAAAAATATATATCAACATTGTCAAAGCAAGAGATTTTTGAAAATGTATCTCTAGACATCTTGGGAGGACTGGCTTGGTTATCGAGCCAGTCATTCTAGTCAAAAATAATCTTCTTGACCTGCAGATGGACATTCACTGAACATATTACGGTAATTTCTGCAGTCTACCAGTCCATGCTGTCACCTGACTCCAAAAGAACTGACCAGAGTGACGTCGCCAGCAACCGTCAGTTAGTGCTGAACAAGTGACCGAGATGGTCACAAAAGCTACACTCAAATAATTTCTACATCCCGGAGAGGTAACTAATTTTTCCGTATAACGGTAAATTAAAATTTTCTTGACAAATAGAGGCCAAGAGTAGAGTATTTTTGAAAATTTAACACTGAAATGGCTCGCTTGATAACTGGTGAATTTACAATGTTAAAATCGATTTCAACATGCAAGCAAACTACAAAGTGGGCAAAGCTTCGCTAGAAATGGGCGGGCCACAGCTAGAATGGATTTCTCTATTACTTGTTCATGTGATCTCTAATCGATGATTTCAAATCATGGGTCCGAAACATTTTTTGGGAAGACCCAGGCATATTGACCAATCAGGTTGTGTTGAACAAACTTCACTCATAATGAAGAAAATTTCAATTTCCCTTTCTCTGAGATCCAACAATACTTACCATTACATTCCTCATTGATAATACACCCATCCTGATAGCTGGCTCTAGGAATCTAGATTTAGAAAGCCGTACCGGCTCCTGAAACGGGACACCCGGTTCCCCACAACCGGGTATCCGCCTGCCAGAGACACTCATATCGTTTGCATAGGTACCAAACAAGAGAATAACCCATGAGAATAACCCATGACTTGCCTCCGTGCGGCTGGGAGGCAGGGTCTGTAATGTAATGGTAAGTATTGTTAGATCTCAGAGAAAGGGAAATTGAAATTTCCTTCATTCTCCTTCGATCAATACTTACCATTACATTACTCATTGATAACACCAGATTTAGTCGGTACCTGGTGGGAAGGGGCAAGCCATACAAAGCCTCTTTTGCCCCTGGAGAAAGAACTTAGACCTAAACGTGACATACGGAGACCCAAAAGGACCGACAAGCTTTGAAAACACATATAAGCCTGGGAATGAGCATAAATATATAAGATGAATGATCATGATACATAAACATAATACAAAAAACTGTCAAACTTGAATTACCTCATGAATTATGGATTCCAGACGTGGAGCCATCAACCAACACACTTTCGACCAAACATGTCCCATACGGTTGAATTCCTCTCGCTTGACCATGTCTGTTCTTACTACTTTCGCTTTTCAGTTATCAAAATATGAACAGTGTGGCCACTAGACTATCGTTTCAAAAGAGCTAAAGCGAGTGGATTGGTGGAGTCTGACATGTCCCTCATATAGTAATCCGTGAAAGAGGACTCACAGTGCCATTGTGCAACGGCCATGATGTCCTCTATTGGGACACCATTGAATAGGGCGGTCGAGGAGGCTATTCCTCTAACATCATGAGCCCTAGCACATTGCACCTGGTGCCCAGTTACAATCTCGTGGGTAGTCTGAATGCATTCCACTAGCCAACAAGAGATAGTATCCATGGATGCGGCGCCATATGGCTTCTTGTGGCAGATCCATAGATGTCTATCATTTGACCGTAGAGTCCGTCCATTTTTTGTACTTGGTCAAAGCATGGACTGAACACCAGGCACTGGCATCATGATCAAACCTAGTTAGGTTCGGTACAATGATCCGTTTGCTGGGATATTTCAAAGATTGATTCTTTGACATAAACTCTTCTCTTGGCAGCAATCGCAGACCCTCTCCGGAGACAATAAATCAATCCCTCTCTGCTGAAAGCACATGAATCTCACTGCGCCTTCTTGCTGAGGAAGCTCCCAATAGAAAAACTGCCTTTAGAGTCAGATGCTTTAGACTAACCGAACCCAAAGGTTTGAAGGGTGCTTGGCCAGTACATTAAGCACCAATGATAGACACCACGCTGGAATGACTACCGGTTGTCTCGGTCAGAGATTGCTCATTCCCTTCACCATCACAGTCAACTTGGCCACCTCTGGACTATCCCAGTTGGCTAAACAAGGGATAACTGATGCCAAAGCTGACTTGTATCCAGCAATTGTGACAGGAGCCAGTCCTGTAAAGAACAGCTCACAGTCTGCTATTTGCTGAATAGTGGATTGAAAGGGATCAACACCCTTTCTTTCACACCACTCTGCAAATTTGTTAACCTTGTGGTTATATGACTTGAAGGTTGACCTCCTTCTCGCGGCTGCGATGAAACTTGCAGCCTGTTGAGAAAAGCCTTCCGACGTGGAACGTTGTTTTATAACATCCACGCAGTCAATTTGAACATCTCTTGCCGCTCGTGTAGGAAGCGGCCCTCGGCCTAGGAGATTATGTTCAGAATCCTGGGCAGGTGCGCTGGATTGTCCACCAGCAGATTCAGGAGATCCATGAACCACACCCTGCAAGACCAAAATGGCGCTATTAGCAGGACCAGGCACGGCTCCTCCCTGATCTTCAACAAAATCTTCGGCAGAAGAAAGGTGGGCAGATACGTGTAAGCATGCATCCCTCTCCAACTTACTGCCAGAGCATCAGTATCGACGGCATTTGGATCTGGAATTGGTGAGACATAAATCATGATTTGAGGATTTTCCTTTGTGGCGAACAAGTCCACGTTTGGTTTGTCCCAATGCTCCAAGATCCTTTGTAGAACTGGAGGGTTGAGAGACCATTCTGTTGACAGAATCCTCTGTCTGCGAGACAAAGCGTCCGACAGAATGTTCAATCGCCCAGGAATGTGAGCTGCTTTCAAAACAACTGAGTAATTCCTGCACCATTGAATCAAGTGCCACACCTTCATACAGTGTGGGTGACCTGGTCCCGCCGTGGCGATTTATGTATGACACTACTGTCAAATTGTCCGATCGTATCAATATCACCTTGCCCATGACTTCTGGAAGAAACTTTTCCAATGCCAGTTCCACTGCCATCATTTCCAACACATTGATATGCAGCCAACTCTCTTGGAGAATCCATGTGCCCGAAACCTGGTGTTCTCCCAGGCAGGCACCCCCACCCCTCCAGCGATGCATCCGTGTACACAGACAGCTGAGAGTGGGGCAGGTGAAGCGAAACTCCTACTAGGAGATTCTGATGCTCCTTCCACCATACAAGATGCAACATTGCCTCCAAAACTGGTACTAGCTTTGACAGGGGTTCTGTTCTCTGCTTCCAGAGACATCAGATACAACTGGATGGGTATTCGCATTAGAGCAGCATACAGGATTGATGACCTGCTCCACTGAGACCATCATGCTCAGCATCTGAAGAAACCTCCTTGCCTGAATGTGGTTTCCCAATCGAAAACTTTTGAGGATGGCTAAGAGACACCACTTGGGCTCTGACGGGTAAACCCTGCCTTCCTTGAAATCGAATCGTATCCCCAAATAAACGAAGTGCTGAGTGGGCGCCAACTCGGATTTCTCCCTGTTGACTATCCAGCCTAGATCTGAAAGCAATTTCAGAGTCAGAGCAGTATCCACTCCTAACCCGGCTGGCGTGTCAGCCTTGATAAGCCAATCGTCTATGTAGGTGTGAAGCGCCATGTTCTTTCTTCTGAGAAAAGTTGTCACCGCTAGGACCACTCTGGTGAAAACCCTTGGGGCTGTCGACAGGCCGAATGGGAGGACTACAAACTCCCATACACGATTCTGAAACGCGAATCTCAGAAACCTGTGACAACCCCTGTTCATTGGCATGCGGAAATATGGATCATTCAGACTGATTGACACACACCACATTCCTTTCCTCCTCAATCCTGTCATTACCGATCTCGGAGTTTCCATCTGGAACAGAGGCGTATGGATAAACCAATTCAATGGCGTGAGATTGAGTACGGGTCTCCACCCCCCACCCCACCCCCAAGCAAACCTGACACTTCGTTTTGAATGGCTTCTAACTTGTCTGTCTCCCTTGGAACGGGAGTTCAGACAGGTGCCAGACAGATTTTGTGGTGGGAAATCCCACCACTCTGGCATGTACCACTGGGATATCCACCCCAGGATCAGACTGTCCGACGTCACACCTCGCCAAGCCTCGACAAAACACATGAGCCTTCCACCCACTATAGGCGCATTGACACCTAATGCGAGTGCCTGGCTCGCAATCCGCTCCCCCCCCCCCCACCCCCCTATTAATGAGAGAACCATTTTGGTCTTGGCTTCATTGGTCTAACTGGCACCGCTGTTCCTGTCGCATAGGCGCAGTGCAGATGGATACGAAAGGAGCTACCATACCCTCAGGTACGATCTGCTCCTTTCTTTCCACCCTTGGAGGACTTCCATATGCCCTTGCCCTTCCCGCCTCTCTGGCGATTAGGACCACACCTAGGGTGAGCAAGAGCCTCCACAACCTTCCTCACCTTCTTAGCCGCAGGCTTCTGCTTCTTGGAAGAAGGTTGGGCAGTTAGCGGTTTCGCAACAGCCCCTAGTGCATGCGCCTGATGCACTAGCTCTAGCTGAAGATTAATCGCTAACCGACTTTGCGCGATGTTGGCTGTGTCCTTTAGGATGGCCCGCACTTGGCCACCAAAGATGCTAGGACCGTTCAGGGGCATTCCAAGCAAACGCTCCCTGACAGCCATAGCCGGATGCATATGATCAAGGACCATCTGCCTCCTGGACTTGGTCACTTGCGCCTGCACCCTGGCCAACGTGTCCATCGACAGCACAAGGCAGTTGTTGACACACGAAAGTGCAGCAGGTGACACAGGGTGGCCTGCCCCAGCTTCAGCCCATACCGACTGAAGCAAGCGATAGGAGTGATTGACAGCATTCATAGCTGCCCTCACCGCAAAGGGACAGGACTTCCTCATTGTGTGCTTGTCTCCTGTCCACAAGTGCCTGAGCGGGACAACCGGCTCCTGCATTCTGGACACCAAGAACCGAACGGTCATCCTCAGTGACCATACCATACCGCTCGTACTCCCCCCTGGGGATAAACCACCTTGCCCGCACCTCCCTAGAGGCCGCAGGGAGTTGGCTCTTGGTCATGAGTTGCTTTGCATAAATAGCCTCATGCAACTCCTTGAACTTTGGAATGGACTGAATCCGAGCCGCTGGCAAGACCCTCGTTCAAATCGATGCAACCGATGGACGGGGCATGTCTTCCTTGGTCGTGGCCGAGACCACGGACGGGTCCACCCTAGCTAGCCAAGCCAGAGCATCGGATTAACAGCATTCATAGCTGCATCGGACCAGTCAGCCTCCGAGGAAGAGACCCCTTGAACACATCACCCGATGATGTGTCCACGGGTCTACCAGCAGCAGCCTCCCGGCAAGGAGCCACAGCTGGAAAGCCAGCAACACCGGTACCGCACGGTTCCGCCGCCACCCCATGAAGCACACTGTTCCATGGAGTAGGCCCGCACGGAAAACTGTGCGGGCCGGCAGCGGTTACGGAACCGTGGCCAACGCCACCCTGTGTGTGGCTGCTGTGGCCAACGCCAACCTGTGTGTGGCTGCTGGACCAGGCCAGATAGGTGCGTACCAAGCCTGACCAGCCACACGCGTCACTGTGTCGATTGGTGGCAAACCAACCAGCACTGGAAGGGTGCCCGGTACCGGTGTGGCCTCAACCACGGGTGGAGTGACTGCTATGGCTTGCACCAAGCCAGACAGATGGAGGGCGGTTCCGTTCAGGATGGAATCGACCTCCATGCACTCCACCCGCGGTATCTCAGGCCACAACAGCCTCTCCTCTTCAGCCTCCTCATCATCAGACCCCGAAGAGTCATCACCGAATGAAGACACACTGCAGCCGTCCTGGCGAACAGCTCCCATGCCTGACGGACCTGCTACCGCTACTGGACCACCCACAGGTGGGCGCAGAGAAGCAGTACCCGCTAGGCCGGAGCCCCACGGGACCGCCAGAGAGCCATACAAGATGGGGCCCCTCGGTAACCAGTCCAGAACCCTGTCCAAGGACAGGGTCCGTACCGGACACAGGTTGCACCAGTTTTCGGTATCAGAGACGACACCAGCGTGGGCAGGATGCTATGCAAGAAGCCTTGCATAGCGGGCTCAAACCACGCCGGGGGTGGCATCTCCGAACCCTCCAACTGCAGACGAGGAGCGCCCCCAGGGGCCGAAACGGACGCTCCTTGGTTTCTTTTGGGGCCGCCTGACCCAGCGTCAGACCCAGCCAAGTCCTTCTGGGCAAGGAACTCGACTAATAACTTGATGGGACACACTGCACAGACATTACACCTATCATCAACGTTACATTTAGAACACCGATAAGAGAAATGGTCCTTGAATGCGACCTTCACGAATTTATGACACTCAGGATATGATGGCAGTGTAGGCTTGGCCCAAAAACAAGCACAAAGCCTAAATAAGCAAGCGGAACGAAACAGAAATGGAAGGTAGACAAATAATTTACAAATACAAACACGAAATTTCAGAGACATAAGTCTCCATATAGGGTTGGGCGATTTTTCGATATTATCGTCAATATCGCGATATACCGATACCGAAATCGTCATAATTTTCGAAAAATCATAAATATCGTCAATACTGACAGGACGATATTGCACTTTTAACTGTGAGCATAATATAAATAACTAAGTTAGAAATGTCATACTCTTACCTCTATTCGGTCCAGTAATAGTCTTTAAGTAATAATCCAGGCTTTGTCTAAGGTAATAAAAACGTAATAAACTCCAAAATAATCTGTGTTCATTTAATTCATGGTTCGTTTGCGCTAATAAAATGATTTAAAGTACAAAATAATCCTTTGTTGTTCACTTTTTATAATTACATAAATAGACGACGCCATATTTTTTCTTGCCTCATTCTGAGTGTTAGTCAGTGGGAAATACCATTTGCACTACCCACATTCCATTCTGATGACGTCATTACTACAGGTCAAGCTATTTATCCATTAGTCATTGAGCTGCATGGTTAAACATTCTTCTGACTGTGAAGGATTTAAACTTTAAAACTTTTTAGGTCGATAGGAAACCACACACACTTAATCCCTTATCAATACCACAGCTTGGAACGGTGGGTGAGGGGGCAGTTAATCTCTTGCTTTACCGTTATACGATTTTATGTTACTTTATACAATATATTTAGCATTTTTAAACGAATCAGATCAAAATTCATTCCACATATAACATTACAGATTTATTCTAAGTGAGAAACAGTCTTAAAATAAATCATTTAGGCCTAATTATTTCCAGTCTTCTATCTGTTGTGGCAGTTTTGGCTGCAGTGTTAACTGGGTTAATTTCACACATCCAGGCTACGTCAATGGATAAGACCGCTAAGTAGTGAGCGAATTTGAATAGGTCTACAATGGGGCAAATTAGTATTTAATATTACATACCAAATAAAATCTGATATAATTGTTTCCAGTCTTCACGCTGGTTCTCGTTCAAAATCATGCAGTTATTTTATTAATTTGCATCGGCTATGCCAGCGGCGGGCGTGATAACAGCTGTCGGAATTCTGCAGTGTGAATTCTGCTTGGCTCAAGTATGATACGGCGGCCAATCAGATTTCGCTCTGCGGAATTCCTTTCTGCACAATGAAGTTAATGCGTATTCTTTGCTCAATCCCAGGTGAGCTAATAATAATTACAATCAAACCTGCTTGAGCGACCACCTGTCTTTTGTAGCCATAATCCTCAAATTTGTTTGACAAAATTTCAAATTCCGCACAGAAAATGTCCATTTGCAGACCAAGACACCATTTGAAAATTTGCCAATGGGATGACAGGCTAAAAAATTGAGCCATTCACTCCAGGGGTAAATTTTCATAACTAGTTTTCCTTTAACTCGCAAGTGGACATTGACAAAGAAAAACACTTGATTTTCTTGACCAATCTTGACCATTAACCCTCATATGAACCAAAAACATGCTTCTGCAATGGTCTTGAGAAATGTCCATCTGCAGACCAAAATAAGACTATTTTAGAAAATTTACCACTGGAATGACTGGCTCGATAACCTTTCAAAAATAGTCTTCTCTTGGTCTGCAAACGGACATGTTCTACGAAATTCAAGGGTTAAATGGTTAATATGATAAATTACTACCCCTCACATTGTAGTATAAAATTGCAGTAATAAAGGTGATTCAGTTCTAGCTATGACTTGCCCATACTTTGTGCATGTTGAGATTGATTTATATACTTTGAATACTGAATTTGCAGAATCCTAATTTCAAGGTAACTTGAACTATACAGGTAAACTATTGAATATTTTGGAACCTATTTGACTTGGTGCCATTGGTGAATGTTTATTAAATACTAAAAACATACAACTCATACTATTCAATGTTCATGATGGAGGTACAAGTAGATATGTCAGTCATTACACATTTTTTGGCGTGTGCGATTATTGCTATGAGTGCTCACCGAGATTATTTTAAAATAGTCGTGATTACTGGATTAACCAGCCTCAACTGTACAAACTACATTGTAACCAGACATAACAACAATACCTTATTAATGACAAAAGCGGCAATGGTGTTTCTAGAAGCGTCCATTTCCAGGCCAAAGAGAACTGTTTTTGAAAATGTATATCACTGGAATGCCTGGTAGTTGCTCAAGCCAGTAATACCAGTGATACATTTTCAAAAATAGTCTTCTTTTGACATGGAAATGGACATTCCCAGATCAAAGTGTCAATTTTCTTGCCCGCTCACATCATAAGGTAGGTTTTGAAATATTTTATGCAGTAGAAATTATTCATGATACTTCGATTATTAAATTATTAATCATAAAATTCACGATCAGCCTACAAAATTGATTATGATGTCATATACCCGAGTGACAGATCATATCTCCATTTACATGTAATAAGAGACCACCTGTCTTTAGTCACTTATTGGTATGCATTAAACCTATTATTGAAAATTTAGCATTGGAATGATTGGCTCGATTATCGAGCCAGTCATTCCAGTGGTAGATTTTCAAAAATAGTCTTCTCTTGGTCTGCAAATGGACATTTCTCAAGACCGAAGCTGTTTTGGCTGATATGAGGGTTAAGGTGGTCACAATAGACAAGTTTGACCAATCAGTAATTTTCAATTACCTTCTTCCGGGGTCGGCTTTACAGGTTTCTTTGATGATTTATCTCCCTTTTTTGTTTTTGTTTTATTATCCTCATCATCAGATGTTTTGTCTTTCTTTGATTTTGTTGTATTATCTGTGCTTTTAGAAGTCGATTGAGTGCTTTTATTCGATACCGCTTTCACACCATGACTATGACCGTGCTCACCTTTTACCATACGAACACATTTCTCGACTATAAGAAATGCTATTATTCCGCCAAGTACCCACAATCCAACTGACAAATTGTGACCTCCGTGTTCATGTGAATGTCCATGATCATGTGACTCGTGGATATGTTGGTGGTGGTCCTCCTCACCATCACCTCCATGGGAATGTGGTGAAATTGCATGAGGGATTAAATGAAGAAATGCATCCCCTAGTAAACCACCTGAAGCAAAGCTTAGTAAAACCTTGAGGAACTCCTGATGCTCTGCAGCATTTGCAATCGGAATACATATCAAGATAAACACGGGCGCAACACTAATAATTGCAGTTGCTGACAGCGCCTGGGCCCACAGCCAAAGACCGGTATCTTTCTTCGACATTTTATTAGCGTCACCAGATTTCGTACTTTCCGATTTATGCTCATCGTGTGAATGCCCGTCGTCGTGGCTATGCGCGTGGTCATGTTCGCCATGACTGTGGCCGTGATGATCGTGCTTATTTAGAGATAGATCCTCTGCTTCTTTCTGTTCATTTGCTTCCTTAGAATAGCGAAAAGACGCCGGTTCAGGCTCATCGTGTCCATGCTGCCCGTGAGCGTGTCCGTGGTGGTCGTGTGCGTGTCCGTGGTGGTCGTGAGCGTGTCCATGGTCGTCATGAGAGTGTCCCTGTACCAGGCATAATGTAAACACAGTCAAATAACAAACAAAAAACAGAAAGATAATACTATTTAACTTCGCCATATTTCTGAGTATTCGTGTCAAGTATATTTTACCGGTTCCGGTGTTCGAAATGTATATTCTTGTGCCAGTATATAATTAAGAACTTATTTGGATTATCTCAAATATAGATGACTTTATATCATTCTAAATTTTAGTATTTGATTTTAATAATAGATTCCATAAGGAAAATTAAAAAGAATCAGTAGAGTTTTGCGATCCATTTTCTGTGTAAATCTAAAGCGTATCCTGACCCGCCATATCCAACGCAAGCACCTATTACTAGTCTGTCCACGTGGCTGTCAGAGGGCGCCACGAGAATTGTAAACAACTACACGTGGATGTGCCTATATCAGATGCCCCTCCTATTAATATGAGAGCCGTCTTGTCACGTAGGAAGCGCGCGCGCAAATTTTAATGATTGTTATTAGGCTAATTTAGGACTCTCTAGTCACGTTCCTGGACGTTTTTAGTCATCTAGGTAATCGTAACGAACATGCCGAATTTTAAATAAATGCTAAGGCGAAAAGTTATGTTGCCTATAAACCACACTCTATGGTTTAATTATATCATGCGTATGTTTTACATGATAATATTCTTTCATGCTATTGGATTGTTTATTCTATTGTCTATTATCATTTACCGAATTGTGTTTAGTCATACTCAGAGAATTTCCACGTAGTTAAAACATGTTGCTGTTTTGTGCACGCACGCACGCACGCACACCATTTGCCTAAGTCAGATTTCATTGATCAATGATTGTCATCTGCACGCATACATATGCACACATGCACGCTCACACCAACCGGCGCCCGCCCACCCAAACCCGTGCGCACGCACACACATTGTTTTATGTTTTATAGTGGTTGATGTCCTGTTGATATTAAATGATATTGTATGCTCAGAATTGCTATTCTGTGTTTTGTGGATCATTCTATGATTCGTTGACTCGGAGTATGCGCACTATAAGCGACATGATGTGGTTATGTCAGAAGCCGATTCCTTTGAGGTGTCCTTATAATTTTTTGTGGGTTGGATCCTCCGCACTGCGAGTCTTTTGAGGGTTTATGAGCAATGGGGATTGTAGAACTTGTGGCGCCAGTATTTCGTCTGATATTCTCAAATTGTCTAGACATATTTTAAATAGTTTTAAGTTCTTACCAACATGAGTGTTTCGTATTTAGAACAATTCCTCACGAGAAAAAAACCTGCAATGCGCACAAATGTTTACATAAAAATAGCAAATAACAACAAATATGGGAGATCAGTTCGGAATAGCTGTATAGAAAACGATATGCAGTAACAATGCATCGAGAGAGATCATTACATTACCAAAATAAAATAGAATCTCCCCCCCCCCCCCCCAAACAAAAAATTATATCTACCATGAATGTCTCTTTAACCCTTCAGTACGATTGTAGGAAGAAACACATTATTAGTCTGTTCTAATGTCTCCTGTGTATTCAACAAGATATCTGTTTGTCTATTAGTTAATTAAGTACTTGAATACGTAATAGGAACAGAGACATCATGGAGGTGGCTTAAAAACAAAGAATGGAGGTTGCAGTGTGAAAGTCTACCATAATCTGGGGTCTACAAAATTCGTCCTTCCTTATAATATTCCAATTATGCGCCATAGAGTTGCAATGGATGTTGATCAATATCATATGCTTTTTCCGGTTTGCTAGGTACATGGCTACACATAAACCTTTCTGGATAAAAACTGTCCGAATTCACCTCATAGGAGAGGGTGAATTCGGATATCAAGCATTTAAGACGTTATATCGCGCTGTAATTGGAGGCAATTCGGACACGCAGGTGTGGGTTTTTAATGCCTACTCATTTGTAAGGATAACATACATTGCATAGATATTTCAGACACATAATTTTTCCCAAATACAGGCTTGGCACATTTCCATGTAAAAACCGCCGATTAATTTGAAATCAGTTTCACTGAAATATGGTCCATGAGCTCTTAGCTACAACCTGTTCAGTCAGGTCATATTCTAAATTACTGTACTTACAGTACAAGTATCAGGTACTAAGGAAACATAAGATTGAAGCAGTGGCAACGACATTAACCCTTTAGCTAATACTTGTAAAACAATGTACCAGGTATTCTAAATTTCGAAGCTAATGTACCGGTACAAAGCTAATGTACCGGTACAAGAAATCTGATGAATATTGTAAAACTAATTTGAATAGAAACCATTACTGCCTTAGGTAGCAATGGCTTCTAGTCAAATTAGTTTCAAAATAATCAACATTTTTATTGTAGCATTGATTTGAAATTAAGAATTTATGGCACGGTCAGACAAATAATTGTACTTTTCTACTCACTGACATGACAAAATTAAATTTCAATTTTCAATTTCACTGAAATATAGTACAAATATATGCAATGACCTCGAACGGCAGCCAGTAGCGTTTCTGGGCTCAACGTGTTCATGGGGCGCCCCCCCCCCCCTCCCAGTTTCTTCTTATATATCCTTGGCATGCCCGAATTCATCCCAAACCGCAATGAAAAATAAAGACACAATTTTAATATCAAATTTTTTTAAAATTTAAACAAGCAAGGGTTATAAAATTATTATTGTGTCTTAGCCTAAATGCGTAACCTTCTCGGAAATTATACTTGAAAAATCACCGCCACTATAGCTATCTGGTTTCAGGGAAAGTTTGGACAAAAATTTTGAAAACGAAAAAGCTGGTAATCATGTTGAACCATGTTTGTCCCAACAAGATATTGCAGTTTGGCCAAAACTGTACTGCTTCCCAAAAGATGAAGAGCAATAGTAATTTTAGATTTAAAAAATCTTTCAGTATTTACGCGCATAGGAAAAATACTTGAAAGGATATATAGGGCCTACTTTTCCTGGACAAATGTACGAATTCACCTTTTTGCCTACATTCAGCTAACGGGATACCGTGCCAATAGGAGTTTAGTGTATTCTGAAGCTGTTTCTTCCATAGACATTTGGGCGGAGCATCCTCGATAAGCTGCTCTATACATGGTAAATCTCACAGTGCCAAGGTATGTTTTAGACTGACGAACCAGAAACTAGCGGAAGCTGCTTTTAGTGCAACTTACCTTCTAATAACGTTAATTAGGGTTTATTGCAACTGCGATTGGTGTTAGCTAACAAAGACAATTGCCGTGACTGGATTTCAGCAACAATCAATTGTGATTGACGTAATTGATCATGACGTCAGCTATTTGAGTGACAGATTGGATCCCTCCATTGTGTATGCATATGTCAAATATTATAAAATTGCACCCTAAGGACAGGCATTATTTCAAATGTTAAACTTGACACGTGTTTCGAACCCCTCCCCAACAGCCCCCCCCCCCCACACACACACACACACACACCAGGTTTCCTCTACTGCTGCTCAAAAAATTCCCAAAGATCGATTGTCTAGGATGTACTTGTTTGCTAAAAAGCCAAGTGTAAAGCACACACCATCGACATGTATATGTACACAACATACAAATGCACACATCTCACAAACCACAGGCTGTTGCTACTCTAATGCAATGTACAGTTAATATATGTAACTACACTCATTACTGTTTAATAATAGCTATTGGCGAGACCCGGGAAAAATGCGCCATTGGGGACAGTGGACTATTTCAATTGTCTCAGAAATGCATTATGGGATTTTACCAATGACGTCGTCAAATGTGTAGGTGGGAATTCCCCTACATGCTGCTGTAAATGTAGACAGAAGAAATGAGAAGTTAAAGATTTGAGTTTTAAAGAAAATTTAGATGTCACAGAGTAAAATTTTGGTAAGTTAAACACAATGGTATTGTACTATAACACGCTTAGGTCTTGTATTTCTAACTGTGTAGCTTGCAATTGTAGTATATTAAGCAGTGGCGTAGCTAGCGTATTATGTAGGTGGTGCTTTGATAGTGATCGGGCGGAACGGGCATTCCTATAACATGTTTGTGTGTGGGGAGGAGATTTTTTTTTTGGGGGGGGGGGTGAATGAGACAATTACATTGGGTTTTTTAACAATTATATGTAGATTTTAGATAAACTTTTCTTTGTGAAATTGTCAGGGTTTTGAATGATGCTAAGACACAATTTATAGGATATCCGCCGTGTAATATATATATATATATATATATATATATATATATATATATATATATATATATATATATATATATATATATATATATATATATATATATATATATATATATATTTATATATATATATATATATATATGTATATATATATATATATATATATATATTACACGGCAGATATCCTATAAATTGTGTGAGGCGTGGGTGGGGTGGAAGTCTCTTGGAACCCTCTCACAGGAGGAGCAATCACCTTCTAGCAGACAACCAATGAGGGTCCAACAAGATTGGTTGACCGTGTCCTCATAGTGACTGTCAACACTACTGACCAGACGTGAAGGATAGGTTGAGAAATAAAAAAATATATGACTACTCTATTTGCTCTTCAGGCTGTATATATACACAGCAGGAATGGCCTCTCAGTAAGATGACGATTTATTTTTATTTATGTTTGAAGTTCCTAACAAAATTAATTTCAACGTGTTTAAAAACAGTTTTCTATATATTCAACAAATGGCCCGTTGTACGCGTTGAAGTGGACCACACTGCCCCGGCCTGGGGGACAGTGGTTCATGTTGACATCAATATTTTGATAATTTGATCACATATTGTAATAAGATGAATTCCATGAAAATCTGTACATGGTGCACAGCCCCCCCCCCCCCCCCCCACCCATAAACAACATACTTATTTTGCTTTCTACATAAAATAAGGATTGTCGTCGTGTAAGAGGTGCCCGGCTCCCTAAAAAATTTGGCAATACAATTCCCCACCCACCCAATCGTGGCGCCGCCGCTGACGAAGTAATTCCGCCGCATATATATATATATAGTCTCCGATTTTACTATGGAGCACACCACAGATTAATTTAATTAGTTTAGCAAATGTCCTGATAATACGGAAGCGTATTAGGGCCACCACAATAAATATATTTGCGCATACGTATCTCGAGATCTCGACTTAGTATCTCGAGATCTCGACTTAGTATCTCGAGATCTCGACTTAGTATTTTGGTTAGTTTACACTGTTCAAACAGCCATGTTCAGATGTCTATGCTATTTCATCCTTTAACACAGAGCCGGATTACGCGTATTCGGGGCCCAGGGCTAGTTATTTGTGGGGGCCAGTTATCGCGTTGTCAAGGAAGGAACTGACTGCTTGGCTGCTGCTGCTGCTGCTGCTGCTGCTGCTGCTGCTGCTGCTGCTGCTGCCGTTGTTGCCGTTGTTGCACCTAATGCCACTTTTCCTGCTACTACTACTGCTACTGCTCATACTACTACTACTACTACTACTACTACTACTACTACTACTACTACTACTACTACTACTACTACTACTGGGCACCTCTTACACGACGCCAATCCTTATTTTATGTAGAAAGCAAAATAAGTATGTTGTTTATGGGGGTGGGGGGGGGGGGGCTGTGCAACCTGTACAGATTTTCATGGAATTCATCTTATACTACTACTACTACTACTACTACTACTACTACTACTACTACTACTACTACTACTACTACTACTACTACTACTACTACCTCTACTACTACTGCTGCTGCTGCTGCTGTTGCTGCTGCTGCTGCTGCTGCTGCTGCTACAGCTGCCACTGCTGCTGCTGCTACTACTACTACTATTACTAGTACTACTACTACTACTACTACTACTACTACTACTACTACTACTACTGCTACTGCTCCTGCTGCTGCTGCTGCTGCTGCATCCCCAGTTGTATGACAGTATGCGCGAAAGATACTTGAGGCGAGGGGACACATGTCAGCGTCACGTAAAATAGTCAATGTAGTCAAATAAAAAAGGTATAATTCAGATACACGTGCCATTTTGAAATATTGATTGTTATCATGTGAGAAAGTGTAAATCCTTGATTAGCTCCATAACGCATTTGATTTAATTGGCCAGACCCAAGTTTCGGGATACCATGACCAATTACTTGTCGGGCAGACTAGAATCGGGTGGTGTATACCCAAATAAGAGACTGACAGAGCGAGCAAGCGACTGGTGGACTGCCTGATCGACCATTCGACCCAACGACAGTATGACCAATCAGCCAAGCGATTAATTAACTGAACCACTGACTAACTGATCGACCACAACTAATTCTGTGTATACACTAGCCGATTATCCCAGACCAGACAAAACTGTCGGGCAGAAGCGCACACAGCAGGGTGTTCTGCCAACTGAACGCCATACACCAACGGACCATGTCGTTGGCATTAAAGCCTGTCCCTAGCGACCAAACTATGAATCACGCGCCATCTAGCGAGAAATATGTGAACCTCGTTTAGGTTATCTTAACGGAGTACACCTCCAATTAATTTCCAGTTGATTTCCAGTGTAAGATCTATGTTCAACAACAACCAACTGACCGACCAACCAACCAACCAACCAACCAACCACCACCACCACCACCACCACAATCACCAACAATAGCAATAGCAATAACAACAAAAACAACAACAACAGCAAACAAAAACAACAAAAACAACAACAACAGCAACAGTAGCATGTCAGACTAGAACAATACAGAAAGTGAAATAAAATGTATTGAAACGTTGCGTGCACGAAAGCTACTTGAGGCAAGGAAAAACATGTTTGCGTCACGTAAAAGTCAAGTTAGTCAAATAAAGAAGGTTTAGCTCAGATATACGTGCCATCTTGAAATACTGATTGTTGTCATGTGATAAAATGTAAATCCTTGATTAGGTGCCCGAACGCCAATGATTTAATTGACCAAGCTCAAGTCTGGGGCTACCATACATATCAAGACAGGACGGCTAAGTCGGATTGGGTAGGCTATACACCACCAGATCATACCTGATCTCGCCGACTCGAGATTAATTTTCGTAATCAGCGTTCATCGGCCGACTAACACCAATTTTCAGTCGGTGTAGGGTCATACACCACCATATTAATACCAACTAGTCGGCCAATTACTTGTTGGGCAGACTAGAATCGGGTGGTGTATACCCAGAATAACTGACCAATTGACTGAGTGACAGATGGACTGCCATCCTGATCACATAATTGACAAGCGACTGAGAGAGTTATTGATAGAATATCTGAGTAGGCTCTTGACTAAAGCGTGAGTGGATGGCTGAATGGACGAAGGCAGGGTTAGCGGGTGCGTGGCAAAAGACTGGCTGATGAACTGAACGCTTGACCAATTGACTGACAAACCTACCGACTGACAAACCAACTGATCGACCGGCCAATTGACAGACTATCGAACAGACTAACTGACCGATTGACTGACTGATCAACCGACAAATTAACCGACTGACTGATCGGCAGATCAACTGACCGACCAAGAGATTAACCAACCAACTGACCGATTGACCAACCAATCGATCAACTGACTGATTAACTGACCGACTAACCAGCCTACAGACTAACAGACCAACTGACTGACGAACTGACCAACTGACTGAGCGACCGTTTGACTGAGCGATCGACCGGTCGACTGAATGACCGATTAATGAATCGACAAACCGATTGACCGACTAACTGACAGACCAACTGACTATCCGACTGACTGACAAACTGACTAACCGACTAATCAGCTGATTGACCAACTCAATGAATGATTGAGTGACTGACTGAATGGATTGCTGAGTAAGGGGCGAGTTGCTTGGTGAGTAGGCGAGTTGCTGGCTGAGTGGGTGTGTGCCACATTTTTGACGGACTAACTAACAGTCTGACCGACTGATCAACCATCCGACTACCAGACCCATCGACAGACTGACTGGTTCAACTTGCTGGATGTGTCGTAGAGGTACTGACAAGACTGATTGAGTAACTGAGTTAAAGAGACAGACCGAGTGACTGACTAAGTGCGTGGCTGAGTGTGTAAGCCAGTAGCTGAGCGAATGGATGAGTGAGTAACTTAGTGAATGCCTGAGTGGCTGGCTGAATTGCCAAGCGGCTGACTGCGTGGGTAAGTGTAAGAGACGGTAGTTGCTCGGTTGGTGAGTGGCAGAGCGTGTCAATGCAAGTAGCTGTGCGAGTAGCTGGGGGTAGGCAGGTGGCTGGTGGGTGGCTGAATGAGTGGGCTGTATATGTAGATGAGTCGGAGATTGTCTGAGCGATTAATGCTGTGATTTAGTGTATGATTAATGATGAGATCCAGTAAGTGACTGATAGTGTGATTGAGTAAGTGATTAATGGTGTGATTGTATGGAATTCCACAATTGTCCTCGTGCGTCGCGCGTCGTGGGCGACGTGGAACGTGTGACAACGTTAATTCAAACGCCATGCGTCGCGTAACTGTATTTTTAAAATGTCAACGTTTTATCAAAAGGCGGCGTCGTGAGCGACGTCGGGAGCGACGATCGGCCATCGTGTCGCTCTATTAATGCCGCCCTTCAAGACGATTTATTAAGGATCGCGATTACGCATGCGCGTTGTTCCAGTTATATTGATTTTGTTGCGAATGCGGACTTAGTTGATGTGCGTAGACCTAGTCAAATCTTCGTTAATATTAAATCAATGCTATGATTTAATTTGTGTTATGGTTTGGAATATTGATTAATCTTAAGACAGTTGTAATAGTAATCGATGCTCTCAGGTAGACGAGAACGTTATGCTGAGGCAAGGAAGTAGTAATGGTCGATTATAGACGTGCTTTTTATTGGCTAACAAAAGCGGTTAATTAATTGCCGATATATAGAGTGACAAGAAGACCGGGCTTTGGTGGGCGTTCTTGTACAAACACGCCGGCCAGAACTCGAAGTCCATATCATTGACGTGTAGCCGATGGTAGCGGTAAGTAACAAGCTATAGCTGTAGCAATGAGACAGCCATATCTGTGTTAAGCTGCCCGCAATAGCAGTGGTAGTTGGTCATCCACAGCAGTGGTATGTCGTCACACATAGCTGTGGTAAGCAACCAGCATAGCAGTAGCAAGTATCCAAGACTAGCGGTGGTAAATATGTAGCCACAATGGTAGTAATTAACCAGCCAAAGCTGTGGTAAATAGTCATTCATAGCGCTGATTTTTAGACAGCCATGCTTGTTTTAAGTAGTCAGCTATAGCTATGGGAGTGAGCCAGCCACAGCGTTGGTAATTAGCTAGCTATAGCTGTGGTGAGAAGGCAGTCCTAGCAATATTAATGTTTAGCACATAGCCATGGTGAGGAGCAAGTCCTAGCCGCTGTAAGGAGCCAGACACAGATGTGGTAATTAGCCAGTCCTAGCTTTGTAAGTGGCCAGTCATAGCAGTGGCCAGTAACCAGCTGTAGCAAGTGTAAGTAGCCAGCACTAGCGGGAGCAAGCAGCCAACCATAACTGTAGTAAAAAAGCCAGCTATAGGTGTGGTAACTTAGTACCCTACACTGGCGGAGGCACGTAGCCAGCTGCAGCTGTAGTAATTACCCATCCATAGGTGCCGTAATTAGCCATTCATAACAGATACATTTAGCAAGCCATGATTGCGCTAAGCAGTCATCTATAGATGTCATCGATAGCCAGCCATAGTTGTGGTAAGTAACTAGCTATAGCTGTAGTAAGTAGCCAGCTATTGCCGAGGAAGGTAATCAGCCAAGTAGTATTAAGACGCCAGCCGTAACTGGGTAATTCGCCAGGCATATTATTGGTAACGAACCAGACAGTTGCAGTAATTAGCCACTCACAGCTGCGGTATGTATCCATCAATAGCAGGCGTAAGTAGTTAGATATAGCTGTGGCATGGACTTAGCCATAGATGCAATTTTTAACCAGCCATACATATGGTACTTAGGCAGCCATAGCTTTGGTAAGTACCCAGATATCATTGGTAAGTAGACGCCTATAGCTGTGGTAAGAGGCCAAGCATAGCAGTGGTAATTAGCCAGCCATGGCTTTGTAAGTATCCAGTCATAGCTGTGGCAAGTAGCCAGCTATACACGTAGTCAGTAGCCACCACCACCAGTGGATGTTAACCAGAGATAGCACTGTTAAGCAGCCATCCATGGCTATGGTAAGTAGCTAAAGAATCTGTGACAAGTAGTTACTATACGAGAGGTGTTCAGTTTATTTTGTCACAAGATTGCACGATTTCTTGCTGCACACCTGGTCAATTGTCTCACTCACAATACCTTTTTACAAAGCCCACGAGCTTACCGACACGCTAGTTTAGTTTGTTAAAAGTTTTCAACATGCCAAGACATAAAACAAGCGAGAGAGCGGAGGGTATAATTCTCCATCTTTTGAGAAGGGGAATGACGCCGTCACTGATCAGAAATGAACTTTAGAAAGAAAATATCAGTGTCAGTGTGAGGACCATTTATTGCATAAAGAATAACATCGGAAAAGAACGGCAATTGACGAATCTAACACATGGAAAATCTGCTACGTTGAAAATCAGAAGAAGACGAACTGTAGTATCAAAACAAGTGATAGACAAAGTGAAGAAAATGATAGCAAGAATTAACCCACCGACACAACGTGAGATGAGCAATCTATTAGGAATTAGTTTGGGTTCCGTAAATAACACCATAAACAGTGTTATCAAGGCAAAACTGAGAAGAAAATGTTTGGTTCATAAACTATCCCTAGAGCAGGTTGAAAAGAGGAGGAAGAGGAGCTGGAGGCTGTACCTGAAGCTGTGTGCGGGGAAGTGGAAAAACTGTTGTCACCACAGATGAGACTATGTTTTATCTAGGTGGAAGCTACGGAAAACGGCGAGTCTGTTATGTTAGGAAAGGACAAATTGATATGGATAAGTTGAAGTTTATTAAACGTGACAGTTTCGCGCCTGGTTTCATGGTATGGGCAGGTGTTAGTCATTACGGAAAGACCACTCTTAAATTCATTGATCGGAATGTGAAAATCAATGCTGATTATTACATCAAACATGTTTTGAGACCCTTTTTGAAACATGATGTTTCCAAATTATTCCCAGGGAACAAACAGAAGGACATGGTTTTTCACCAAGATATTGCCTCCTCTCATACTGCACGAAAGAGCTTCTTAACATACTTAAAGCAGAACAATGTTAAATTCATTAGCCCTGAAGAATGGATGCCGAAGTTGCCGGATGCTGCCCCTATGGACTTTAGTATCTGGGGGATTGTCAAGTGCCGTCTACAGAAGCGGAAAGTTACAAGTCTTAACAGTCTAAAACGTGCTCTCAAAACCGAATGGAAGGCACTAAGTCAAACTGTGATCAATAAAGCCCTTTCTTCTTGGCCTAAGCGCTGTATACTGATATATCATGCTCATGGGTCTCAAATTGAACATTTTCTGCAATGAAATTATTTTGTGATAAATTATTGTTGATTAAATACTTATTTGAAATGTGTGACAAAATAAACTGAACACCGCTCGTAGCCATGGTAAAACGCCATTCATAGCTCTAGTAATTACCCAGCTATAGCTGAGGTAATTTACCAATCATAGCTATGGTAGGTAGTTAGCGATAGCTGAGGTAAGTAGACATTTACGGCTGTGAAAAGTACGCAGCCATCGCTGAGGTAATTAGCCGGCCATATCAGTTGCAAAGAGCCAGGCATCTATGTGGTAATTATCCAGCCATAACTATGGCTGGTTAATTTCCACAGATATAGCTGGCTAACTATTATATGTATAACTGGATACTTACCACAGCTATAGATGGATACATAGTTACTCCGGCTATGTATGGGTACTTACGAAAGCTATAGCTGACTAATTCCCACACCTATGGCTAGATAATTATTGCATCCATAGCTAAATCTAAGTTAGTGATGACAGGCTTTGATAGACTTTACATAGGCCTTAGCCCGACTTGATTAGACTTTACGTAGGCCTTGGCCAGGCATGCTGAGGCATTACCTAGGCCTTAGGCAGGCTTTGATAGGCATTAGTTAAGCATTACCTAGGCGTTCCCTATACCTTACTCATGCCTTAGTCAGGCTTTGCTTGACCCTGTCTAGGCCTTAGCCAAGGTTGGCTAGGTCTTAGCCAGGTATTATTTAAGCCTTAGCTGAGCTTGACTAGGCCATACATTGACCTTAGGTAGGTTTTCGTAGGCATTAGATAGGATTACCTAGGCCTTATCCAGCCCTTGCATAGGCCTTACCTATGCCTTATGTAGTCTTTAGCCAGGATTTGCTAGATGTCTTACCTAAGTCTTAGCTAGGCCTGACTAGGCCTTACATAGGCCATAGGCATGATTGTCTAGGCCTTAACGAGCCCTTAGCCATACTTGATTAGGCCTTACCTAGGCTTCACATGACGTTGCTAGGCCGTCGCTAGGCCTTCGCCAGTCTTGAATGGGCCTTCCCTATGCATCATTTAGTCCTTAGCCAGGATTTTCTAGGCCTTACCGATGCCTTACCTAAACCTAGGCAAGCCTAGCTAAGGCCTAGCTAAGGTCAAGCAAAGTTTGACTAAGGCCTAAGTAAGACCTAGGTAAGGCCTAGTTAAGCCTGACTAAGGCGTAGCTAAGCCCATGGCTAAGGCCTATGTACGGCATAGCAAATCCTGGATAAGATCTAGCGAAGCTCTAGGTAAGGCCTAATCATGACTTGTCAAGGCCTAGTTAAGCCTGCCTAAGGTCCATGTAAGGCCTAGATAAGGCGTAGTCAAGGTATGGCCTAATCAGCCTGGTATGGCTTAGGTATGGCCTCGCTAAGGCCTACTCAAACATGACTAAGGCCTGGCTAAGGTCAAACAAATTCTGACTAAGGCCTAGTTAAGGCCAAATACGGCTGACTAATAACAAGCCAAGCCTGACTAAGGCCTATGTACGGCTAAGACAAGCCTGGTTACGGTTTAGGTGAGGCATCGGTAAGGCCTAGCAAGTCGTGGTTAAGAAAGGCGTAGATAATGCCTATACAGGGCCTAGGTAAGGCCTAGTCAAGTCTGGCTCCGGCTTAGGTAAGGCCCAGGTAAGGCCTAGTCAAACCTGACTAAGGCCTGGCGAAGGTCAAGCGAAGCCTGGTTGACGCATAGATAAGGCCTAGCAAAATCTGGATAACGTCTAGGTAAGGCCTACTCAATTCTGGATACGGCATGGTTAAGCCTGGCTAAGGCCTAATTAAGAGCATTGCAAGGCCTGTTTATGGTCCAGGTAAGGTCTATCTAAGGCCTATGTAAGGCCTATCCAAGCGCAGCTATGGCTTAGTTATGGCGAAATAAAGCATAGCCAAGCCTGACTAAGGCCTAGCCAAGGCCAAGCAAAGCCTGGCTAAGGCCTGCTAAGGCATAGGTAACGCCTAGGTACTGCTTATCTAATGTCTATCAAAGCCTGGCTCTGGCCTGGGTAAGGCCTATGTTATCCTAGCTAAGGCGTAGGAAAACCCAGAAAGGCTTATATAATGCCTATCCAAGCTTAGCTAAGGCTTAGATAATACCTAGGTAAGGCCCAGCTAAGGGCAAGCGAAGCCTGGTTAATGCCTTGGTAATGTCTATGTAGGCCTCGGTAAGGACTAGCTAAGGCCTATCCAAGCTCAACTATGGCTTGGTGTCTGCCTAAGTAAAGCCTAGCAAAGCCTGACTAAGGCCTAGATAAGGTATAGGTAACGCCTAGGTAATGCGCAGCTAATGTCTATCAGTCAGGTCTGGCTAAGGCTTAGGTAAGGCATCGGTAATGCCTATGAAAGCCTGGCTACGGACTAATTAAGGCCTAGGCAAGGCCTATTAAAGCCTGGTTGAGGCCTAGCTACGGCTTAGCAAAGCCAGGCTAAGGTCTAGTCAAGTCTGACTAAGGCTTAGGTAAGGCATCGGTAGGTCCTAGTAAATCCTGGCTAAGGACTAAATAGGTCCTCGGTAATGCTTATTAAAGGCTGGCTACGGCCGAGTCAAGCCGAACTAAGGCCTTTGTAAGGACTAGTCAAGCCTGGCTACGGCTTAGGCACGGCATCGGTAATGCTTAGCAAATAATGACTGAAGAGTACGTAAGGCCTAGGTAATGCCTAAACAGGACCTATATAAGGCCTAGGTAATTCTATCTAGGATCTAGTAAACCTTAGATAAGGTCTATATAAGTTCTAGCCAAGCTCAGCTAAGGCTTAGGTAATGCCTAGCCAAGGCCTAGCCCAGCCTGACTAAGGCCTAATTAAGAGCAGGCAAGGCCGAGGTACGGTCTATCTAAGGCCTGTGCAAGACCTATCCAAGCTTAGCTGTGGCTTATTTATGGCCTAAGTAAAGCCAAGCCTGATTAATGCCTAGCCAAGGCCAAGCAAAGGCTGGCTAAGGCCTAGCTAAGGCATAGGTAACGCCTAGGTACTGCTTATCTAATGCCTATCAAAGCTTGGCTGCGGCCTAGGTAAGGCCTTATACAAGACCTAGCTAATGCCTATGTAATCCTAGCTAATGCCAAGGAAAACCAAGTTAAGACTTATGTAATGCCTATCCAAGGTCAGCTAAGGCATAGATAATACTTGGTAAGGCCTAGTCAAGTCTGACTAAGGCCTAGCTAAGGGCAAGCAAAGCCTGGTTAAGACGGACGTAAGGTCCATGTTAGGCGACGGTAATGCCTATTCAAGGCCTATGTAAGGTCTATCCAAGCTCAGCTATGGCTGACTTCCTACCTAAGTAAAGCCTAGCCAAGCCTGACTAAGGCCTAGAGTAGTATATCCGGAGTCAAAATGATACCACCTCCAAAATGATACCACCTCAAGTACATAAGGCTCGGGGTAGATAAATAAATGGGGCAAACGTTATCTATGTCGCGGCCCATCCTGGTAGAAATGTTTTCGAACAAAAAAGTTATCTACGTCACGGCCCTCTCTATGCAAGGCAGGCCCCTACTGGGCGCCGATCGGCGATCCGTGCCCCCCACAGCTATATCAAGCCCTGGGGCAGCCGATCGGCACCCCACAGCTATCTACATCACGCCACATTATCTACGTCGCGGCACATTCCGGTAGATAACTTTTGCCCCAATTATTTATCACGCCGCGTTCCGGTAGATAATTTTTGCCCCAATTATTTATCATGCCGCATTCCGGAAGATAACTTTTTGACATCTATGCTAAGCCTTATATACAAGAAGGCATCTTGACTATACATGAAGAGTTAAACTGAACAGAGTGAACGCCTCGAGAAATATCTGTGCCAGATCGAGCCCTGCTCCATCCGGTTCGATAGTGATCTTCATCCCCTCAGGGGCAGGGGCTAGCTGCTTCACTTTGCCGCCGGCTAAGAATCGTAGCTCTAGGACTAAATGAGTCTTTTGTGGGCTAGTGAGTCCCACTCACTGAAGCAGTTTAACAGCACCCTTGGCTTTGGTGACATGTGACACACCATCTACCCATAGGTTGCCATCCTGGAGGTTAACAGCTTTTTCTGGGCCATCGAATGGACGACGCAGCAGGAGCTTTCCAGCTGTAACCCCGATCCGGTGACCCACCCTTGTCAGGGAGACACCTTCACCTATGTAGGTGAGGAAGGATGATCCCCGATTGTAGAGTTTTCGAACTTTCCCATCCCTTTTCACAACAGTGGAGAGGGGAGTAACCTCTATGTCAATGACTGCGGGAGGTCTATATAGTGGCAACCAGGTTTGCCAGTTACCCCCAGGTCCAGCGCGGTACCACACTTCATTCTTCTCAAACATGAACAGCAGGTTTACCAGGGTCAATAGCAGACCCTCATTTAGTGTGTTGATGGCTGCCACCTCTGTATCCGAGACCTCAATCAACGGCTCGAGGATGTACTTCTTCTTCGGTAAATCGTACCGAAATACGATCTTGTGGCCATCTATGTTGTGGCCCAGACGCCCTTTCGACACATCCTTGAGGTTTGTGAGCATCTCCACCCCATCACAACCAATGGGGTGGAGGGAGAATGCCTTTGAGCTTGCTTCGTACTGTAGGGCGAATGACTTGCCATCACTCTCTTCTACCTTGGCAGCATCAACTGCGTACACATCTGCGAGGTCGGCAAGACCAGTCGAGTGAGCAAATATGGATTCCATAGCATGCTATAGGAGGGGTTTAAACGAGACATATAACCATGCTGATTGTCCGACTGCTGCTCTCCGGTGGTGAGAACATAAACTCACCCTCTCTAGAGGGGAGACGGGTGGTACAGTACCGTGTAGAATGGGTCCTCTTCGAGGTGCCCCAGCAGGGCACAGCATACATACACGCCTCCGGGCAGTGCACACAGCAGCTCACTGATAGAAGTCGGCCGGGACGTGATAGAGTATCTCCCAGTGTCATAAGATGCGACTAAAGGAGGTAAAGGTGAGGTAGCCCTGACAGAAACCTCGAGTGCTGAAGACGGAGGTTCCAGGCCGCATGGCGCACTCTAATAAACTATGGATCCACGCACTTAGCGCATATGATCATGTTGATAGTCACGTACAGGACTGGCGGTATGATCAGCGAACGAAAAGAAGAAGGTGAAGTTCCAGATGTCACGTCTCAGAAGGCTACTGGCACCCGACATAGTGCTGGATGACCACGTTCTAAGAGACAGCTGTCTCAAGACCAAAAAGCTGGCATGGTTAGCCAGGCTCTCCACAATGAACCCTTCTATGACTCTTAAGCAGGTGATGCAGGTGATGCAGGTTTAATCTCTAGGTATACTATGGTAAAATCAGAGTGGCAGAAGCAACCAGAACTATACCCCTCAATGACTGCTGACGAGGGCGGTACCATCCACGGCTGGCGACTCCAGCAGATAGATACCCTCAGGCAGAATCTCGTCCATGAGGCATAAAAGTATGGCAGAATGCGCAGTCGATATAAGACAGCATACAACGTCCTTGTGCGTACAACCACTGCTGCGGGTGTGATTGGAGCCAGTGCTGGTGGGGCAGCTGTGGCCACTCTCACTACAGGGGTGGGTGCCCTCATCGCCATCCCGCTGGGTGGCGTGACACTACCCGCCACTGTCTTGGCCACGGGCTTGGGGGTTGGGCAGCGGCAGATCGCAAGGAGGTTGAGAAACATGCTAAGTCTCTGGAGTCGAGACGACTATAAATATTGTGCTGCCTGTACGGTAGCTTTAAGAACACCAGTATAGATGGCCTTCCCACTGAACCTCACGACAATCATCCAGACCCAACCGCCCCTCCTTGGTACACCCTTGACTGGCTTGAGAGGCCTACTGGATGATATACCAGAGCTAACACCGTTCTCTATCAATGTGGATGGACGGGCCCGAACCAGCTTCTCCGTCAACCCATGACCAACCGCCCCATCACCATCAAGGATGCGAAGCAAGCTCATACTTGGATGGCTGCTCCAACCCTCTCATACTGGAATCAGCAGCTGAACTTTGCTGTGTGGTGTGCCACAGCAGGCTGTGGAGTAAGTTCCACCCTGCTTCACTCCTATTCTGATACTCCTGAAGCTGTGCTCATTGCCAGCTGTCTCAGACTCCACGTGTACTTCACGGTGCGACGAATCCTCCATGAGCTGGGTGCAAGCCTCCCTGATACAAACGACTTCGTCTCAGTGGCCAGCAGACTACAGAGAGAGTTCAGAGCTCACCCAGACTATCGGTGGCATGGCGGCGACAACAACGGTCTAGGGGTTATGTACGGTGACCCGAAACTTGACTACTCAGGATTCCCCTATCGAACACCCCAACGAGTAGGCCGTCGGAAGACAGCGACATTCTCGTTCGATTCAGACTCCGATCCTGAAGCGATAGTGCAAAATATGCACATCACTGGAATCAGGCAGGACTATCCAGATGTGTGGAAGTACTTTGTCCCACACACCACCTCAGGCCTCACACCAGCAGGGATCATTCAGATCAACCAGTCCCTGGAAGCACTGTGCTACTGCCTCCTTACAGCTCAGACCAAGCTGCATCATTCCATAGATGGTGTCAGTGGAGCAGAGGTCCAGGCCATGTTCATCAGTCTCGTTGAGAATATGATCATCGTGGCAGATCCCAGCAGTCTTATTGCTAAGTTCCAGCAGGGGTTGCAGAAGGCCCGTCGCAAACTTGACTTTGCTATTTCACCACACCTACGGTTGATTCCGAGCAACATGATCATGAACATCGAGGACCTCCAAGTCAGGGGCTATAACAGCATGATAGTCGAGGGGAGTTCCCCCGGTGGCCACTTCGGTTTCAACACGGATATCAACACACCTACATGTAGTATGGGCCATACAGTCATTCCGACCCTGACACTGCAGCCAGTCGACACGACGCTTCCTATGGCAGCGCCAACCCCGCCACTGCAGCCAGTCGACATGACACCGCTTCCCGTGGCAGCTCTATGAGTGGTGTCAGGCCTAGCTATCGTGGTGCTCATGATCAGCTTACTCCGCCGCTAGCAAATCAGCTATAAGACTATCCTGACTCTCGTCAGTAGAGTTGGGGACCACGGTGAGACACTGAGCCAGCTTGGCCTGCCCTACAGCCCCTATACACGCTGCCAACATGCACATCCAAGGGCTGGAGGGTTCCACAGTGCATCCTTTTTCCAGCTTGTAGTATCGCAGAGCCTTGTTCAGCTCTGAGTCAGGTGAGGCCATGGAGGTCTGCAACTGCTGGAACACATCTGACAGATACTCCCGATCCTTGTAGAAACCTTTAGCTCGCAGGAGCTGCTCGACAATACTCCCGCCCATGATAAGGTATTCAAGGAAGCAGATCTGCCCCTTACCAAATCCTAGATAGAGCTTCACAGCTGTCAGCTCCTCTGTCAGCTCAGCACCGGAGAGCTGAGCGAGCTCATCTGGTGTCTTCTTCTTGTAGGCCTTCAGCTCCCTCTGGAAGACCTCATAGTACTTCTCGCATAGCGTGAGCCCGGACATGTTTAAGATGTCTCAATAGAGAGATGAATATTCCTGAGTACCAACCCAGACACCTGGCAGATGCAGACTGAGAAGATCTTATTAGCTCACTCGACAGGGTACACAGGCATTTAACTGCATTGTATATTCAGGGCTTAAACAATGACGCCAACGGTACAGATCGTGAAGCAACTGCCCGAGAGTCAGGCGAGTCTTCAGAAGGTGGAGAACCTGCTGCGAACCAAGACACAGAAGTTAGTGACCAAAGCAAAACGTCTGGCAGTCCATGTCGCCAGTAACGTGGCAGCAAATGTGGCCATGGTGAACATGACAGGGGGAAATGAGATTCTTCCTGCTGCCACTGTGGCTGTCCTCCCTACCGTGGTGAGTTGGGTGGCTGGCCACTGTCTCGGAATAACTCACCCCATCCCAAAGATCGCCCTCAGTGGCGCCACCTACACTGCCGCTGCCACGGTCATGGGTGAACATGTTACACTAATGGAGGCCGTGGTTCGAGGGCTAGCAACGAGTGCAATGGCTGCGATCATCGTCGCCTACGTTTAACCACTCTGAATAGTGAGAGATGGATGACGAGACCCCTGCAGCATATGAGGCATGGCATGCCAGAGGGTGGTGTGTAGCCCATAGTCGAGCACGCGGCCTGAGGATTGCCAATGCCCAGGAATAGTGGACTGCTCACAAGGCGTGCCCCTGCAGAGAGGGCCAGTACCCTGAGCACTGCTACCTATTCCCTTGGCCGACTGCGTGGTCCTTATATGCCCAACTATTTCACTGGGGGTATGACTAGAAGGTTTAAGCCATCTGTATATGACTATGACTCTGTCACTCACAGACCTAGAAAGCAAAGAGCTAGGCGATCTTGCTCACTTGGGCGAGGTACGCCTCGGTTCAGAGGACACTGTTGCCCCTATCTCCTTCCTAGACTTCGATGAGAAGGGAGACCCGCGGGAGATCCGAGGTACCATCCCAGCCTGAGATCTCATCGGGAACACTGATACAGAGGACAATTGGCCATTAACAAGGCCAAGACTGTATACAAGGGGATGGGCATCAAAGACAGGGCAACGATGCGAGGTATGCTCGGAGTCGACGAGGCTGGTGCCATCAAGGTTATGAACGAGTCCTATGCACAAGACTTGGTTAAGGATCTCCTGAAACCACGGAGCTCTTTCCAACGAGACGGAGAGAATCTCAGGATAGGCACCATCGGCCTGAGCAATATCACTGTCGATGGCAAAAAAGGTGCTACCGCCAGCCTCCAGCTACCAGAGGTGAAGAAGTCAGGGTTCTTTGGTTTGCCGTTTAAGCTCACATAATAGGCATGGCTTCCCGTGCATGTATCGTACAGCTACTGGATGTACTAGACACTGTGGGTGCTGACACAGTCCCTCTACGCTATCTTCTCAGCTGCTGCTGCTGCGATTTCATGCTTGATGCCTCCATCGCATCCTTCGTATCCACCGGAGGTGCAGGATTCCCCTCTCTGCAGGCGCAAAAGCTGGTGCAGGAAGTACTGCCGTTTAGTCTCCCAGATATAGACGAGGCTACCGCCGACCAAGTGCTAACCATCCTCCGCGCACATGTCTGTACTATTCGACGCTGGCCAGGTGGTGCTGATCATTGCCCCATCAGGCCATGGGAAACACATCTTGCTGCGGGCTCTCCTGTCCGAACATCTACACTCTCAATACATCCTTCTGGTGTCTGACAGTAATGATCAATGGTACAATGGTCCAATCACCAAGACGCAGGAACCTTCAAGCACTGATGGAGAAGCTGCTGGCAGCCCAACTGACAGAACCACTTGTTCTAGTTCTCGATGACCCTGCAATGGACCAGAAGACAGTCACCTACCTCATCAACATCACCAGGCGCATCCAGCACACAAAGATAACTGTCTTCATCCTCTTTCAAAAGTACACCCGCGAGATCTCTCCGGACATCCGCCACAATGCCCGGTTGCTATAATTCAGATCCAAGTGTGGACGTGCCCTGCTCGAGACCATATACAACAGCCGCTCCTTAAGGTGCCCAAAGGGGACTTTATCGCAGGTGTACAGAGGGCAGCTGATCTGTACCGCTTCATCTTCAGCAACAAGGAGAAAGGTGAGCTGTCACACTTCAAGCCCTCTCTGGTAAAGGCGCAGACCTTCACCTACAAGCTGAATCCGGCCAGGAAACTAGCCTGCTCTATGCGTCATCGCTGACAGACTGTCGGCCGCAACTTTTTTCGTTCATCAGAAGGCTGAGGAACTTCGTCCGTCTCCGCTACTTCGTCAGAAGCTTGAGGAACTTCATCAGAAGCCTGGAGGAAGCCTGGAGGAAGTTCGTCAGAAGCTTGAGAAACTTCGTCAGAAGCTTGAGGAACTTCGTCAGAAGCTTGAGGAACTTCGTCAGAAGCCTGGAGGAACTTCGTCAGAAGCTTGAGGAACTACGTCAGAAGCTTGAGGAACTTCGTCAGTTTCGTCAGAAGCCTGTTGCTGAAACTCTATCCACTGAGGGTCAGATGGTAGGACTCTCTTCTTCTGGAACTTCTCACATAAGACCCACTTTTTCCATGCGCAATGAGCATCAGACTTGCAAGCGGTTTTGATGAGGTAGTCCTGGTAGTCATCTGGGAATGTCAGAAATGCTGACAGATTCCTGACTCCACTACAGCGGCACTGACCTCCTCCCTGAAGTAGTTATTTGCTACAGACTGGAGGCTATCCAGCATCTCTCGCTCTTCCTGACTATGGAGGCTAAATACGGCAGCCCACTTCCCGACTGTTAGTACATCTTTGGGGTCGACCTTTGCCTTTTGGAGAGCTAGAATAACAGGACTGTTGGTTTGGCCCACAGGTAGGTTTAGTGCCCTGCCCTTGGTGCTGTCAAACTTCTGGTAGAGTATCCGAGTCAGGAGTTCTTTTGTACTACGAGCTGGCACTCCTTCCTCTATGGCGGCCAGTATCTCCGCATCCGTCGGTGGTGTAACCTTGACTCACTCGTGGATAATGTTGATGTCACGAAGCAGTCCTCGGACCCTGTCACAGTGGGACAGTGTATGCCATGTCTGTCGTGCCGACTGTCGTGCCGACTTGTCCTGCTGCCTATAGATAATCTGCTGGAGAATATTACCAAACATGGCAGCCGTTTAACCCCTCTATATACCCAGGCCTTAAACATGCTGCAGTATGTGCAACATCCGGATGGGGCCATTGAACCTGCGACATCGCACCGCACTGATCCTCGGAAGGACTGCCTGATGGTCATTCGATCCAGTATACATGATGAGAACCCGTTGTCCGCTGCTGGGAAGTACATTGACTTTGCAATCTCGGCACAGATCCAGGAGGTCAAGAGCATGACACTCGAGTTCAAGCTTCAGAGCACAATAGCACAGACGGTAGAGATCCCGCAGGTTCTGAACAGGTGGGAGATCGTGCAGAGCAACAGCACCTTGGACACCACCTATGTGAACGATGAGTAGCGAGTCATAGGTCCGCTGGCTCGTGAACCATCCTTCTATGCAAAGGGAATGGTGTACTACGCTGTGCGGTGCAATGAGGGCTTCACGGAATTCGAACTAGAGGCAGGTGGTGTCGAGAAGCCTGTGACAGTTCCACTCTTCACCCTCCTTGAGAACACACACGTGAATCCGGCTGCCATGCAGGATAGGCTGTTCCTCCGGGTGTACACTGAGCAGCTCGCAGATGCGTTGATGAATGCTCCAAGACTTCATATCTGGCATGACGAGAATGACCAGGAACTGAAGCAAACGGGTTCCAAACAGCGGATCATCCATGTGGAGCGAGAACACCACCAGATCCAAGACACACCTAACCAACGGGTAGGGCTGACATTGCATCGTGGTGCATCAGACTGTGTCGCTGTTGCGGTCCTGGTTCAGAAGGGAGGAGTCATCCAGGAGGTGGATAAGCTAGACGACTTCAAGCTTGTGGTTGCTGGGACCAATGTTCTTGGTGAGGTACGTGAGCTGGTTGACTGCCAACTCTACAGACAGAAAACTAAGTCATATGCACTTCTGCGACTAACCTGTGGAAGCGATGACCTCGAGTCGGCACTCGAGGGCCGTCACCACATCGGGGGCAAGAACATCCCACCTAATCAGGGCAACTGGCTCAGCTTCAACATCGGAAACCTCATAGCTGGGACTCGCTCATTAGGTGTGACGGTACTTTACTTTGGCTATGCTAAGGTATGTGTGTCGAACACATCAGGTATTCAGCTTGAGCGTGCATAGAGCACGACTCGTGTCGTCACAGCTGCAGCTGCCACCACTACTATAAGCTCTGCTGTCTTCTGACCTGTCGATGCTTCATAGTCGAGCATTGGCTGAGATATCTTTGCAGCCTCGTAGTACTCATTGAGACTCTCATCTGCCTCTTTGAGACTCTGGTTGGCCTGAGCTCGGAGTTGTCGTTGGCGTGCCTCCCTCTGGTGCATATGCTCGAGTGCTTTGCTGTACTCAAACCTCTCCTTAGACAGCTTCTCCATCGCCTGGTTATGACGCTCACGCTCGACCTCTGCCGCCTTCTTGTCGGCGAAGCTGAGTCCGCAGTTCGCTAAGGCAAACATGCCCACATTCAAGATTGCGGAGGCCATGCTATAGACTACAGTTTAAAGCTACTATATAGCTGTACCCAGCGATGGATATGTATGAACCAGAAGCGTATGAAGATCCAGTCGAGGATATAGATGACGAGGACTATGATGAGGAGGATTATGATGCAGACGACTACGATGTAGCAGAGACCGCGGGTGAGTATGTAGAGCCTGAATCCCGCAAGCTAATACACTGAGCGAAAGGAATCTATCACCCTTACGTAAAAGGTTCTATCGGTCTGCTGGCAGCAGTTGGGGCTCTGATCACTCTGTTCACAACGAAGGCGGGCGAGACGGTCCGCAAGATCGCCAACCATGCTCTCCATGGTGTGGAAAAGATTTCTGAAGCCATACCAGCAATCGCCTCAGGAGTAGGTACGTTCTTTGGAGTCGCAGGACCTTGGCTACCGTACGTTGCCATAGCACTTGCGGCCATCTGGGCCACCAAACATTTAAGCCATACTATATAAGGATGGCGTTTCTGTACGACCTGGTCAAGACATTTAACTTCTGAGGGTTAGTCGATAAGCTACCGTTCAGCAAGGATCCAGCAGAGACTAGACGCCTGTGTACGGAGGTGTTTGAGGAGGTTTTCAGTGGTAGTCGAATGCATGACGGCCGTCTGTTCGTCTGTGTAGAGTTCGCCTAGGCCGTGCGTGACAGGACAGGAGTGGACGTCAGTGATACCCTCACCCAGGCCGTGCATGACAGGATGGGAGTGGACGTCAGTGATGAAATCTGGGGGCTTATCAACCATCTTTCTTGAGGAACTCTACTATCAGCCTGGTGGATACTACCATGAGCCCCACCAACTACTTACTTAGGCTGTACGTCACAAGGGCCACAACTTCACATTGGAGACAGTTAGCCAGTGGCTCAGCCGCCAGGCGATGTGGCAGATATACAGACCTCGTCCACGGCACATCAGGCATGCCCATTTCGATGAAACTATCCCGAATCGAGTTCACCAGGCAGATGTTCTATTCCTTCCACATGACTCAGTTGGTCGTAAGACCTACAAGTATGCCATCACCATCGTCGATGTTGCCAGCAGGTACAAGGCTGCAGCACCGCTCACAGACAAGTCAGCTGGCGAGGTGGCCCAGTCATTCCAGGGTGTCTACGAGGATCCGGAAAATCCCCTCCAGTGGCCAGAATTGTTGCAGGTGGATGAGGGTAAGGAGTTCAGAGGCGAGACTGTGGCCCTCATGCGGAAACATGGTGTGGCGATTAGACGAGGTGAAGTTGGTCACCACCGTGCCCAGACAATCGTCGAGTGGTGGAATCGAACACTAGCAGAAAGACTGTTTGCACACCAATATGCCCAGGAGATGGCACAGGCTGGAAAGCGGTCCAGGGTGTGGGTGAAAGGTTTGCCCATGGTGGTAAGAAGCCAGTAGAGGCTATCCAATGATCCTCTGTTGCCCAACTTTCCAGAGGAGCAGACAAGGAGCAGGTGTGCCTTCCATCTTATGCTCTGGTTCGGTACCTGTATGAACCTGGTGAGTTGGAAGGTGGGCGACGATGTGCAACAGATCTTAACTGGTCGCTAGATGTCCACAAACTTGACAGGTATGTCGAGATGGAGGGGCCGCCTACGCTGTACTATCTGGCATGCTCAGAGAGCTGTCCCAAACGGCCGTTTGTTTGGGAGGAGCTCCAGGTGGTCCCTCCAGACACACAGCTGCCACCGTCACCAGATGTCTAAGCCTGAGGGATATATTATTCGATTGGCTCGGTATAGACACCATCTGGCAACACATGCCACTTATCGTAGTAGGCTGAGAGACCGAGTTTTTCCTGTTCATACGTCACCATGCCCTGGTTGCGCATGCGTAGGCCTCGGTTTGTAGCTCTGTCCATGCTACCGTTTAGGGCACTGAAGAACCTCTGCCAAGAGACATCGTTCTGACGCTTAGACATACCTTTGGCTGAGCATTTCACCTTCCCAGTGAGGCTCTCCACATAGTAGCACTTGGAACAGAGAGCGATACCATGGTTGCCTTCGAACTCGAGCTTGAACAGTCCCGGAGTCCGTCCAGACCACTTGTCCCAAGCTAGCCACTCCCGCTTATCAGCCTCATACTCTGCTCGCATCTCAGGGCGAATGCCTTCGTCGAGGCTGAAGGCAGCTATTGCGATGTACGCAGAGTCTGTGTTCATCTGGAGGTACTCGAAGCTGTCACGCGAGCTCGTATATTGCTATCCCCACCTGGAAGGGGCGACGAATTGTGATTTTGGCCTTGCGACTCTGGAGCTCGTTGGACTCGCCGATCTCCTCGAGACCCTCGAACCATGCACTGCGGAGGGCTCTATCTACCGCTCGTTCATCCTTGGTGAAGGTCGTGTTGCTGTGATGCTCTAGAGCCTCGATGAGCTTCCCATAGGCACTGTTGCCGAGGAGTTTGAAGAGATCTGCCAAGAGCCCTTTGCTCTTATCTACATCTCCCGAGCGGTGGGCCTCCGTAACATTCTCCACGAACCACTCGAATGGGCGCTTGGCCTCATAGTCTATGGTGCGGTATACAGCAGTGATCTCTAGCCCATGGGCAAGGTACAACTTGAGTGACGTGCATACAAGAGCTTCCTCTTGGCTGAGAGTGCACCGACTAGTTTACTGGTTGTGGGACGTTTCCTACCTGTTTTCTCTAGGTATGTGAGCATCTCAACAGATACTGCCTCAGCTGGAATCTCTCTGTTGTAGAAGAGAGGGGGTATTTCCTCGAACTTCGCCCACAGTGCCTTAGGAACCTCTATGTCCACTTCAGCGAAACCGAACCAGAGGTCAGCCAGCAGATCCTTTTTAAATAGTGCTACATCGCTAGCACCGGACCACTGCCATACTGTCTCCTTACCACATGGCATCTCTTTAGCCATCATAGACAAGTACAGAGCATTTGCGTCATAGCCGAGTAGACGTTGGCAGACACGCTCACTCTGGCCGATGTGTGTCACACCTGCCTCATGATATCTGGTGAACACGATGCTGGGCCCTCCAACAACCACGTCCTTCAGCATCTCGTAGGCCTTCCTTGCCCGGAGAGTAGAGGCTAACATCCGGCATGTGCTAAGCAGTTCCATGTAGGAGGTACTGCAGTGACACACCTGGGAGAGACACCGCATCTTTGAGGATGTCTATTTCTCATTCTGTGTAGAACTCCCACATCCGCTCTAGGGCTTCGATGAATGGACTGACATCCAGGTTGTTGGAGTATCGCAGCCAGTCGGCAAATGTCCGCATTCCGTGCTCGCTGAATGTCTGGTTACCATATGTTCCCACTCTGTTCGCGTCAAGAGGTAGCCACCCGTGAGCTTAGATGTCCATGCTGAGTAGTCAGGAAGCCCTGGATAGTTGAGCTTCTCATGTGTATTAAACCATTCATACCGGAGCCAGCTCTTCTGCTGTGTGCACCCATAAGCTTTGACCCATACCTTGTACGAGACTCCTGGGCCGAGGTAGTTCAGCACATCCAGAAACCGTAGCTCAGGTGTTATGAGGAACATGGACTGACTAGCCTTCTTGGCGACTTTCGCTGTACCTGTACTGTCAGTCAGCTCATCGACAAAGTACTTCTTGATGAGGTTCAGGTCATACCGCCCAGAGTTGAACCCCAGTACCAGCACTTGGTCACACCACTCATTGATCAGTCGCTGCTGTCGCTTTGGGAGCTTGTCCAGGTCTCTCGGTATGTACTGTGCCCTAACCCTTTTCCGGATTAGAGATGCTCGCCGTTGGATCACCAGCATGAACTCTCTGATCAGTTCTTTGGGGTCAGGATTGCAGAGGTGAGTCGGCTCACTGGTGGCGCATAGTCGGATCATAACCATCTACAGGAGGACCCTCGATCCAACGCTAGCCACCGTGCCAACACTCTACATGGTGTATGTGTATACCTCTGTTTCGCGATTCATACCTGACCCAACAAGTAGCCGCTGAACTGGATGGTTGGGGTGGATAGAAGACTTTCCCATATGCAGACTGTGGTGCATCAACCTTCTCCCCAGGGCACTCTATGGTTGTTTTATCACCTGTACAATGGTCAGCATGACGCTGAAGATTCGGGGCCTTTGTGATCCTCTGCTGACAGTGACTGCAGACTAGTGTGTGGGCCAGCTTGGATATGTTCTTGATATAGAAGGCATGGTGGTCATACACTCCGATGGTCATAGTGTCCCGGTAGTGGGCCGATTGCCTGATCAGGTGCCAGGTTCCCTCTTTGGTTGGTTCATACACGCGAATCCCGATCTTCGCGAATAACTCTACCTTATCCAACTGATCCATAGAGGTTTTTGGAACATCAGGCATAGGTGCGCAGCCGCTATAGAACTGTCTAGCGAGCTCTCGTGCAGGAGCAGTACTTTTATCAGGTCTGGCCCCCTGATACACTGCTAGGCATCTCCAGAGACACATGTTATCATTGTAGGTGTCAAGTGCCACCATACTCTTCTTCTGTCATAGCCAGTCTGGGAGTGGTCCTGTATCAAGCAAAGGTTGGCGGTCAATGACAGCCTTGACCTCAATGTTGATTGATCGCACGAAAGCCCATTTGGTATTGGGTCGATCGATGTTGTCGGGGTCGAGTTGGGCTTGCTCTCTTGCCGCCACCCAGTCCTGAGCTGCTCCTATTGTGTTCAGCCACGGACTCCCTGGAGCGTTCTTGTGGAAGAGCATCACCCTACCGTCCTCGATGTGTCTGATGCAATAGGTGTGGGTATACCGGAGGTAGAAGGCGTTCTGGACAGTCTGCTGGATCTTACCCATGATCTGTCCTGTAATGTCTCCATTGAGGCCTTGGAAGAACGCCCAGTGTACTGTTCGTCTTCCTCTCTCCTCACCTTCCATCTCACCCAGACGCTCATTGAGAATCTGCTCACCCTCTCGCCTCATGCTCCGGGCTAAGGGTTCAGACCTCCCCATCACTCGCTTAGTGATCCTGCGTAGGGCAGGTAGGCGCTCCATTCGATGGTCTGCCATCCGCGTCGCTACAGCTTTGGCTCGTAAGCTAGCCGTCACCTCCTCATCCAACTGATGAAGCTCATGCCGCCTCTGTGCTTTCTTGTGGAAGTTCCCAGGATCATCTCTGGTGGTCGCTGGAAACCGTCCCATCTTCACTGATCGTCTCAGTCGAGCAATGAATTCCTCGGCACGGGCCTGTCCGATCATCTGGAGCAGGTCGGCTTTCTTGGCCTTAGAGTAGCCTCTAAGGCCGAATTGCCTTGCCATAGCGCGAAGCTGTGCAACAGTAATCATGGTGTATATATATACCACTGAGTATGCTTGTCTCTAAATGGACGTTCATACCCTGTAATGCGTGCTTGATCACAAGCTATACCACTGAGTAGGCTTGTCTCTAAATGGATGTTCATACCCTGTAATGCGTCCTTGATCACAAGCTATACCACTGAGTATGCTTGGCTCTAAATGGACGTTCAGTCCCTGTAATGCTTGCTTGATCACAAGCTATACCACTGAGTATGCTTGTCTCTAAATGGACGTTCAGACCCTGTAATGCGTGCTTGATCACAACCTATACCACTGAGTATGCTTGTCTCTAAATGGACGTTCAGACCCTGTAATGTGTGCTTGATCACAAGCTATACCACTGAGTATGCTTGTCTCTAAATGGACCATCAGACCTTTTATGTGTGCTTGATCAGCTCGTATACCACTGAGTATGCTTGTCTCTAAATGGACGTTCAGACCAAGGCGATCAGCTGGTATATCACTGTGGTTGCTTATCTCTAAATGGAAATTCACACCATTCGCAGCCACGGGAATGAGATCAAATTCTGCGTCTACCCGGCGACATAGATAACTTTTTTGCTCGAAAACATTTCTACCGGAATGCGGCGAGATAAATAATTGGGGCAAAGGTTATCTACTGGAACGCGCTGCGATGTAGATAACGCGGCGTGACGTAGATAGCTGTGGGATCGCCAATCGGCTGCCCCATGGCTTGAGATAGCTGTGGGGGCCACGGATCGCCGATCGGCGCCCAGTAGGGGCCTGCCTTGCGTAGAGAGGGCCGCGACGTAGATAACTTTTTTGTTCGAAAACATTTCTACTGGGACGGGTCGCGACGTAGATAACTTTTTTGTTCGAAACATTTCTACCAGGACGGCCGCGACGTAGATAACTTTTGCCCCATTTATTTATCTATGCCGAGCCTTATGTGTTTGAGGTGGTATCATTGTGAGGTGGTATCATTTTGACTCCGGATATACTACTCCTAGCTAAGGGCAAGCAAAGCCTGGTTAAGACGGACGTAAAGTCAATGTTAGACCACGGTAATGCCTATTCAAGGCCTATGTAAGGTCTATCCAAGCTCAGCTATGGCTGACTTCCTACATAAGTAAAGCCTAGCCAAGCCTGACTAAGGTCTAGCTAACGTATAGATAACGCCTAGGTAAAGCTTGTCTAATGTCTATCAAAGCCTGGCTAAGGCCTATGTAACGCCTAGTCAAGCCTGGCTAAGGCTTAAGTCATCGGTAAAGCCTAGAAAAGCATTGCTAATGACTAATTAAGGCCTGGTTAAGGCCTATTCAATGCTGGCAAAGGCCTAGTCAAGTCGGACTAAGTCCTATGTAAGGACTAGTCAAGCCTGGCTAATGCTTATGTTAGTCATAGGTAAGGCCTAGGAAAGCCCAACTAAGGAATAATTAAGGCCTGTCTAAGGCTTACTCAAACTTAGCACAGCCAGGCTAAGACCTAGATAAGGACTAGCCAAGTCTGGCTAAGGCTAAAGTGAGGCATCGGTAAGGCCTAGCGAAGGACTAAGATAGGCCTGTGTAATTCCTATTCAATGCTGTCTAAGATGGGGCTACAGCCGAGCGAAGCCTGGCTAAGGCCTAGGTAAGGCCTGATCAAGTCTGGCTAATGCCTCGTCAACTTGCGGTTAAGGCCTAGTTAAGCTGGACTAAGGCCTATGTAAGAACTAGTCAAACCTGGCTAAGGCTTGGGTAAGGCATCGGTATCACCTAGCAAATCATGGCTAAAGACTAACTAAGGCCTAGGTAAGGCCTATGCAAGGGGCAGATAAGGCCTAGGTTATCCTATCTAAGGAAAAGCTAGCTAAGGTCTATGTATGGCTTGGAAAGCTTAGGCTTAGATAATACCTAGTTAATGCCTAGCCAAGTCGGACCAAGGCCTACCTAAGGGCAAACAAAGCCTGGTTAAGGACTAGGTATGGTCTATGAAACACCCCGGGGAAGGCCTTCTAAAACCTATGCAAGCTCAGCTATGGCTTAGTTATGGCCTAAGTAAAGCCTAACCAAGCCTGACTACGGCCTAGCCAAGAACAAGCAAAGGCTGGCTAAGGCATAATCAATGGTTAGGTAATGATCAGCTAATGTCTATCAAAGCCTGACTAACGCCTGGTTAATGCCTCGGCGTGTCTGGCCAAAGCCTAGGCAAGGCGTATCCACGTCCTAGCTATGTCCGAGGTAAGCCTAGTCAAGGACTAGGTAAGCCTAGCTAAGGCCGACGTAAGGCCTAGGTAATGCTAGCCTAGGCCTAGCAAATCAGAGTAAAAGCCGAGCGAAGGCCTAGCCAAGCATGGCTAAGAAATATGTAAGTTCTAATAAAGCCGGGCTAAGGCTTAGATATGGCCTATTCAAGCCCGGCTAAGGCCTAGCTAACGTCTAGCAAATCCTGGCGAAGGCCTAGCTACTGCCTAGATAATCCTAGAAAAGGACTAGGAAAACCAGACTAAGGCTTATGTAATGCCTAGCCAAGCACAGTTAAGTCTTAGATAATATCTAGGTACGGCCTAACTAAGTCTAGCTAATTTCAATCAAAGTATGGCTAAGGCCTAGGTATGGTCTGTGTAAGGCCTATCTAAGGCCTATCCAAGCTCAGACATGGTTTAGTTATGGCCTACGTAAAACCTAGCAATGCCTGGCTACGGCCTAGGTAATGTCTAGTCAAGTCTGGCTAAGTCTTGGTAAGGCATCGGTAAGGACTAGCAAATCTTGGCTAAGTCCTAGTTAAAGTCTTGTCAAGCCCGTCTCAGGCATAGGTATGGCCTAGTCAAGCTTGGCTATGGCTTAGGTAAGGCATATTCACGCCTGGCTAAAACCTAGCTTCATTCTGGAGATATTACCTAGGTATCGCCTAAACGCAGCCTAGTTATGGTCTAGGTAAGCCTAGCTAAGACTTATGTAAGTCTAGCCAAGGTCCAGGTAAGGCCTCGACAATCCTGGCTAATGCCTACATAAGGCCACCTCAAGCTTGGCTAAGGCCTAGTGAAGGGCTCTCTAACTGGCATACGTCGATGACACGCAATGTTTTAATTACCGTCGCATGTTAAACGTATATTGATATATATTTTAATTGTGTATGTGCGCTTGGGTCCGTGCACATGTATCTGTTCACTTGGGTCTGTGGGCTTGGGTCTCTGCACTTGTGTCTGGGCATTGGCATTTTGGCGCTTGTGTCTAGGCACTTGTATCTGAGCACTTGTGTCTGGCCGCTTGTATCTGGTCACTTGTGCATGCACACTTGTGTCGCTGGGCATGTGTCTGTGTGCTTGTGTCTCTGTGCTTGTGTTTGCAAACCTGTGTTTAACGCTTGTGACTGCGCGCTTGTGTCTGTCTGCTTGTGCATGCATGCTTGTTTCTGGGTGCTTGTTTCTGTGCACTTGTGGCTGTGTGTTTGTGTCTGTGTACTTTTGTCTGCACGCTTGTGTCTGTGTGCTTGTGTCTGTGTACCAGTGTATGTGCGCTCGCGGATGTGCGCTTGTTTCTGTGTGCTTGTGTCTGTGCACTTGTATCTGGGAACTTGTGTCCGTGCGCTTGTGGATGTGTGCTTGGGTCTGGGTGCTTGTGTCTGCGCGCTTGTGTCTGTGCGCGTATGTCTGTGCGTTGTGGCTGTGTGCCTGTGTTCTTTTGTCTACACATTTGTGCCTGTTTACATGTGTCTGTGTGCTCGTCTAGTCGCTTGTCTCTAGGTGCTTAGGTCTGGGGCACTTTTGTCTGTGTGCTTGTGTGTGTGCGCTTGTCTGGCCGTTTGTGTCTGGGTGCTAGTTTCTGTATGCTTGGAGCTGTGCACGTAGGTCTGTGCGCTTGTGTCTTGGAGTCTGTGACTGGGCGTTTGCGTCTGCAGGCTCGTGGCTGGGCACTTGAGCATGGGCGGTTGTTTCTGTGTGCTTGTGTCTGCGTAATTGTTTCTGAGCACTTGGGTCCATGCGCTTGTGTCTGTGCACTTGTGTCTGGTTCCACAGGCATAAGCTCACAGATGCAAGCTCACTGCCACAAATGTCTATCAAGTACACGTCTATATCTGTAGTAAGAAGTCACCCATAGCTGTAGAAGTCACCCATAGCTGTATTCAACAATAGCATATTTAATCACCTAGCCATAGCTGTTGTAAGTAGCCAGCCATAGCAGTTCTAAGGAGTTATAACTGTGATAAGTAGCCAGTTATAGCCCTGGCAAGGTGGCGGTCATAGATCTGGAAATTGGCGAGCCATACCTGTAGTAATTCCCCAGTTATAGCTCAGCCATGACTGAGGTAAGTAGCTATTTTAAGCTGTGAAAAGTAGGCAGTGATAGCTGTGGCAATGCGTCAGCCATAGTTGTAAGGAGGCGGCCATATGTGTGGTGGTTAACCCGCCATAGCATTTTAAATAGGCTGATTTTGCATTGGTATGTAGCCAGCTATAGCCGTCGTAAGGAGCCAAACGCGATAGCTGTTGCATACAGCCCGTGTGTGTTAAAAAGACATCCATAGGTGTGGTTATTGACCAGCCATAGCTTTGTAATAGCCAGGCATAGCAGTGGTAATTAGCGAGCTATATCTGTTATAAGGAGGCAACCGCGATAGCTGTTGTATACAGCTAGTGTTAAGGAGGTAATCATAGATTACCGCAGCTTTGTTAGTAGTCAGGTATAGCAGGGGTAAGTAGTCAGCTATAGCTCTAGTACATACTACCTCTAACTGTTGCAAGTATCCCGTTGTAGCAGTGTTAGCTACCCAGCCATAGCAGTGATAAGTAGCCAATAGTAGCCAAAATATCTATGGTAAGGAGCAAGGCATAGCTGTGGTAACTAATGAGCGAGTCATACATGCGATATGAAGCCAGCGAAAGCTGTTTAAAACAGCCGGCAATGCCAGTGATAAATTGTCAGTATATCAGTGGCCAGCAGTAGCGGTGGCAATTTTCCATCCATAACGATGATATTTAGACACCCATGATTGCGGTAAGTAGTCAGATATAACTGTGGTAAGTAGCCAGCCATAGCTTAGGAAAGCAATCAGCCATAGTAGTCTTAAGATGCCAGCCATACCTGTGGTAATTAGCTAGCCATATCAATGGTAACCAACCAGCCATAGTTGTAGTAATTAACCAGTCATAGATGTGATATGTAGCCGTCCGTTGGAGGCGTATGTAGTCAGATAGAACTGTGGCATGGAGTTAGCCATGGATGCAATAATTAGCTAGCCATAGATGTGGCAATTAGTCAGCCATAGCTTTTGTAAGTACCCATACATGGCCGGGTTAAGTACCCAGTTATAGATGTGGTAAGTAGCCAGTTACATATATTAGCTATATAGCCATATCCGTGGACAGTAAGAAGCCATAGATATGGCTGACTAATCACCACATATATGCCCGGCTCTTTACAACTGATATGACCTGGTAATTACCTCAGCGTTGGCTGCCTACATTTCACAGCTGAAAATGTTTACTTACCTCAGGTATCGCTGACTACGTACCGTAGCTATAATTGGTAAATTACCTCAGCTATAGCTATGTATGGTGTCTTGCCATGGCTATAGTTAGCTACTTTCCACAGCTATTTTGACTACTTAACATAGTCATGGCTGGCTGCTTAACAGTGCTATCTCTGATTAACGTCCACGGATAGTGGTGGCTACTGACTACGTGTATAGTTGGCTACATGCCGCAGCTATGACTGGCTACTTACACAGCTGTGGCTCGCTATTTACCCGTGCTATGCCTGGCCTCTTACCACAGCTATAGTTGTCTACGTACCAATGATATGGGTGACGACTTGCGACATGTTGGCTACGTACCACTGCTATGGTTATCTGCTTAACACTGCCATGGCTCGTTAACTTCCACAGATGGGGCTGGCTGATTACTACATATATACCTAGCTACTTAACTCCACTATGTCTAGGTACTTACCAAAGCTATAGCTGACTAAGTACCACATGTATGTCTGGTAAATAATTGTTTCTATGGCTAACTCGATGCCACAGCTCTATCTAATACTTAGCCCGGCTATTAACCGTAGGTTATAACTACAACTGGCTGGTTCATTATCAATAATATGGCTGGCGAATTACCACAGTTACGGCTGGGATTTTAACACTCCTATGGATAATTACCTTCCTCGGCAATTGCTGGCACTTACTACAGCTATAGCTAGTTACTTACCACAACTATGGCTGGCTCTCCACCATGGCTATAGGTGACTACTTAGCACAATAACTGCTTGATAAACGTCTCTGCTATGGATGGCTAATTACCGCTGCTATGGATGGGTAATTACTACAGTTATAGCTGGTTACTTACCTCCGCCAGTGTATGGTACCTGCTACTGCTATGCGGACTATTTACTCTTGACTTGGGTGATTACATTCAACAGGTATCGCTGGCTAGAGTGGGATACTTGTAAATTACCACATCTATGGCCATCTCTTTAATATTCATTGTATACAACACATCTATGGCTGGCTAATCATTAATCATTGCATATATGGCTAGCTCCGTGCCAAAGCTATATGTGACTACATACCCTCGATATGGATTGATACATACCACGGCTATGACTGGCTAATTACTACAACTAGCGCACAGACACAACTATGGCTGGTTAGTTACCGCTAATGCGGTTGGCCAAATACCACAGTTATGGCTGGTTTAGCTAGCTACTTACCGCAACTATGGCTGACTCCCTACCACGACTATAGCTGACTACTTACCACAACCATGGCTGACTAAATATATCTGCTATGGATGACCAATTACCACAGACATAGCTAGGTAGTTAAAACAGTTATGGCTGGATACTTACCACCGCCAATGTTGGCTACTTGGCACTGCTATGTTGGCTATTTACCACTGATATGTCTGGCTGTATTCAACAACTATCGCTGGCTAATTACCAGGGCTATAACGGCTACCTACTGCTAGAGTGAGATACTTGCAACAGCTAGAGCTGGTTTGTATCACAACCATAGCTGGCTACGTAACACTGCTATGACTGGCTACATACAAAGTTCTGGCTGGTTAATTACCACATCAATGCCTGCCTCTTTAATACTGGCTGTGTACAACGGATATCGGTATTGGCGCCTTGTAACGGCTACGGCTGGCTACTTATCACTGCTATCACGGGCTAATTGCAAAGCTATGGCAGGTTAATCACCACATATATGGCTAGCTAATTATCTCAGCTAAGGCTATCTACTTTTCACAGCTGAAAATCTGTTAGCTACTTACCACAGCTATGCTACATCTATACCTGTCTAGTAACCACAGCTATGAATGGCTACACGCAGTGGCTGGCTCACTACCACAACAATAGCTCGCTACGAAACACAACCATGGGTGTCTAAATATTAACGCTATGGGTGGCTAATTACTATAGTTATAACTGGCTATTTACCACCGATAGTCGGCTACTTACCATCAGCAGTCCTGCCTAATTGTAACTGCTACGCTGGCTATTTACCACTACTGATATGGTTGGCTGCGTACAGCATGATGATACTTACCACAGCTATAGTTGGATACTTGTCACTGCTATGACTGGCTACCTACCAAAGCTATGCCTGGCTAATGGCACAGCTATGTGTGGCTGCTTAGCACTGTTATGGCTGTTTACCTTCCACAGCTAGGAATCGCTACTTATTACAGGTATCACTAGCTATTACGACTGCTATGATGGGCCTTTGATGACAACCATGGCTCGCTATGCCAATAATGGGCTACTTACACAACAATGGTTGGATGCTATGGTTGCTGATATATTAGAGTCAAAGCTGGTTAGCTAACACAGCTTTAGGTATCTATTTACCACTGCTATGGTTGAGTACTTAACCAGCATATGGCTGACTAACTACCACATATATGGCTGGCAAATTGCTGCATCTATATCGAACTCATTAACGCAGCTATATCTGACTATACAACACCCCCCACCCTCCCCCAACTATGGATGGCTACCTACAACTGCTATGGTTGTCTGCTTACCACATATATGGCGGGCTACTTACCATCGTTATGGCTGACTAGTTGCCCTAGATGGTAGCCCCATCTGGCTGCTTAACACTACTATGTCTGAGAACATTTCACCGCTATGGCTTTTTACTACAGTTATGGGTGGCTGCTTGCCCCCGCTAGTGCTGGCTACTTAGCACTGCTCTTCTGGCTTTTTGCCACTGATATCGCTGACTGTATGCAACTGTTATCACTGGCTAATTATCACAGTCATGACTGGATCATTACCACAGCTATTACTTGGCCCTTGCCGCAGCTATAGTAGGCTGCATGTACATGCTAGAGCTGATTATTTGCCACTGCTATGACTGGCTACTGACAAAGATAGGGCTGGCTAATTACCATACCTGTGTCTGACTCCTTACTGCGGCCATGACTGGCTCCTTACCCCAGCTATGTTTTAAACATTAGTGTGGCCATCGCTGGCTTTTCACAACAGCAATAGCGAGCTACTTACGACGGCTATGGATGGCTCCCTCCCACAGCTAAACCTAACTACTTACCACTATCATGACTGACTACATATCACAGCTATGCATGGCTATTTACCACAGCTTTGGCTGGTGAATTACTACCTTTATGGCTGGCTACTTACCGCCGTTAGTCCTGGATACTTGACACTGCTATGCTGGTTGCCACAGCTATGTGTGACGACATACCACTGCTATGGATGACCAACTACGGCAGCTATTGCGAGATGCTTAGCACAGATATAGCTGGCGCATTACTACAGCTATAGCTCATTACTTACCGCTACATTCGGCTACACATCAATGATATGGAATTCATGTTTATGATAGAAATGACTGCATAGATGTGCTATATACTGTAATGCTTTATTTCCGCTGTCGTTACTGTGTATATAGTTCTTCCCGTACTCACAATTAATGTATTACTCTCCTATTGCTTTTCGGGCCATCCACGATAATGCGATGCCGCAGACGACCATGACGACGACGACGACGATGACGACAGGAGAGGGGATGATGGGGATGCAATAAAGGCTCGCTAAACCGTTAATCTCCTCAAACTTTTCGTTCCAAGTTATGAGGAGGTTAAAAGTTCAGATTTACCTAAATACACAGGAGTGGAGCCATTTTGAATGTGTGGGGTGGGCGGGGTTGGAGGTGACTGGGTCTCATTTCTCGTTTCTGTTTCGTTTTGTTTCGTGTAAGAAACGGGAAGAGAAGACCTGGTGAAAGCATTGTGGGAGTTGAGAGGAAGGGTTGGGGTGGGTAAATGGGGGTGAATGACGACGGTATGGAATAACCATGAATATGGTCTGTTAATTCAATTATTCGTATTGTTTAATCTATTATATTAATGGCTAAATGCTATCCGACAATGAAAGTGTTTGAAGGAGCTGTTCTTTTCTTTCCTATTCTTTTTTAATCTGTTTACATCGTTTTTCTACCCTACATCTCTCTCTCTCTCTCTCTCTCTCTCTCTCTCTCTCTCTCTCTCTCTCTCTCTCTCTCTCTCTCTCTCTCTCTCTCTCTCTCTCTCTCTCACACACACACCTCTTAATTTATTGTTTCTCTCTCACCTCGTTTTAGTGTTCTCAATCATTGGCTGCTTATAATAATTATGTAGGGAGAGGGCAAATCTAAGCTGTAAGAACTTGTGCCCGATCCCATTGTGCAATTGTTACAATAAAATATGTTTAAATAAAAAATAAAAAAAAGTTCTGGCGGACGTGTTTGTACAAAAACTCCCACCAGAATCCAGCCTTTTGTTACTCTATATATTGACAATTAAGTCCCGCTTTTGTAAGCCAATCAAAAGCACGTCTATCAACCCCCATTACACTTCATTGCCTCAGCATAACGTTCTCGTCTACCTGAGAGCATCGATTATTATTACAACTGTCTTAAAATTAACACCATAACACATTTTAAATCATAGGAAGATTTAACGAGGTCTACATACATCAACTAAGTACGCATTCACAACAACAACAAACTCAATATAGCTGGAACAATGCGTATGCGAAATCGCGATCCTCAACAAATCATTTTAAAGGGCGACATTAATAGGGTGACGCGATGGACGATGTCGCGGACGACGTCGTCCCCGACGTCGCCTACGGCGTCGCCTTTTGATAAAACGTTGAAATTTAAAAAATACAGATACGCGATGCACGACATCTGAATTAACGTCGCACGTTAAACGTCGCCCACGACGCGGGACGTACAACGTTGGAATTAACGGTGTACGTTAAACGTCGCCCACTTCGCGCGAAGCGCGATGGCAATTATGGAATTCTATTGTGATTAATGACATAATTTGGTGGGTGAGTAATAATCTGGTTGGGTGTGCAATTGATGCGACTGACTGCGTGGTTGTTGTTGAGTTGGTGAGTAATGCGTGCGTGCGTGCGTGCGTGCGTGCGTGCGTGCGTGCGTAATTGTAGATGCCACGACAGGGAATCATTCATTACTCTCTCTTATGAGAATGTGAGTTTATGTTCATTTCATTTTCGGTACCCAATATCGGCATTTTTCTCATTTTCAAAAATGGACATTCTGTAGGGTTTTATATTAACAACATGCCATGGAATAAGTGAACATTAGTCCTTTAGATTCATCAAATGACAGATATCACTCACTCATCAGCATGGCAACACCAAGATATTAATTTTTAGCACTTTGTCAGTTATAATAATAACCTTTTGACCTCCGATGGCCCATTTTCTTACTGACTGACATATACCATATAGCAAATTATAAAAAATACGATACGGAACAGTAATCAGTCCTTACTCTAGCTTATGTAGATGTGAACGTATGTTCATTTCATTTTTCATTAAAACATAATTGCATTTTTCCGCTATTTTAAAAATGAACATTGTGTCAGTTGTCATATTGAGAAAATTTCATGAATTAAATGAATACTGGCCCTTAAAATTTGTCAGATAGCGCATACTCTTCACTTTTCAAGATGTTAAACTCAGCATAGTCCTTTAGTAGCACTTTGTCACTCATATAATCGCACAGCTATCTGATTTTAAACAGCGGGAAAAGTGGTGACCTTCTAACCCCCGGTGACCTAATTACCTGGCAGATTGGTCTGTAGTTTATGAAGAATAGTAGAAAAACACCAGCGCTACATTTTGAGTGGTCATTTCCTAGTCTAGCATGATCTTATCAAAGGCTATGGCCATTTTTGTTAACCCTACCCCTTAATATGGTCGTCATAAGCGCAACCTTAACCCATCAAAAACATAGCGAGTCCCAGTTTATCGCATGTTAACATAGATATTTTTTATCAACATAGGTCACAGTAACAGTAAAATATAGTTTGGATTAGTGGGGGATGAGTGGGGGCTGCAAGGTGGGTCCTGGTAGTCTATGGACTACTCCGATATCGAAGAAAACCTAACATATTCAAGGATACCATACAAGATGAATGGACTGACGTAAGGATAGAATATAATTTATGATCATGATCTAGCATGTGAGATGCTAACCCTGGCAGACAAATGAAGAACTAAAGCCCACAGTTTGAGGTTAGCCAAGAGGATATGCGGAACACATATAATGAAATATGCTCTTACTTTTCAGAGTAGCAGGTATATGGAATAGCTTACCAGAAGCTATTGTAAGTTCAAAATGTGTTTTTGCATTTGAAGTGGCTTTGGATAAATTTTGGGAAAACCAAGATATTATATTTGATTTCACCGTATAGTTTCGGATGCCCGGAAGTCATGAGTGTGGATTATTTTAGGCCATGAAGATGCGGACATAGAGGCTGGACAACAGCCTAAATACAGGGGAAAATCCTAGAAGATCATAGGAGATGAATGAGTACGCGGATGATTGGGAATGCGGATAAAGGAAAAAATAGGAGCATTCTTCAAAGATTCAGAATCAACATATTTCTAAAGACTTATCAATATGATCTGGGTAGAAAAACAGAGGACATACCGAACAGGCGGAACATAGGACCTTTCTTTGTTTGCAATATATCTTTGGAGATCTAACAATAACCTTCAACTATAAACTAAGTTATTGAAGAAACAAAATGTGCATGCATTTTTACATCAAGGAATATGAACAACCAAGCAGCTGGCGGATGGATGAGTAGACTGATATGTCTGTGAAGTTCTGATATGGCTGTGAAGTCTCATTTGATAGTCTCAAAATAGGCATCAAGATATGACTGATATGTCACTCCAACCCGGTCATGAGCACTCAGAGATTGCCGTTTTTGTTTCCTTTTCTTAATTTCAAATTTCATTTGGATTTTTGTTCTTCTGACCATGACCAAAGTTGGGGAGTCCGAGTGTATGGTAAAATCCTTTCTTGTGTTGGACTTTGAGCCAAATCTGACCAGTAGCTACCGATATATACGGACCGAACGACCGGCAGGCAACCAGCAGGCAGGTAGGCAGGCAATCAGGTAGGCAGGCAGCCAGTCAGCCAGACAGCCAGCCATCCAGCCAGTCATACAAACAGACAGACAGACAGACAGACAGACTGTTACGCAGTATGTTTAATGCATGCCCTATATCAGTTGCAGAAAAACTACAGCGGCTCTTAATCATTTTAAAATCATGAAATCTCATCTGAGTGTCTACTTTGAGACCCTTTGGTAGGATGCTGGTGGTGGTGGTGGTGGTGGTGGTGGTGGTGATGATGGTGGTGGTGGTAGTGGTGGTGGTGCTGACCTCCTAATATTGCCTGGGTGTTGCTTCATCTCCAATCCCAGTTCATACACCATTCCTAACAAATATTTGGCTACACTCCTGTCCCGCAGGGACAACGAGCCAAGTGTCAACACTATTTCAGTTGCCATAATGCACAAATGATATATATAAGGAAATAAGGGTCGCACTTAATAGGGCGACGTTTTAGAACACCATAGAATCTGGTTAAAGCAGGGACGGATTATGGCAATGGGTAACGGGGCGAAATCCTCTCAGACCAGAAATATAAGAGGACCCCGCCACCCAATACCACGATATACGTAAGCTGTTGAATATTCTGAAACCATTTTGACTGGAAGCTGGTGTAATAGTAGTAGTAGTAGTAGTAGTAGTAGTAGTAGTAGTAGTAGTAGTAGTAGTAGTATCAATTCCCTCCTCGACCAAGCCGATAAGGGGTCTCTACAAATAATTAGGGCTGGGGCCCTAAATAGGCGTAATCCGCCTCTGCATTAAAGGGCAAAATAGCGTAGACATCTGACATCGGCTGCTCAAGCTTCGCACCAATCAAAATATTAAGTCGAGATCTTGAGATAGTAAGTCGAGATCTCGAGATACTAAGTCGAGACCTCGAGATAGTACGTCGAGATCTCGAGATTGTAAGTTGAGATCTCGAGATACCAAGTCGAGATCTCGAGATAGTAAGTCGAGATCTCGAGATACTAAGTCGAGATCTCGAGATACTAAGTCGAGATCTCGAGATATGTATGAGCAAAAATATTACTATGGTGGCCCTAATACGCTACCGTACACACGCACTTTAATGCGACTTTTATAGAAATGAGATTCTGAAAACATCACTTGTTCACGTGTCTAGAAAGTCAGGCATTGTAGGCTCGCCGATGTCTCTCATCTCACCAAATGCTACAGACATTGGGGGTTTAGTCGGGCAGCCGGTGCAATGTCTGAGATGATAAATTGCGCGGGGTCACGGTGTTTTTTGACGCAACATACGCTTCCAGCGACACCATGCAGCCTTCTTTTCCTTTCCGGTGATTAGTCGAGGGGACAGTGGAACTCTTCTTTCCATCCATGAAACACATCGGAGCTGGGAGCTGGGGAGGACAACGCTAACAGTACGTTATTCCGGATCTTAACTCCGCTTGGGGGACTTGGTGCAATAATACTAATCACAGTATCATTGAGATGAACTCAGAGCAGTAACAAATCTCAAAATGTTAAATAGTTCTCTTCTACCTTTACTGGGATGTCAAACTATACAGAGTTATTATATGTTTCCTGGGGTGTCCGGCGATACAGTTACTGTATGTTAATCGGGTCTGACGAATCAGATGTTTGTTTCACGCTGTACATGGCACATTTGATTCCTAGATGCTGGAAGGGTTAGCCGCGTCCGTCTGTCCGTCCACAATATCTCGTAAACATATCATACAGAACAACTTAAGATATTTTAATGAAACTTGGTATATGCCTCATGTATGCTGGGTTGATGTGCATTTTGAAGGATTCGCATTTATAGGTCTAAGATTTTGCGTGAGAATTGGATTTTTAATGCAATACGCTGACGATTTTGGTCAGTTCTCTTAAAGAACCTCTCATGCAGAATCGCTTAAAATAATTTAATGAAACTTGGCGGGGGACTTCTTTTTTATGTTTCGATGTGCCTTTTGAAAGATTCGCCTATATAGATTTTGGGTGAAAATGGCTTTTTTAATAACTCACAATTTTTGCAATTTTCTCGTAAACAGCACATAATACAGAATTGCTTTATAATAATTTAATGAAACTGGACAGGTGAATTCCTCTTTATGGGGTGTTCCACGTGTGACGGTTCAGTATAGGCCCTATGTTTGCCCAATAATTTTAGAACACATATGCAGCCATTCTCTGCCTATGTTGAGGCAAATGACCTCTGAAAAGGAGCTATAATTTCTCATAAATTTGTTTTCTTTCAGGTATTAGTAAAGGTCGATAAATTATGCGGAAATAAGATGTCACTTGCGGAAGATCTCGCCTTGTCTGACACCTCAGAGGAGTCAGCACCAGCTCATCCCGGGAGGAAGCATCTGTGTACCGCATTACAGCTTAACGGACAGCCCTGTAAGCGTGCCTTCTCTCGAAATTCTCACTTGACGCTCCATGTTAATCATGATCATCTTCTACAACGGGCCTTTTGTGCGGACTGTAAATACCTGTATTCAGCTACACAATATGGGGTGACACACGCGCTAAATGAGAAACATCGTGTGTTCGTGGTTACATTAAATCCTTGTGAACAAAGTGAAAACGTAGAAGTTCTTGCTCCCTGTTTTGAACCAAGACTTCCCATTATAGTGCTCCCCACGGGTAGAATGGCAAAGACAATACTAAACGGCGACAACCTGACTTTCCAAATTACATAAGACAGTCCGCATCCGCAACACAGCCATCACACGGCAGCATCACCGCACCAGTCATTACGACATCAGCAACGCCAGCACAAACAGAACAAGCAGCAGCATGCAAGCACCACCGCGCACCAGCAGTCCCGCAGATCATGCCATCCGAACAGTGACCACACCACATTGTCTCTATTCATCGGAAATCCGTGCAATCCCTCACTCACTCACTCACTCACTCACTCCTTCTCGACCACTCTTTCCCTCTCTGGTATCCCAGGGCGCCAGATAATGGCATTTTGATAATATTTTATAACCAAAAATTACCCTTTCTACTAATGCATTGGCTAGCGCTCTATTCTCAGAAAGGTTTAGCTCATTTGCATAAAGATTAATTAATCATTTAACACAAGTAAGTTATTGATTGCCTCCCTTTGAAAGTGTCAACTTAAATTTTTATTTGATTTATTGATTGCTTGATTATTTATTCGATTGAGTTATCGATATGTGAATTGGTTGATTGATTGATTGATTGATTGAGTCACTGACTCACCTTTTCTATTCCTCTCCCCCTTCCATCTCCCCTTCCTTCTCGACCACTCTATCCCTCTCTGGTGTCCCAGGGAGCCAGATAATGGCATTTTGATAATATTTTATTACCAAAAATTACCCTTTCTCCTAATGCATTGGCTAGCCCTCTATTCTCAGAATGGTTTAACTAATTTGCATATTGATTAATTAATCATTTACCACATGTAAGTTATTGATTGCCTCCCTTTGAAAGTGTCAACTTAAATTTGTATTTGATTTATTGTTTGCTTGATAGATTATTCGATTGAGTTATCGATCTGGGAATTGATTGATTGATTAATTGATTGATTGATTGATTGATTGACTCACTCACTCACTCACTCACTCACTCACTCACTCACTCACTCACTCACTCACTCACTCACCCACCCACCCACCCACTCACTCATCCCTATCCCTCTCCTTCCCCACCCTCCCTATCCCTCTCCCTCCCCACCCTCCCTATCCCTCTCACCCTTCCATCTCCCTCTGACCCACCCTGGGACCCATCCCTCTGCCCTTCCTTCTCGACCACTCTTTCCCTCTCTGGTATCCCAGGGCCCCAGATAATGGCATTTTGATAATATTTTATAACCAAAAATTACCCTTTCTACTAATGCATTGGCTAGCGCTCTATTCTCAGAAAGGTTTAGCTCATTTGCATATGACTGAAAAATAGATGAAATGTGTATTACCAAATAAAACTAAGAGTCTGTAGGCAAGTGACATAGTTGAGAAAATAGAGGCTGTTTGCTTGCTGTGCTTAAAGTTCGCGTGTCTCATTAACTAGAGAAATATTTGCACGAGATGTGAGGTGCAAGTGGATTTCTGAGCAATTTAACCAGCATGCAGTATGCTGGCTCCATATTCGTTGTAACTATTGGACGGCATATTAGTTTATATGAGTCTCTACAGACCGTATTTTATCAAACAAAAAGTCCTCGTTGCCACGTGAATCTTGTAATTTATCAGGAAATTCTTGAAACTTAAGCATGTAAGACGTATTCATGGCAGTACGTACGCTCGGCAGCCTGTATGCCAATACTGTTCAGTGCCAGTGTAGCAATTTCCAGACGAAACTACAAGAAAGCCAGTCATTTCAGTGGTAAGCTTTCAAAAATACACTTCTCTTGTATTGCAAATTAGTATTGGCTACGCAAAGACTTGAATCTTTTTTACCACTACCGCTGTGGTGGTAAAGCCTGCCAAAAGAACTCTTATATTGGGGTTGAGGAATACCCATTTTCAGGATGATGGAAAAGATATTTTCGTAAATTGCAATGGTAAATTTACAAAATAGTCTTCTCTTGGCCGTCATAAATTATAATTATCCTGGAAAATCTAGACATTAAAGGGTTAACTCTATAGTTTTGATTGCTTTGATACGCTGTTGACATAAGAGGCGTTAACAATGCGTACGAATACAGGTCTTGTTTAGAGGTAATATAAGTATCCATCTTTAGTTATGCCACGCCCTTTTCTAGCTAAGCTCCGCCCATGCTTTGTGCTTAATGGTATCGATTTATGGGCTTTGAATCAAACATTTCAAGGTAACTATGCAGGTAAGCGGTTAAATGTCTTGAAACTAATTTGACTGAACGCTGTTGCTGACTATGGCAGCAACAGCGCCCAGTCAAATTAGTTTCCAAATATTCAACAGACTGTTTATTAAATAGTAAATCCATCAAAGACAATTCTTACACGTGCCAGACTTTTAAATGTTCATGATGGAGCTCAATTAGGCATTCGTTACGTATTTTGTTTGTAACGTCACCCTGCAGATGATGTAATTGATTATGACCTCATCATTATCTCCACTACAAACACAATCATCACCAAAACAGCCACGCCTATCACAGTTACCTCCATATCACCACAACTACCACCCAGCGACCACCGTCACAACTGCCTTCACCATTATCTTCGCTGTCACCACAATGACGACTAAAATCAACGACGCAGAAAACATTATCAGAAGCGTCTTCAACATGACTACCATCATCACTATGTTCCTGGAAATGTCTCTATTGCTAATAATCTTTATTACTTGAGCAACACATTTCCAATCCTGCAGCTACAAGATGGTCGAATATCTGGATCGAACATTGCCATAGATTTTATAAAAAAAACTGCAATGCAAATCTGCGTGACTGGTATCTTCGACTGCAGGAGGATATGATAACATGCCATTCGCCTGTCTATACCAGTATATGATTCATTCCCAGTTATTTAATGTTTGGACAGGATAATCTCTGCTAATGGATATTGTCATGCTGCGGATGCTTATTGAAATGAACAGCCAGTCGATGTACTTGAAGGTACCCTGCCAGCGGGTTGACAATAGTTATCGGGATGAATCGTTTCAGAATGCACAAATGGCAAAAATTTGGCATGATCGAGCGTTTAGGCGGGTTGTCAGCAGTATTTAGTGAATACTACTGACAATTAATGGGGGATAATGTTGGAAATAATGGGCTGTCAGCGAATTCATTGAACACAATTGGCAGATTAAAGGGGAAATGATCTTGTACATGCTGTGGTATCACTGGATTCATTGGATATCACTGGCAAACTAAGGCGTGGCGTAATACAGGAAATGTAAATTCCTGTGGCAGGGGCCTCGCTTAACAGTTCTTCATAAACTTACAACGGATGCCAATTTTCTGAATCACTGGGGTCTTATAGAGTAATGATGACGGTAGTTATTGGGTACCTAATGAAAATAGAAATGGTGCACTCCGTGGCTGGCTCGGGGTTAAGGGATCCGAGCAGTGTGTCGGTAACACAAGTGTCATTAGAGTTAGTACCGGGGTAATTAGTGACAGCATGGAGTGTGCCTGGTGTGTGGCCCGGTTTGAAGTGAACTGGTCAGTACGTCAGCATCACGATTGCCATTAGAGTTGGTGAAGTCAGAGCATGACGATGCTGGGGTGGAAGGCTCAAGATGTGCATCAACCTGTATGGGGTCTGAAACAGGCAAGAAAGCTGTAAGGGGTTCGTCGCTCAGGGGTATATCGAATGTTGGCTATGGCGGTGGCGCCAACGTCGGGGGAGAGTAGTAAGGAGACGTACTTGCAGCCTTACAATTTCAGTTTGGTGGACAATACCATGATGGGTGAAGCTGGCTGTGGTCTCATATGTAACGCAATCCAGAACGTGCCATACCAGTCGATGCTGCATTATTTGTCCCAACATTAGGAATTGACGTGTTAACAGGTAAGCGCGCCTGTGCCGTGGCGGGGTCCTCATCATTCGAGCTTGGTTCATGATCAATAGGCGATGGATTGGTGGCGGTATCCTGGTCCTCAGTTTGGGTTGAACTATCATGAGGGCAAGTGTCTCTCACAGAAGCCGTGTAATCGTTTCAGTCTATTCTTATTATACTCATCTAAGCATCCACCGAACACTCATGTATCCAACGAGACGGTTATCTGACACAGATTAAATACCTTGTGTGATATATGATGATGGTCAGAGAATTTTATTAAGAAAAGGTGGGACACAAGATTGGTAATATCAAGTAGTGCACCGGAGTCACCACTGTGGCATATTTCTGCTGGCTGGATACCAGGTCTTTGATGCCAGCTAATGGTGTTATAGAGGCATTTGCTAAGGATGGTGACGGCACCCCCAGTATCAACGATGAGAGATGCCTCTATTTCTGCTATGAGACATTGACATCGGAACGTTCCCACTTGGCGATAGTCGCATGGTTTCTACTTTGTAGTTGTCTCTCCTTGGCGGTTGATCTCCATGAATATAATCGTAATCCTTTTCAATGTAAATGCTTATGATCATGTCGATAGTCACTTACAGGACTGGCGGTATGATCAGCGAACGAAAAGAAGAAGAATGTAAATGTGCTCAATGGGGTTTGGGTGGGGGTGGGGGGTGGCGGCATAGTGCCAATCGTGTCTATTACATCCACGACGGGATCTTTGTGTACTTTTTGTCCTGGGAGGTGGTGAATAATCCTTCCAAATGGCGGAAGCTAAATATCTTGATGGAAATAGGTTAAGCGGCGGCTTCAATCTCCACAGTGGTGAGCCTTACTCCATACTGTTGAGTGAGAATTAGAATCAGCTGAGTGTTCATGTTGGATAAGATTACCATGTTGCTCATTGCTGGAGATCTGTTCTAGTTTAACAGGAGCGGTTATTCATCTTGTTGTTGCCAACTCAGACAACCTAGCTCAGATGGAGGAGCTGAAGTAGATTCAGACTAGCAGCATAATGCTGGATGACAGGATTGGTCATCATCAGCAGGTGGCTGATTATTTGGATTTTAATAATTGCTAACGGGTGGCTGCTCGATACTGGCAGTGGTATGAGGTTGCTGTCAATACATTTTATTCTTGATAGAGAAGTTGGCTGCTAGGTATCCGGTGTTATGGAAAAAGTGGCCCTTGTCATTTGGAGGCCGCAGAGGAGGAGGAGGGTCAGACTGATAGATGTTATGACACTTGAAATAGAGCCATGGTTTCTGTGAGCTCAGATATCCAGGAATTAAACTTATGGACTTACACATTGTTTCTTTTCTTTCGATTCCTGTCATTAACACTACTGTTGTTTCTACCCTTATTTTGAGCCTGTAGTTGCTGCGGGTTGATGCATTCCAGCGGTTTAGCATGATTGTTAATGGCATAACACTCGACATCGGAAGCTACAATGTATCTCCTTGTCTCGCAGTATAAAATACTCTATGTGGATGGCTTCCACTGTAATTTCGTTTAGGTTTCACACCTTCATGATATGGAGGCGAGTCTGCAGCTCACACTGTCTGGTAAGAGCGTCCAAGAATGTTTTCGTAAACAAGTTTTCACATGATTGACGGTCCGTGAAGGTGACCAATTCGTCTTCGTCTTAGAACCAATTCGTCTTACTCCGGTGGCTAATTCCTGCATGGGCTCCTTTGGTTCGCATCTCATGGAACGGATGAGAAGGCGACTGGTGGCGGTTTCGTCCTGTCCACCAAACCATTCTTCCAAGGTGTGATGCAGGGGCTCTTAAGGCGGCCGAGGTACAAATTCTCTAGGTGGACAATGGTCACATGCGTTATTATATGGTGATGAAATCTTTGCTGATTATAATAGAATTCCTGCTCGGAAGAATCATCCTCTCGAGGTGAAAAGCTTTGGCCCTAATAACACGATGGTTGTGGTACGTAAGCTGGTTGGTGATGTGTTTGTTGGCATGTATGCAAAAGTTGACGGGACAGTTATTTAGGCGGTAGCTAAGGTCATTGGTATAATGGATGTTCCATTCTAACATATGGTTGCTTTGTTGCTGAATAGTTGGGTGTTTGCACATGTAGTTGTTCATGTCAGCCATTGGCGGGCCTGTCAAGTGGCTATATTTGCCGGTTGAACAGTTGTTGAGGTAATCTGTAAAACGCAGTCTGGAGCAGTTGACTGGGTATCTGTATTGGCTCAGGCGGTTAACGAGATAGTTGAGGTGGCTGTTGATCCATTGGCGGCTGGACTCTAGGTGTTGAAGTCCATTCCAACGGTTCTGGCTGATACGACTGATTCATGTCTCTTGAATCTCGTAGTCCAGACCGCAGGTCGGTCAATATGTTATGAGCTGTTATGAGTTATTGGGGTTATGAATTCATCTATTGTATTTGGGTATTGGACAAATTTGTCCTTGTTTAGAGCCATGCAAATAAACAAGAAAAACGGCGGCATAACATGACTGTTCATGTGGCTTTGCTAAAATCCCAGTTCCTGGTTGAAGATATTGCTGGTGATGGTTTAGACAATATATAAATGAGAACCATTGGTCAAGTGCGGAGGAGAGTGGTGAGTAGACTGTAAGCCTTTATACGCATATTTACCTATAATTCACCTCTTCAATGCGATAGCCTGCCAGTAGCAAGTAATATGATTCAGTGTTGTGTAATAGATGTGTTTATTACATGCACCCTCAATAGAAGGTGGTCTAGTTGCTTATGTTATAGGACTGTGTTTTGTCTTTTTGCCCGCTAATGTTGCTCCATATCTCTCTAAATAGATATATTTATACATGTGCGGTATTATTATAGAGGACAGAATGCGATACGATTTCATGGATGTCATAGAGTCGTTTTGACGATTCATTCCGCATTGAAACCAATCTTTAATACAACCTATCCGCATAATCTTGTTCAAGTGGAATTTCAATCCACCTCAAAATGTAACCAGACTGGCCTGACTATGAGAGGAGGCGTGAATGTTTTGTGTCAACAAATGGTACTCATTATCTTGCCAATCAGGCTGTCCAGTTCATGTGCATACAATCACCATGCCATTATTTGAGCCTGGTGTTGAATGATAACAATCAATAAGGAATTATATAGAAGTAACCAAGCAAGATTATGGCCTTTCCCATTCCTTTCAGAAGACACTATAACATCATTAAAATTCCGACAATGAACCTAATTTGATGAATACCTATTGCGTCAACTTGCTTATCAATATTGTTCATTGCCTTTGTCTAAGATCACATTTTCCTAAATACTTCTATCAATTCTACTGAAACCATTCTACAATCATCGAAATACTTGTTTATTTAGACATTCTCAAATGTAATATATTAAAGACTGTTCATTTTTTCTCTTGTTTTCATGTGAATTAATCTTTAACCACCCACACCACTATAGCAACAGACTTGTGTTACGATTACAGTATGTATTGCATATTTCTTCTCGGATGGTCATTCGGGGAAAGTGGCTTCCTCTACGATAGCCCATGACTATGGATCTTCTTAGCTTGTCCATTGAGAATTTGATATCTACCAATCAGACTTGATGCTGCATCATGCATAATAATGTCATTACATTACATCTTCTATTCTGTCTTAACTTTAATTTGTGATCTTTCTTCAGCAATATGTTGCCAGAGGTATGAGATAAGAGATCTAGTGCCCTTTATGACGTTGTCCAGTTGATATAGTCGTGTCAAATTTGACCTACTTTCTTTTACAGACTGACATTATCCCATAATACGGAAAATCATCATTCTATTATTTACATAGTTAACTCAAATCTTACTTATGACACACAACTGTCTTGAACGGTTTGAGAATTATAATGTTATATGCTGTAGCAATATATCTTAATTATATACTTCTAGATAATGTCACATACAAACACCGTGCGGAAGTACTAATGACGCAACACCAAAAGATAGCAAGAGAATGGGTAAGAGAAGCGAGGTTTATTCTGGCCAAGTATAAACACATTAACATCTAACTGTATATACGCACGCACGCACGCATACAGTACACACACACACACACGCGCGCGCGCGCGCACGTACACAAACACACACGCCCGCACACACACGCACACACACACACACACACACACACACACACACACACACACACACACACACACACACACACGCCCGCACACACACACACACACACACACACACACACACACACACACACACACACACACACACACACACACAGTACACACACACACACGCACGCACGCACGCACGCACGCACACTCACGCACACTCATGCACACGCTTCCACGCAGGCACACAAGCACGCACTCACACACGTACACACGCACGCACGCAGGCAGGCAGGCAGACAGGCAGGCTGGCACGCACGCACACAATTACACACACACGCGCGCACGTACGCACACACGTATGCATGCTCGCTCGCATGCACGCACTCACGCATACACACGCACGCTCACACGCGGGCAGGCATGCATGAACGCACGCAGGCGGGCACGTACGCACGCACGTATATATATATATATATATATATATATATATATATATATATATATATATATATATATATATATATATATATATATTAGTGCTGTTAATCGATTTTAGATGATCGATGACCGTTGATCGATTGAATCAGTGATCGATTATGAAAATTCGTAATCGATTATCGTTATTTTATAATTATTATTATTTATTTATTTGTTTATTTATTTATTTATTTATTTTATTTCTATGTTTATTTCCAGTTCTGTCCTGACCCTGACACGCTAATCTGTTGTCGTGGCAATAACACGTGCAATGGTTACAAGACACGTGCATTAACAACACATATCTTTATTATTAACCATTAATCCGTGTATTAATTTATAGAATAAAGGCGGCAAGCCTTATTGTCAAGGAAATTAAAAATAAATATTAATAACTGCGCTAATATAAAATAAAATAAAATAATTATTTAAATAGTTAATTTAAAAATTATTTTAAATACTTAATTTAAATACGCTAAAATAAAATACAATAACTAATTAATTAAATAATTAATTCAAAAATTAATTTAAAAATTAATTTAAATACTTAAATTGAATAATTTAATTATTTTAAATAATAATTTAAATAATCAATTCCACCCGCAATTTCGTCCAAATTTCTTCATTGCCCTGTACGAATCACAAAACGCCAACTGTGTTTTCTATTTAATTGAATTCACTATTGCGTCCTTCCACGGCAGCCAATTGAAGTGCACCACCTTTCCCCGCCCTGCTTTGTTCATCAACCAATCCAACACAGTGAGCGTGTACTGCGCGATATTACGGGCGTACAGGCGCTGTCAATCATTCGCCTATTTACTTTTATCAATCAATCATTGGCTAGTTTGATAGGCGTTTAAGAGGCTGGCTCTTATAGTAGGGCAGATATGTGAAAAAGATGTTCCATTCTGGCAGAAAGCATGAAATTTGGCATATAGGTGGTTTAAGGTATCCTGATCATAATTAGATGCGGTGCCACGTGATTCTACCAAAGGGAACCCATTCAAAATGGCGGATTCAAAATGGCCGCCCTCCCAGCGGAAAATGTGCATTACTCAAGCTCTAGACGGAGTAGAGAGATGGGATTAATGTCAAATTATTTATAACTCTACTCACTACAATGTAAATATCAATCCTTCCATAGGGACCACCTGTGTTTGATGTCAAAAGACGGCGGCTCTTTAAGATGTGTTATCTAAAAGATCCATCTCTTGAGAACAAAAGCAATATAGTATCTAGAAATAGTTTAAATTACTTGGTTTCTTAATATCGAACCAAGTAATGGTCATTATAGATACGTTCAATTATCCTATAAGAGTATGCAAGGCTATACATGATGCTGTTGATTGTTGAATCATGATTCACAGACGTCACACGCACTGTGCACCGCATGAGCACAACTGTGTACAAAGTAAGTTGGATTTATGGCATTTGCATCTGCCAGTGCAATTACTTTTGCAAGCACATTTCACGAGTTCCTGGCATGCCTTAGATGCGTCTGCAAGCAAACTCCATTGCGGTGACCAAGTGTCTCAATCTCTGACCCAACCCCTGTCAGCTGGCGATGGCGTTTTTGCATTTGCGTGGAGTGATTGGCTCCAAAGATGATCTGCCTTGAACGCAGCACGTTTGGTGTGTTGCAGCAGAGCTGCACTGGTCGGAGGAATATTTTCTAGCTGCCTGTTGCCAAAAGCGAAAAGCCGTTTTCGTGCCTCATTAACCTTTGACAATGGTGATGTGCATTTGTACAGTACTACGAAAAACCTCTCCAGCATTTCCATGTCATTGTCACACAGAGACGCCTGGGGATCAGACAATCTCCTAAATAGTGACTTGAATAGATCTGAAGGCCTCGAAACTTCCCATGCTATCTTCTTTCCAATCTCACAAAATGCAGACACACCCAGAGAAAGCATGCATAAATAGCAGTCCGTGTGACGCTTCTGCACCCAAAACTGTTGCAATGCCATGAGCTGATACATAGCGGAAGGTCTTCCCATGGACAAATGCGACCCAGAGATCACACCCATGAAGAAAGTTTGCTGTCCGTATGGCTAGGACTACGACGTCTGTATCTGTAGCATGAATCATTATTGTTCGATAACCTTGGTGATATGCATGTAAGGCGTGGAGCAACATTCTACCATCTGCTTCATCTTGCATGCATGGTGCGAGTTGTGAGACATCATGCTCTGGCGTCATCAGCAAGTTTTCCTCACATCTTGGGACGAGTATCTTTTCTTCTGGTAGCTCGAATGACTCCAATGTATGTGCGAGAAAGGTGAAGAGGGCTGTTTTGTTTGCATCAACTCGTAGGAAAGTTTTCCAATTTTGAGGTAGTCTTGTACTCGAGGCAACACGAAGAGCTTCACCATGTCCCCGTAATTCTCTAGCGTGTGTCTTCAAGCTTCCCGTCGTATACACGTCCCATACAACATCAATCTTTTAACCGTCTGTAGCAGTCTAGCAATGTGTGGGAGGAAGACGTGCTCTGCAAAATCTTCAAATGTGTTCACATCCACGTTTGATTTCTTGGGATCTAGATTATGCATCATAGCTGCTCCGTCAATGATCTTCACTTCAACCTCTGGACAATCAGCTGCACGAGCTGCTAATGCTTCCGAACATCCCATCAGATCTGATTTGCTGCCTTGGCGCATTGCGTTGCTCTCAGCAAGTGATGGGGGCCATGGATGATTCTCATGCTCAAAGAATGAATCAAGATCTCCGTCTCTGGATTGGCAGGAAATGTACAGTCTAGAGAATAACTGTACATCTCTCTTCATTGCAGCAAGCTTCTTGTTGGTTCTGGTACTCTTCCTCTGCTATGATTTGAACAAAGCCAAATTGTTCTTTTGGATTGGGTCATATACTGATTTTGATGATACAGATAGTCGATCTGCGACGAATGCGTGGTACTGTCTGATGCCTAGTTCTTCTGCTGTTCGGATCGCATTCACTACAGACTCGGACATAATGACTGTCCCTTTGGTATCTAGAGTCACTAAGTCAAAACTGTCATCTAAAATGGGTTTCCCATATCCTCGATTGCATCAATAAGACAAATTGTGTTTAAAGCAACCAATTTCTGCTTACTCGGAATCTGCTCATGGTGACAGTTTACAGTTACCATTGATATTTCTGTGTGTATGTTTCACTTCGTACTCGCTGATCATCCTTCCTGTTTCTGGGCCTGACACCATGCATCGTTTCAAAGCAGCTTCATTTTCTGTGATTCCGATAATTCCACCATCGCCCTTCAGAATAGCATTTTGCTGCTCGTGGATTTGATCAAGTGCCAAGGCTGAGAACTTGTGAGCCATTTTCTGAGTAACGGAGTTTCCTTCAACAAATTTCCTATGTACAAGCGAAGCGAGGGGCTGGCATACAATTACTTTTACTGGAGAAAACGTGTAGACCAATTGTTTGAGAAGCGAAAACTTGTTCCTAAAATGTTCCGCCCAGAACATGTGTGTACAAACGTTTAGCAATGATACTACTAATTTACAAATGTTACAACAACAACAACGACGACGACGACGACGACGACGACGACGACGACGACGACGACCACCACCACAACAACAATAATAATAATAATAATAATAATAATAATAATAATAATAATATATTTGTTCAGCATGTTTATCTATTTAGAGTATTATAATGGGTAAAATCATAACCAGTGACCCAAGAAACCCTTAATTTGACATCAATTCCAGCCCTCTACTCCATCTAGAACTTGAGTAATGCTGATTCTCCGCTTGGAAGGCGGCCATTTTGAATCCGTCATTTTGAATGGGTTCCCTTGGTAGAATCACGTGGCACCGCATCTAATTATGTTCATCATACCTTAAACCACCTATATGCCAAATTTCATGCTTTCTGCCAGAATGGAACATCTTACCTCAAATTTGTTAGATATCCGCCCCACTATTAGTACGCGTTAGATTTATCAAATCTGTTGATTATATTTGAGAAAAGCGTTGACTACTTGAAAATATTTGCAAGATTCAATACAAGATTTCACTTATGAACCTTGTAAAAAAGTGGATATCGTACCACTATACCTGCCTGCTGAAATATATAACTTGAGTGTAACTTGATGTAGGCCTATCGTCAGCACACATTCTATATTGTATTTGACTTATATTTCATGAAATCATATGTTTTCTTAACTATAATATTAGCTAATAAAGCAAACTATGTTGAAAATGTTTAGCACTCTTCTTTACTAAACAACTACGCCCACGCCCGCCTCATAGCCCCCACCCACCCACACATACGCACGCACGCACGCACGCACGCACGCACATGAATATCCATCATTACTAGTATTCAATCGCCGTAAGTGCATATATAAAACCGAGATATAACCGTAGTCCGGTCGGGTTTACACTGTTCAGAATTATGAGAATATCGATCAACGATCGATTAACTGATCGATTGAAATGTCGATTAATCCCACCCACCCACCCACCCGCCCGCCCGCCCTAAAGCCCGCACGCACGCACGCACGCACGCACGCACGCACGCACGCACGCACGCACGCACGCACGCACGCACGCACACACACACACATATATATATATATATATATATATATATATATATATATATATATATATATATATATATATATATATATATATATATATATATATATATATATATATATATATATATATATATATATATATATATATACATAAGAATGACTAAGCACATAGCTCTTATATTATCATTGATCTACGGACCTAGCCACTGTTTAATGGTCTTAAACACTGATGTAAAATGGACACATGTCATTAGATATATTCCAACATTACGAAATTGCCATGTAAAAAAAGGAACCCACGAAAACTAACACAGTATTTTGTAATAGTATTCAATCTCTTCCCATGCTAAGATACTCTGTATTTAAAGTGACACCCAGAAGTATAGCATGGCGATTGAGCATTGAGACATATGCAACAACATTGCCAATGTCCCATGCATCATTCATCGTGAGACCATGCTCTTCTAGCTTCCGGAAATGCGCGTCTGTTAATGTATGACAATGATAGATCTCCATGGCAAAATCCAAAATGTCATGTTGACGAGAAGTGAGAGCTGCCTCTTTCCAGTTCACAATCACCTGTGTAATGAATGAGAGAAACGTGTAGTCACTATAATATACATTATTCATCATATTTTACTGTGTAATATTTATGTAATGGCATCATGATTAGGTCAATATTTTGGCATAGTTTGAGTATGCGTTGACAAGCTTGAGTTCTCTGATGATATAACAGTAAATAAAATTTAAAAATAGAATAACTTGGCATGTAAGAGCAATGCGTACATATTTCAGAATAAAATTGTGTGCTGTCCAGATAGTCACGATTCGGATTGAGGAATGAAATTTAAATAGTTATCTTTCAGTTAGTTGATAAGAGAACAGCAGTTCATTACTGGTAAAAATGACCTTTAATTATCTGCTGAATTGTATCCCTGCCTGTACATACTTGATATCAACAATTTTTGACATACCAAAACACATGCATTAAAGAAGTATGCCTAATTAGGCGATGGCAGCTAATGTTTCGAAACATTTAGCTGGCACGACTGTACCTGATCAGATATCTGTTTGTCGGGTGAAACACACCTGTGCATGGCAGCATGACAGGGCGTGCAAAACGAGCATTTGTTCTCTGCACTCACAGCTATGAAGATCAGCTCTTTGTCAGCAGAAGTCACATTTCCTGAAAGTCATTCAATGGAGAAATCCAGTGTTAGCCATGCCCCACCCATTTCTAACTAATCTCCTTCCACACTTCACCCGTGTTAGGATCGATCGATCCCTGAACTCCTATCAATTTCCAGAAAACCGTACAGGTAAGTGGTTGAATATTTTGAAATTATGGTAGAACCAGTGCCCAGTCAAATTAGTTTCAAAATATTCAACAGCATGTGTTTATTAAATAATAAAGATATACAATTCGTACAGCAATGCTTAGTCCGTCATCAATTAAGCGTTCGTGACGATCTTATCTACGCCATTCATGATATAAACAGTAATTAAAATTTAAAAACAAAATAACTTGGCATTTAAAAGCAATACATATGTATTTAAGAATAAAAAGGTGTTCTGTCCAGATAGTCAAGAGTCGGATTGAGGAATGAAATTTAAATAGTTATCTATCAGTTAGTAGATAAGAGAACAGTAGGTCATTACTGGTAAAAAAAATCTGCTGAATTGTATCCCTGCCAACACATACCTGCTACCAACAATATTTGACATGCCAAAAAACACATGCATTAAAGAGAGATGCCTAATTAGGCGATGGCAGCTAATACTTCGAAACATTTATCTGGGTCGACTTGTAAATATCGGATCTGTGGATTAGCTACCCGCAGACCCTCCGGCTACCATTATGTAACCGAGTAAATATTTGCAGATGACCTTTGACACGGTGCGGGTCAGGCCAGTTAAGGTCATGTCCTTAATCGTGAATATTCATTACATCGTCGTCACAGCGTGTCATCAAGTTCATTAGGTAAGGACCATAATGTGCTGCTCGCTATGGACAGGTTGTGGTGGTGTAGTGTATTTTATAATATATATTTATATCATGTCGGGATATCCGCCACTGCTGTCCTGTAGCAAGCATGCTGTGTGTATAATGAGATATTTTATAAGGCCATTTCGAATAATTGTAGGTTGACAATTATGTTCGTTGGTACTAGGCAAACATAATTAGCTATGTTCGATAGGTAATCCATGTAAGTTAAGTTGGTTGCTGCAAGCAATCTTTTTTTTGCCATTTTACAAAACAGAATGAACAATTTCATTCAGCCCACATTCAGATCTTAATCCGTTATGTACTCTGAAACAACGATGGGATCTTTTACCCTCTTTAGGCTAGAAACTGGTTCTAACCATTTTCGTGTAAGGTAAGGACACTGCGATAGTGGGTCTCTGCTGGGCTAAGTACGGGGTAACCTTAGGGCAGCAAGGCCTAACAAGACAGTCGAATTAGAGAAGCTATTAAATGGCCTGAATAGAGTATGTAAAAAGCAGTTCCATGATTCAGTCTCATGTGAAACATGTAATTTCAGGAAATGCACGTGACAGGTCATAGAGTGCATAGGCATACGTCATGATGGCGTATAACCATTTGCCTTTATTCCCAAATACGAATCATCACATAGTGAAGTAATTACGACAGATCTTGGCGTGCGTGGTTAATGCTCTTGTCATAATGAGGCATAAGGTATGCAAGGAATGGGTGCTTGATGAGTCCTGTCTAAACAGAAATGTGTACATGTTCCGTCAAGAGACATCACTTGGTTCCAACTGGTTCAATCCGACCAGCTTTGTTGTGAGGGAAGAAGAGTGTTAACAAGTCAGAGTATTTAGATTTTGGGAAATCCCTAGGAAATTCCTCAATGACGTCATCAGTAGAACATCACACGCGAATCTGCTTTTATTGTGTATATATAGCAGTGCATACCATATATTTAGCTAGTTCTGAAATTACTCTTAAACTAGTTATACATTATCAATTCTGATCTCCGTTTTGAAGTTGTTGAAAACAACTAAAACGTAATTTAGTTATTACCCGCATTAAATTTTTGTTAGTTTGTAAAGTTGAATAACTGTTTCATAAAGTATGTAGATGTGAAAAAGCCTGCATTACGGCTATTATTACTTCAATTATTAAAACTAAGTTATACGTTTTCTAAGAAGTGTTCAGTGTTATACATCATACGAAGAAGTGAAAGAAAGACCACCTTTCCCGAACCCCACCTTATCATGATACGAGAAGAATCGTGAGTGTTCACTTTTAAAGAGAATCCCGAAATTCTCAGCCTGTACCTGATCAGATATCCCTTTGTCAGGTGAAAGGCACCTGTACATGCCAGCATGAGAAAGCGTGCAAAACGAGCATTTGTTCTCTGCACTCACAGCTATGAAGATAAGCTCTTTGTCAGCAGAAGTCAAATTTCCTGAAAGACATTCAATGGAGAAATCCAGTGTTAGCTGTGCCTCACCCATTTCTAGCTAATCTCCATCGACACTTCACCCATGTTAGTTTCCAGAAAACTATACAGGTAAGCAGTTGAATATTTTGAAACTATGGCAGCGACAGTACCCAGTCGAATTAGTTTCCAAATATTCAACAGCATGTGTTTATTAAATAGTAAAAACATACAATTCGTACAGCACCGTCATCAATTAAGCATTCATGATGAACCTAACTACGTCATTCATGACGTAATTGATTATGGCGTTATCCTACAAGTCACATAGTTGATTATGACGTCATATGATTGATGGATAAACTAGACTCCTCCATTAGTCTCTATCTACCACATGAAGGGATAATAATCTCATTTCACACATATTTTATTGATACATTATGGTGTATAGATTCCAGGTATTCCCTTCCCGCTACATTCCTTTATCTAAATTTTTGCTTAGTCAGTGTCAATTTGCAGTCAAAAGACTATTTAAAAAGTTTTACCAATGGAACGACTGGCTCGGTTTGAAAATTTACATGGGAATGACTGGCTCGGTTGCCGAGCCAATCATTCCATTGGTAAATTTTGAAAAATAGTTTTCTCTTAGACCGCAAATGGATATTCTTCAACCCACCGCAGGTATTCTTTTGGCCGGCTTAACCCATTTGTGGCATGTATGGTCTATTTGTGACATGCATGATCTATTTGTGGCATGCATGATCTATTTGTGGTATGCATGATCTATTTGTGGCATGCATGATCTGTTTGTGGCATGCATGGTCTATTTGTGGCATGCATGATCTATTTGTGGCATGCATGGTCTATTTGTGGCACGCGTGCTCTATTTGTGGCATGCATGATCTATTTGTGGCATGCATGCTCTATTTGTGGCATGCATGATCTATTTGTGGCATGCATGATCTATTTGTGGCATGTATGATCTATTTGTGGCATGCATGATCTATCTGTGGCATGCATGCTCTATTTGTGGCATGCGTGCTCTGTTTGTGGTATGCATGATCTATTTGTGGCATGCATGATCTATTTGTGGCATGCATGATCTATGTGTGGTATGCATGCTCTATTTGTGGCATGCGTGCTCTGTTTGTGGTATGCATGATCTATTTGTGGCGTGCATGCTCTATTTGTGGCATGCGTGCTCTGTTTGTGGTATGCATGATCTATTTGTGGCATGCATGGTCTATTTGTGACAAGCATGATCTATTTGTGGCATGCATGCTCTTTTTGTGCCATTCATGATCTATTCATGGCATCCATGGCCTATTTGTGCTATACATGATCTATTCGTGCCATGCATAATCTATTTCTGGTATGCATGATCTACTTGTGGCATGTATGATCTATTTGTGGCATGCATGGTCTATTTGTGGCATGCATGATTTGTGTGTGGCATGCATGATCTATTTGTGGCATGCATGATCTATTTGTGGCATGCATGCTCTATTTGTGGCATGCATGATCTATGTGTGGCATGCATGCTCTATTTGTGGCATGCATGTTCTATTTGTGGCATGCAGGATCTATTTGTGGCATGCATACTCTATTTGTTGCATGCGTGCTCTATCTGTGGCATGCATGATCTATTTGTGGCATGCATGATCTATTTGTGGCATGCATGGTCTATTTGTGGCATGCATAGTCTATTTGTGGCATGCATGCTCTATGTGTGGGATGCACGCTCTATTTGTGGCATGCATGATCTATTTGAGCCATGCATGATCTATTTGTGGGATGCACGCTCTATTTGTGACATGCATGGTCTATGTGTGGCATGCATGCTCTATTTGTAGCATGCATGCTCTATTTGTACCATACATGATCTATGTGTGCCATTCATGATCTATTCGTGGCATCCATGGCCTATTTGTGCTATACATGATCTATTCTAGCCATGCATGCTCTATTTGTGGCATGCACTATCTATTTGTGGCATGTACGCTCTATTTGTGGCAGGCACGCTCTATTTGTTGCATGCCTGATCTATTTGTGGCATGCATGATCTATTTGTGGTATGCATGCTCTATTCGTGCCATGCATGATCTATTTGTGGTATGCATGGCCTATTTGTGCTATACATGATCTATTCGTGCCATGCATGCTCTATTTGTGGCATGCACTATCTATTTGTGACATGTACGCTCTATTTGTGGCATGCACGCTCTGTTTGTTGCATGCCTGATCTATTTGTGGCATGCATGATCTATTTGTGGTATGCATGCTCTATTTGTGGCATGCATGGTATATTTGTACCATGCATGATCTATGTGTGCCATTCATGATCTATTCGTGCCATGCATGATCTATTTGTGGTATGCATGGCCTATTTGTGCTATACATGATCTATTCGTGCCATGCATGCTCTATTTGTGGCATGCACTATCTATTTGTGGCATGTACGCTCTATTTGTGGCATGCACGCTCTGTTTGTTGCATGCCTGATCTATTTGTGGCATGCATGATCTATTTGTGGTATGCATGCTCTATTTGTGGCATGCATGGTATATTTGTACCATTCAAGCTCTATTCGTGCCATGCATGATCTATTTGTGGTATGCATGGCCTATTTGTGCTATACATGATCTATTCGTGCCATGCATGCTCTATTTGTGGCATGCACTATCTATTTGTGGCATGTACGCTCTATTTGTGGCATGCACGCTCTGTTTGTTGCATGCCTGATCTATTTGTGGCATGCATGATCTATTTGTGGTATGCATGCTCTATTTGTGGCATGCATGGTATATTTGTACCATGCATGATCTATGTGTGCCATTCATGATCTATTCGTGGCATCCATGGCCTATTTGTGCTATACATGATCTATTCGTGCCATGCATGGTCTATTTGTGGCATGCATGATCTATTTGTGGTATGCATGCTCTATTCGTGCCATGCATGATCTATTTGTGGTATGCATGGCCTAGTTGTGCTATACATGATCTATTCGTGCCATGGATGCTCTATTTGTGGCATGCACTATCTATTTGTGGCATGCATGCTCTGTTTGTGGCATGGATGATCTATTTGTGGCATGCATGATCTATTTGTGGCATGCATGGTCTATTTGTGGCATGCATACTCGCTCTATTCGTGGCATGCATGCTCTATCGGTGGCATGCATGATCTATCTGTGGCATGCATGATCTATTTGTGGCATGCATGCTCTATTTGTGGCATGCACGCTCTATTTGTTGCATGCCTGATCTATTTGTGGCATGCATAATCTATTTGTGACATGCATGATCTTTTTGCGGCATGGATGCTCTATTTGTGGCATGCATGCTCTATTTGTGGCATGCATGGTGTATTTGTACCATGCATGATCTATTTGTGCCATTCATGATCTATTCGTGGCATCCATGGCCTATTTGTGCTATACATGATCTATTCGTGCCATGCATTATCTATTTGTGGTATGCATGATCTATTTGTGGCATGCATGATCTATTTGTGGCATGCATGATCTATTTGTGGCATGCATGATCGATTCGTGGCATGCATGATCTATTTGTGACATGCATGATCTATTTGTGGCATGCATGATCTATTGTACCATGCATGATCTATTTGTGCCATTCATGATCTATTCGTGGCATCCATGGCCTATTTGTTCTATACATGATCTATTCGTGCCATGCATGGTCTATTTTTGGCATGCATGATCTATTTTGGCATACATGATCTATTTGTGCCATACATGATCTATTTGTGCCATGTATGATCTATTTGTGGCATATTGTATGGCATGAATGACTAGTATACGACGAGGTGAGCCTACCTTGTAATCTCAACATTAGTGGTAAATCTTCAACTGGGACAATGATTTTCAAATGAGCAAATATATCAAGGGTTTTCCTGGTAGTGGTGTCCTCTACATAAACACACTGCATATTCGAAATATAGCTCTGCACCAAGAGCTAAATTACTGACTAATATGTTATAATATATAAATCTCGACCTAATTACTAGGGTTCCTCCTGAAATGAGAGGCAAAATAGTTTGTTTGGCTTTTAAAAGTATTTCATGTATTTGAATGCATACGGTTAACCTTGCAAACAGTAAACCCAACATGTTACTGCTAATTCTATTCAATAAATATGCCTTTGCACGTGGTTGTTCCATAGATGGAACTTAATTATTGTATTTACTGGATATCATCTGTTAGAAACCATACAGGTGGTCTACATGTTTGACCCTATCTATGCATAGGAAGCTCAACTATTGTAGATACATACATAAGAAGCCTAAGGCTTAAGTCATGAAAACACGACGACGATGATGATGATGATGATGATGATGATGATGATGATGATGATGATGATGCTGATGATGATGATGATTGTAATATTACCTGAGATTTTCATTGTCAACTCATAGTATTTGATGAAAGTTCGAAACATCTCGGGCCAAATTGACCATGCCATCATGATATTGGGTATGAAACCAAACTGAAATATATTGGCTGGAATTCAATAAAAAGATTCAACCCTCGTCCTCGTCAGAATAGGAAATTTGCATCTTTATTAACTCTTGAGATTACTAGAAGTGCAGATGCGATTTTAGATTAAGATTGCAATCACCATATTTATTTTCATCAGGGACCGATCTACTCATTAAACAATTCACCTTTCCAAAGTATCCATCCATCGCCAGACCTCATATGACGTCATAATCAGCTCAGCGCATGTATGATGACGTCATAATCATTACGTCACAAAGGGTTCCATATAGACCGTCATCAAATCTCAAATGGTCCGACACGTTGTATGAATTGTATGTCTTTGTAATTCTTTGCTATTTAATAAACATGCTGTTGAGTATTTTGAAACCAATTTGACTGAGCGCTGTAGCAACAGGGCCCAGTCAAATGAGTTTCAAAATATTCAACATCTTTGGAAATTGATAGTCAGCGTGTTCAGAGATGGATCGATGCCAACACGAGCTAGGTGTGGGTGGAGCTTAGCTAGAGATGGACGGGGCATAGCTAAAACCGGAAAGATCCATTAGCCAGATTCATAACCTTAGCCATAGTTATCCACTAGCATCTTATATGATTTATATATATATATATATATATATATATATATATATATATATATATATATATATATATATATATATATATATATATATATATATATATATATATATATATATATATATATATATATATATATATATAATATAAGATGCTAGTGGATAACTATGGCTAAGGTTATGAATCTGCAGGTCCGTTCCTTATACTGATATTAATGATTTATAAAAATAATGTATCCTAGTGATTCATTAACCGAGCCACGAAACTATGTAATGATCATGATGAAAACAATAGTTGTATTAATAATAATAATAATAATAATAATAATAATAATAATAATAATAATAATAATAATACGACGACGACGATGATGACGATGACGACGATGATGTTATGGACAATATTATCATGAAGAAAATAATATTGAATTTGAAAATAATCTGTATATGAGCACAAGCACACCCTGTTGGCCCAATCATTCACACGCTATATTATGAACAGTAAACACGGGCTGAAATAGCAAATCTGTTATCCTAGGCCGTGTATTCATAAATTATAACTTAAATCTAGACGGTAGTAGTTTTATACCTTAGTAATGATTCATTTTCAATACGCGTTAGTCATGTGCAATTTAAAATCAAATGCAATTGTTATATTACATAGGCAAATTTATCTTATAATAAATAGCTCACATTCGTATGGAAATCTAGTTGGTGATCGAGCCAACAGGGGATGTTGTGATTTTCTACTAAAATTTCCTGTCAGCCCAGACAATAGAATAACATAATATGGTGAGAGCAATCCAAATCTAAAATGGTATCGACACATCTAGTTAGTTAAAGTGCGGATAAAGTAACATTTTGTCTCAGTCTTCTTTGACGTATTTGACCTTTATCAATTCTTGTGCAATCTGGTGATGAGAATGGCAATATAATTATTAACGCTATTGTTGCGTCTACCACGTAATCTACTTACTACGCAGGAAGAACAATTACTGGAAACGGATACGGTCCCGCAGCACACGCCTGATTGCAGAATGCTCAATCGTTAATAACTCACTTGAGTCAATTCTGAAACTGTTGTTAGATTCATAAATTCAAGACAATTTTGTTCCGGCAATATACAATCACGTTTTCTATCGGTGCGTTAGTAAGGAAACGAGCATTACACATACATATTAATAATTAGGCACATCAGCCATTGATATGGGCGTTGCTGGCATGTAGGTAGGCACACATGAATACCCTACCAGTGCAAAGATGTGCGCTATTCACTTTCACCCACGGGATATTCCCGGGAGGACAGACGACTCCAAATTTTATTACAACTGGCTCTGGTCATTCCAGTAATACATTTTCAAAAGTAGCATTCACATTGTCTGCTAAAAGACACTGGCTAAGCAAAAAGTTCGTTTTTCTTGACCATTAATCCGATAACGACCGAGACGGCCAAAATCAAATTCTGTGCACTGGATACGGCAATTCTGGATCATCGGTATTTTTGGATCATCGACAGTTTCGGATAATTAGCTTAATCATTAATCAAGTTACTTGGAATTAGGCTTTGATATAACAATTTTCTCTGATTGTTAGTAACTTTAGTTTATAGACAAGCAAGAAACAAAGATGTGCATCTCAATTGTGCCAGATTTCCAGCATTTAAACCATAAACAATGCCCTAATACGATTAAAGATTCAAGTACCAAAATTTAATCTTGAAAATCCAAACATATTAACTTTGCCGAAAATGCTTCTATAGATAGCACACGTTTGTGTATCATTGATGGTTTTAGTCGTCAAACTGACAATTAAATGACATCATCCGGAACTAGTCAAAGTGATCGGAATTATCGTATTCGGTCGAGTCATGCTATTTTGAAATTCTTTGAAGGGCAAAAGTCAAAACAAATCTTTTCTACATTTGCATAAAGCACAAATGTATGTCATCAAAATCTAACATTAATTTAACTGATTTAAATTAATCTATAAAAAATTCACAGGAAATAATTATTTAAGTAGTGATCCGAAACTGCCTGAAATACTGTATTGGTCTTGAGGAGTTCCATTTGCATGGCAACATAAATCCAGTTTTGTAGATTTCTGTGGTAAATTTACAAAATGGTCTTGTTCTGCAAAAATTATAATTATAATTCTCCTGAGCAATCGTGACAATTAAAGGGTTAATTGATATGAGTAACATTGTATTACATTCATGCACCTTTGAGACAAGAAAGGTTACCAATAACATTGTAACACATTGAGGCGCCTTTGAGACAAGAAAGGTTAACAATAGCATTGTGGCACATTGAGGCGCCTTTGAGACAAGAAAGGTTAACAATAGCATTGTAACACATTCATGCACCTTTGAGACAAGAAAGGTTACCAATAACATTGTAACACATTGAGGCGCCTTTGAGACAAGAAAGGTTAACAATAGCTTTGTAACACATTGAGGTGCTTTGACACAAGGATGGTTAACAATAACATTGTGGCACATTGAGGCGCCTTTGAGACAAGAAAGGTTAACAATAGCATTGTAACACATTGAGGTGCCTTTGACACAAGGATGGTTAACAATAACATTGTGGCACATTGAGGCGCCTTTGAGACAAGAAAGGTTAACAATAGCATTGTAACACATTGAGGCGCCTTTCACACAAGGATGGTTAACAATAACATTGTAGCACATTGAGGCGCCTTTGAGACAAGAAAGGTTAACAATAGCATTGTAACACATTGAGGTGCCTTTGACACAAGGATGGTTAACAATAACATTGTGGCACATTGAGGCGTCTTTGACACAAGAATGGTTAACAATAACTTTGTATCACATTGAGGTGCCTTTGACACAAGAATGGCTAACAATAACATTGTATGACATTGAGGTGCCGTTGACACAAAAATGGTTAACAATAACATTGAGGCACATTGAGACGCCTTTGACACATGAATAGTTAACAGTTACATTGTAGCACATTGAGGCACCTTTGACACATGAATGGTTAACAATAACATTGTGGCACATTGAGGCGCCATTGACACAAGACAGGGTAACAATAATATTGTAGCACATTGAGGCGCATTGGCACAAGGATGGTTAACAATAACATTGGAGCACATTGAGGCGCATTGGCACAAGGATGGTTAACAACAACATTGGAGCACATTGAGGTGCCTTTCACACAAGAATGGTTAACAATAACATTGTATAACATTGAGGCGCCTTTGACACAAGAATGGTTAACAATAATATTGTAGCACATTGAGACGCCTTTGACACATGAATAGTTAACAGTTACATTGTAGCACATTGAGGCACCTTTGACACATGAATGGTTAACAATAACATTGTGGCACATTGAGGCGCCATTGACACAAGAATGGTTAACAAAAACATTGTAGCACATTGAGGCGCCTTTGACACAAGAATGGTTAACAAAACATTGTAGCACATTGAGGCGCCTTTGACACAAGAATGGTTAACAATAACATTGTATCACATTGAGGCGCCTTTGACACAAGAATGTTTAACAATAACAGTGTATCACATTGAGGCACCTTTGGCACAAGAATGACGAACAATAACAATGTATCACATTAAAGCGCCAATGACACAAGAATGGTTAACAGTAACATTGTATCACATTGAGGTGCCTTGGATACAAGAATAGTTAACAGTAACATTGTATCACATTGAAACGCCTTTGGCACAAGAATGGCTAACAATAACATTGTAGCACATTGAGGCGCCTTTGGCACAAGGATGGTCAACCAAAAAATTTGTAGCACATTGAGGCGCCTTTGGCACAAGGATGGTCAACCAAAAAAATTGTAGCACATTGAGGCGCCTTTGGTACAATAATAGTTAACAATAACATTGTGGCACATTGAGGCGCCGTTGACACAAGAATGGTTAACACTAACATTGTAGCACATTGAGGCGCCTTTGACACAAGAATGACTAACAATAACATTGTAGCACATTGAGGCGCCTTTGACACATGAATGGTTAACAATAACATTGTAGCACACTGCAGTGCTTTTGACACAAAAATGGTTAACAATAACATTGTGGCACATTGAGGCGCCGTTGACACAAGAATGGTTAACACTAACATTGTAGCACATTGAGGCGCCTTTGACACATGAATGGTTAACACTAACATTGTAGCACATTGAGGCGCCTTTGACACATGAATGGTTAACAATAACATTCTAGCACATTGAGGCGCCTTTGACACAAGAATGGTTAACAATAACATTGTATCACATTGAGGCGCCTTGACACAAGAATGTTTAACAATAACAGTGTATCACATTGAGGCACCTTTGGCACAAAAATGACGAACAATAACAATGTATCACATTAAAGCGCCAATGACACAAGAATGGTTAACAGTAACATTGTATCACATTGAGGTGCCTTGGATACAAGAATAGTTAACAGTAACATTGTATCACATTGAAACGCCTTTGGCACAAGAATGGCTAACAATAACATTGTAGCACATTGAGGCGCCTTTGGCACAAGGATGGTCAACCAAAAAAAGTGTAGCACATTGAGGCGCCTTTGGCACAAGGATGGTCAACCAAAAAAATTGTAGCACATTGAGGCGCCTTTGGTACAATAATAGTTAACAATAACATTGTGGCACATTGAGGCGCCGTTGACACAAGAATGGTTAACACTAACATTGTAGCACATTGAGGCGCCTTTGACACATGAATGGTTAACAATAACATTGTAGCACACTGCAGTGCTTTTGACACAAGAATGATTAACAATAACATTGTATCACATTGAGGCGCCTTTGACACAAGAATGATTAACAATAACATTGTATCACACTGAGGCGCCTTTGACACAAGAATGGTTAACAATAACATTGTAGCACATAGAGGCGCCTTTGACACATGAATGGTTAACACTAACATTGTAGCACATTGAGGCGCCTTTGACACATGAATGGTTAACACTAACATTGTAGCACATTGAGGCGCCTTTGACACAAGAATGGTTAACAATAACATTGTAGCACATTGAGGCGCCTTTGACACAAGAATGATTAACACTAACATTGTAGCACATTGAGGCGCCTTTGACACCAGCATGGTTAACAATGACATTGTAGTACATTGAGGCACCTTTGACATAAGAATGGTTAAGAATAACATTGTAGCACATTGAGGCGCCTTTGACACAAGAATGGTTAACAATAACATTGTCGCGCATTGGGGCGCCTTTGACACAAGAATGGTTAGCAATAATATTACCGGAGCTTTTACTTCAGTCAGCTTTTTCTGTACATCGGCTGGTCGAGATTCCAGTGTAGGGAGTGGATACGTGTACAGATGCGTGTTACTAGTCATCTTTCTGGATGCGGCATGGATGTAGTTTGACTGAGCCTGAAATTAATTAAGATTTGTCAAATGGCAAGTGTTCATTACATAATTCAGGTATTATGGTTACATAACCCAAACATACTGAAAAAACTAGTCTTGGATTATTACGATCATACTTCCAGACCACGATCACACCTGTCTAACGTTGTTAATCCGCATTATTAGTATCAATACCTCCAGACCAGGATCACACCTGTCTATAACATTGTTAATCCACATTATTATGATTATGCCTTCAGACCATGATCACACGTGTCTAATGTTGTTAATCCGCATTATTATGATCATACCGCCAGACCATGATCACATGTGTCTAATGTTGTTAATCCACACACATCAATATTAATGACGAGGTGATCGCATTGCGGAAACCTAATGATCTGATTGGCTCTTCAGTTAACCTATTCTTATTACGGATAACAAGTTGTCTTTTGTTTCTTTTGGTGACATCTAGTTGGAAAGTCTCAATTAAGAACAGATGCCATTGATTCTTCAAAATTCATCAGTCATGTGAAATGTTCTAACAGTAGATAAGCAACTATTGTGTGTCCATTTTCATTCATTATCAGTTATTACGCTACATTAATTTTCCCATTTTAATATCGACCACGAACTATTTTACCAAACGACGTCCTGTAATATGGACATTGACATTGACACTGAATCATTCAGTTTCACATTGTACTAAGCTGAAAGGGCGTCGAACCCACTCGTCTTGGTACTAAACTCCTGTTTGCTGATGTACACAAGAAAATTTAAGACGGACACAATTTTGTATTAATAACATATTACAGCATAGGCAGACATATAAACTACGACAGGTCTGATAAGCATCTTTCTAAGACATTAATGTATATCACTAGTATTTAAAAGATACAATTTACCTGGAGAATTTGTTATCGCCACATTTGTCTTATCAGTTCTCTTTACAAAGTGTTATATCCTATAATATGTCTAAAATATTGCCTTTCTTGCTTTGGTGGATTGAATGATGTGTAGCTTTTGTTTTCGCCTGCTTTTATTATCTCTAGCTCCTTTATTTTGGCCGTCAATGAGATTCTAAGCATACAACAGTGTGTCCAGATTTCAAATTCTCCCAGTTCCATTGATGTTCCTCAGTTGAGTGTCCATGTTGCTGCACCGTAAATAGAGTAGCGTAATCATCGATAGCATTTTAGTGTTCACAATCTTGTTGTTCAACTTGTTTATCCAGATGTTAGCATATTCTGCGTTTGTGAAAACGTTGTTTGCGCAATTTCGATTAATCTTTTAATTTCTGAACATTTAATAGTCCGTCAAGTATACGAATTGTATGTCTTTGCTATTTAATAAACAGTCTGTTGAATAATTTGAAACTAAAATGACTGGGCGTTGTTGCTGCCATAGATTTTCCGAAAATGTCCTAAATCGCCTCCTGATGTTCCACGAGTTGAGGATCCCAGTTTCATAGTTATCGTCATCATGGCATATGCACGGAAAGTGGCAATGAAGAGGTTAATGGTGCACACTTACTGTGCCTTCGTACAAAAATAATGGAATCCATTCAGCTACTTGTCGCGAGACTGCAACACGATCAATAGATATTTCACGTGTACCGTCACAGAGTATTAAGTAATACAACAGCGCCCATCAAAGCAAACTTGATGCAATAAACACTACAATTAGTGAGCGGATAAAAGATTGCCAATTGACATGTATAGATTCTGGTCGACGCAATAAACACTACAATTAGTAGAGCGGACAGCAATTGCCAATTGACATGGATAGATAGATTCTGGTCGTCAACAGAAAACAATGTAAGACTACAACAATTCTTTCACAAATGGATGATTGTGACATACATCGATGGCAAACTAGTTTATCTCGCAGGATCTCATTTGTAGGATCTGGGGGGCATGCCTGGGAAGGGAGATGAGAAATGTGATCATTTGTAGGATCTGAGAGCATGCCTGGGAAGGGAGATGAGAAATGTGATCATGTGTAGGATCTGAGAGCATGCCTGCGAAGGGAGATGAGAAATGTGATCATGAAGTGGTTGATGATCTTATCATGCACCATATCAATCATGCTTGCGACGTTTCTGTGGTGAAAGTGTTTGTGGACTATGATGCTTGGCGCGTTCATTGGTTGTGTTGTCGATTCCATTTCAAAGCCAATATACCGTAATCCGACGACTACTTGTATAATCAATCACGGTTACTGTTGCCAAATTTCGAAGAATCCTCATTGCACCAGCAGATACTGCCATGATTTTCTGTCTCGTACACCACTTTAATCGTCGAGTCATTTCTACATGAATGAACACTTTCTTTTGGTGGCAAGGAAGCTGAGCAAGGGCAATTCCAGTGCGCGATGTAGTTGGTGCAATGGACTCGAGTGTACTTAATGTCTTACCAGCTATGCAAACATTGCACAGCTCTGATACAACGAGCAAGGTAGTATGATGTGTGATGTCACAATATATGTATGACGTCATACCCTTTTCTGTATTTGTGTTTAATTGAGGGAACATGGATACGATGGGTTAACAGTGTTACTACTTATTCCCTTTAATCCATATATAAGATCTTACATTATACGATATATCGTTTCCGATCCGATAGTTCCCATTTCATATGCAAATTAGGTTCGGAATGGTTACCACAGATCATAGAATAATACGATCTGTCCTATCGGCCTAAGCCCACAAGGCGTCAATATTACTTGAACTGAACATGATACATTCTTTTCATTGGTTTGTCTCCTTACTCCTGACAAATAGTTACTCTAGATTTTAGTATATTGGTATTAAATCTTCTGGTATAATTATTATTTTTGAGTTTCTATTTTTGAGTAAGATTTATAATATGTTATTATAATGTGACTGTTACCATGGTTAGCTGCCATATGAACATCGGCGCACATATACAGCAAATCGTTCATCCTTTCATCAATCACGTGACACGTTTTAGTGGGAAACTCGCCAGTGCACACTCATCAGTGTGAATTATCTCTCAACCGGTACACATGCCAGCCAAGAACTGTTTACGCCTAGAGTTCAAGTACTCAACATGTAAAAATGTTTATTTGAGTTTTATTGTGCGCCACTGTCGTCTCGTCTATGTTGTTTTCAATGTGATCATCATCTTTATCGTCTAACTTTTCATCTCAGCCAGTGTTTCCTGCTACTCGACTGGAAGACCCAAGCTGGATGGAACCTGGTGCCCAGTTGGGTTGATATCAGCTTCTCTCTACCCATAATTCTCGTTGCGTGAGTAATCTGACTACGATACCAGTCTGACCGCCGTATACTCTACCTTATGGAGAGTCTGATTATTTGAAGCGTTCGAACATTCATTATCGCCTAGCATCATTAGTTCGGCGATGGTTTTATCATATTGAAGCGTTCGAACATTCCCTGTTGTTTGTTACCTTTATGACGGTCCTAATCCTACCGAATGATCAAACTTTTGCCGTCGTCTATTACCTTTACGACGGTCCTAATCTCTGAAATGTTCAGACATTTATGGTAATTGCTATCAGAGTTTAGACCTCCTATAATCTTTCGATCTCAGTCTTCTGAATTGATAACTGACCATCGTAACAATGCCATCGATGTGACAACTTCATAACCGCCGTTCAATTTCGTCATCTTGGTATTCCCATCATCATCATCATCGAGGTGGCAAATTCATAAACCCAATTTACAGTGTATTCTTCTTCCAGTTCAGTCGTTTTAAACATCTTCACGGTTGACGCCCTTCGGTAAAGTTTTCAGCTCGTTCATATCCGCTTCCGCCCCGCATCAGACTGGCCCATCATCTGCTCGTTTCCCCTACCATGACCAGACTTCTGTAAACAGCATCCTGAAGGTATTTAACTTTTTAACTGTGTGATTTCTAAGATCAGTTTATCAAATCTACTTCCATCCATCTTGTATACGTCAGATACTGTTCAAATTTTTACTTATGTAACCAATATCCCATAGGTAATTTTCAAAGTTTATTATCAAATAGCGATCAGTTTATTATTAGCTTATTCAGACAGTTGTTTGCTAGTTCCACTATATTAATCTCCTGATGCATAGTTCTTAAATTCAAATATCCATTAAAGCGAACTACAAATTTATTATGTTATTTGGTTATTGTCTGGTTAATTAAATAGCCTCAAATATGAATTAAGGGTTAATTGATTAAATTTTCAAACATCAAATTATCATAATTTTATTTTACTTATTAATTTATTAAATTATGTTGTCACTCTGGTGGCACCCATAGCGCAATAACAAATAATTTTTGCGAAAATCAATATCAATAGTCCGTAAACTCAATCTATAACGCTTTTCATTCCACATCATTTAAATGTGTACCTCATCTCATTAAATCATCATATTCATCCTTATGTATTGAATGCACGATTAAATTCTATTTTCATTTTCCTAACTTTATTGACAGGCTTTTTCTATCTTATGCAGACCAATCTCCAAACAGCATAGTCGTTTATCCTTGGAGAGGCTGATTTTCTTATTCTGATAAAGAGTCCTAAAGAGTTCCTAGCCTTCAAAGGAAAATAGAAGAGTTGTTGAATCCTACTTACTATAGTCCGAATTGAGACAAATCCAGGTTAATTGCTTTCAAATTTTCACATTACGACTTCAACAGAATTAAATAGATCAACGGCATTATTTTGGTTGTTTGATGAGGATCTTTGGTAGTAATTGAACAACGTCCAAATTAGATAAAGCCATACATATCTGAATTTTGTTCATAATTTGATTGCCGGTATTTACATATATAGGTAATCAAATTTGACGAAAAAGCAGAGACAGGTGAGATTCCATTTGAATCCTGAAAGATTGGCACCATAGCGTGCCATTGCACAAGCATAATAATTTAATTGAGTTACAGCCATATCCATACTCAATTGGTCCTATGTTTTCAATCTTCTGTCGCTAGATCCAGAATCAGTTAAATTATTTTGAAATCTGTTTCGCTCCAATCGTCCTTGGTGTCCTGATGCTATAGATTCTACATAGACACCTCTGATCCAATGCCATTATTATTCGAGCCATTTAATTACCGGCAATTAAGGCACTTCCTGTTATTTTGAAACTTATGATTTGACCACCATAAGAAATGGTACCTATCATTGATACAGTTTTGAGGTCATACGGGTCAAACTAACACTCGTATCAATCTACCTTCCCGACCATCATAGACTTCTTGAATTGCTATAACCCCGAGACATGATTCTATTGTGAATAACACCTTCTAGGTATTGACCTTGACGTGACTTTTGGTCTAATTTTGTCTTATTTTACCTAGATAACTCAGCTTTACTATGATAGTATGAACAAAGAAGTTAGCACACACAATTGGGAAAGAATTTGGATGTAAAGCAGCTTCTTACATTTTCCAAATTTCGCCTTACAGACAACATTCTTCTGCCGAGTCATTTCTGGTTGAGTGCATTTTTAGTGATAAGACAGTAGAAACATTTGAGATACAATATATACCATAAAAAACATTTCAACTAGGCCTCGAGAAATTACCGTGTACATCAAGTAGTATTCATATTCACATAAAACGTGAATACCTCCAATGTCACCGTTGCCTCCATGACCCATTTTCAGACGGCGTCTTGCTAGATCCAACCGAATATGGGCACAGTGTAGACGAAGATGGATTTTCACCCAAGATACTAGCTGAAGATATAGTATCTGAAGACATTTATGCCTCTTAATTCACCTTTAAATCAAATTAGTTTCAAAATATTAAATAGCTTACCTGTATAATTTTTTGGAGATTGATATTCAGAGAATTCAGAGATCGATCGATCCCAACACGAGCGAGATGTGGGTGGAGCTTAACTAGTGATGGGCGGGGCATAGCTAAAATGGAAATGTGCATTGCATGGAATGTGTTAGGTCAAACATCTGTTCATACAGAATCAGAAACATTACGTGTTGTGAGTTCTGCAAGTGTGGTACATTGCTGTATAACTTGCTATTAAATTCAAAACATGATATGCTATGCGACGGATTGTAATCCATTATACATATTTTAAATGACACTTTCTGTTAAAATAGCCTCCATTTTGAATTCAAGATGGCGGATTTTTATGAGTGATCCAGATCATGTGCCGAGACTACACTTCATTTTTAGACCATTACTAACCAATATCCGGAGTCAAACCGAGGGTACATGAAAGTGCATACGCGACGTGAGTCAGCTTCCGAAGTAAAATAATCAGACAACATTTTTGTAGTCGCAAAATATAGGTTTGCAGCTGGATGCCCCCAGTATCATGCTTCTTCCTTAATAAGTTGTGCACATGTTATTAAAGATATCTTAGGTGCCTCTTATCACATGGTGCACACATTCTCAAAGATATTTTAGGAATTTCTTAAGAAAGGGTTATCCAATTTGAGGAAAACTTTACAGATTTGGTCTACACCATAGACCTTATCCTTAGGATAAGTCTGCAACAAAACGAAATTGATTTTCAAAACCTTTCCATACTTTTATAACTTTTAAACGTCGATTATTTTCGGCGTCCAGGGTAAGGTTTTGTTGCGGCTAAGGTTTATTCAAACGACATTTACACCAACAATGAGTTATCCAGTTTGAATAAAATTTCAGAGATTAGTTCTGTACGATGTTTACGACTAGTCTGCATAAAAAAGAAATTGATTTTCAGGTTTTCCTAAGATTTATTCAGCATATGAACTTTGATTATTTTAGGGCTGATTTCCATCTAGGGTAAGGTTTTTCAAATGACAATTTACATTTTTCCTGGGTTTGAACTTTGAATATTTTACGTCTGATTTCCATCCACGCTATGCTTAGTATGCTGTGGTTATTCGTATGCGTTAACATACAGATACACTATTTGCTGTCTTCTGATGTCTCCAGTTATATATGTACATGGCTTAGACATTAGTTTTTCACATAATATTTAGTTCAGGGCAGGCTGAGACTTGCCGCAACATAAGAAGACGAGATATTTTGTATCATCTGATAACTCTTTGTAAAGATATCTTAGGTTCGCACGAGACATAATGCACCTTTTAATAAATATTTCTTAAATGACTCTTACGAATCCATCGACTGTTCGACTGTAATTAGACAACTGCCAAGGCTATCTTGCCTAATCATGGACTATCAGCCACCTGCACTACATGTGGTAACCAGGTCGACTCTTAAGCCAAAGGTCGCGGGTTCGAATCCTGCCTCTACATTAAAACCAAAAATGTGAACACTGTCGTGGAGTGGAGGAGGCTCATAGTGTGTGAATAAGTCATCGTGTAGTATACAAAAGTAAAACTGTTTTACGAATTATGAGGTGACACCCCATGCCGAAAAGAAATCAGGTCGTGTACTAGGCCCAGTGACATAAAATATCACTTCATCACCATTTAGAAGGGAGACTAGCATCATGTATTATCGCCAACAGATGGATGTATTTCTCGCTATTCAGCGCTCATATCTTGCTATGCCGCGCCAATTTCATGCTATGCCACGGCCATTTCTCGCTATGCCGCACCCATTTCTCGCTATGCCTCACCCATTTCTAGCTATGCCGTGCCCATTTCTAGCTAAGCTCCGATGACTTTGTACGCACGTTGTTTGACATTGGAATCCTAACTTCCCAGAATCTCAATTTCAAGGTAACTATGCGGCTAAGTTGTCTAATATGCTAAACCTAGTTTGGCATGCAGTTTATTGTCGGCTAACAAGTGGCGTATTTTGATTATGACGCCAAATACATAGCGACCTATTGGACTTCTCCATTCGGCATCTTGAAGATTACATCTGGAAGCCCGAAATCTTCAATATTTTTACAAACATATTCTATATATTGAAAAAGTAGCGCACAAGAATATACTTATGAGAGCCTTTTCGGCATTAACCTGTCACATTTGAAGAGATTCCCATAACCACAACTAACATATCTTTTGAAAGCTTGCATCGCGTATTTAATTCACCATTGTCTGAAGACGGCTCCAAACCTGGTGAAGCACTGCGTATCTAAGTCTTGTACCTTATATACTAGCCAACTGTGACACTATCCGTGTGCGGACGTAGTGACGTGTATTTGATGTGAATGACAAGCTTGCTTGGATAGGTGTCAATGTTGTCGATTGATTTTTGCATAATATTTCCTTGTAATCTTTCACATTTCAATTCACACCTTCAAATGCAAATTGCGCAGTGTGAAATCGGTGTAATCACTTTTGAATACAGCTAATAATGTGAGTTATGAACTTACAATTTGTTCACGATTATTAAATATTTATTTAGATAGATATACTCACCGTAAGCCATTCATTGACCATGGGTGTAAATTTTGATGTAGACTATGAACACGTATTTCAATGTAAGGATGAGCTTGGCTTCAACTGCCTCTATAGATCAATGGATGAATCCAGTTTTAGCTATACCCGGCCATCTTTGCTAAGCTATACAGACACTCTTCTTCCGTGTTGGGGATCGATAGATCCTTAAACTCCCGACTATCAATTTCCAGAAAACTATACAGGTAAGCTGTTGAATATTTTGAAATTAACTTCACTGGGTGATGTTGCTGCCTAGGCAGCAACAGTGCTCAGGCAAATTAGTTTGAAAATATTCAACAGCATGTTTATTAAATAGTAATGACATACAATTCGTACAACAACTCTTCGTCTGTCATCACGTAGGCGCTCGTGACGAACTCAGCTACGTCATTCATAACGTAATTGATTATGACGTCATCCTACACGTCGCGTAGTTGATTATGACGTCATATGATAGATGGGCAAACTGGAATCCTTCATTAAACCTTTGCGTGATCAAAAGGCAATTACTATATTATTCCATGTCTTACCTTGCACACCGCTGAATTTCCAAATTTGCTTCGCTTTGCAATTTTCAGATTGAACACAAATGAACCAATTGATCGCCTCAGCATGATGCAGGCTCCAGATGCAGTAGTAATTATTGTTGATACCTGTTATTGCAGAAAATGTATTTAATACATTTATACTACCAACTGACCGGTGATATTCCTACTCACATTGTAAAAGGTGAAATTGATAATGGTCATTAGATGAGCTTAGGGTTTATAATTTTTTACCGGACACCGATACGAAGGGTGAACAGAAAGGCGTATATGCAAGCAGACAGGCAGGCAGGCAGACAGCCAGGCCGACAGGCAATGAACTGCCTTGTCTAACTGACAGTTTCAGTGCTACTCGATCCACTTTTAATTACACATAGTTTCATTTTTAAACACATTTTCTAAAAAAGTACGGATGGAGGGAAGGTGGGGAGGGAGGGAGGGCAAGCATAGTGAGAGGGAGGTAGGGTGCGTGCGGGTGGGTGGAAGGAGAGGGAGGGAGTTGAGGCTGGGGAGGAATGGAGAGGGAGTAAGGGAAGGGAGGGAGGGGAGTGAGGAACATGGATGGAGGGAGGGGAGGAAGGGAGATTGAAAGAGGGGGAGGGGTAGTGAGAGTAGGGAGAGAATGATGGCATGGAATGGAGAAGCGGAGGAGCGTGGTAGGGGTGTGGGAAGGAAGGGTGGAAGGCTGGCGGGAGGGATGGAGAGAGAGAGAGAGAGAGAGAGAGAGAGAGAGAGAGAGAGAGAGAGAGGTGCATTGCAAAACTTCCTGATTAAACATGATTTCTATTTCTAGACAATGCGAGAGTAATATTACCGTCAGTATATAAACAACAACTTTCCGTGAGATTAGATTCCAAATAGTCAGCATCTTACCTGCTTGTTTGAAAGATACTGTGACTTGAATGCTATTATAGACGTCCTCAGATCATTTGCTTACTGATATACAGGGGAACAGATACATAAATGGGCTCGGTAGACTTATGTAGTCTAAATCTAACCATAATAATTGTTTTACAGCTCTCCCAATACGGATTATAAATTAATGAGAAAATAAATTATGCACTTTTGCTCTAAAGGTGAACACATGCGCAATCCATCTGTATAACGTTAGCCTCATCATATGCGTCGGTGCGTGACGTCTTGTCATTTATTTAGCCAGTATTGTGTAGCTTGTAAGAAAGCATAGGGCCTACTGCTTTGTACATTCTTGGACTCTTTATACATCATTATGAAGACGCTGATAACATAAGCTGATACTCTGGTATACCGCAACATCTTGAGGCAAATTGATGTAACTGTGCTCTAACAGCGCGAGATGCACATGACACAGGCCTATGCAGGCTGAAAAAATAGATGAAATGTGTATAACCCAATACAATTAAGAGCCTGTAGGCAAGTGACACAATTCAGAAAATAGAGGCTCATGTGTGCTGTTTGCTTGCTACGCTTAAAATTCGTGAATCCCATTACCTAGAGAAACATTTGCACGAGATGTGAGGTACAAGCGGATTGCTGTGCAATTTATTCAATTCATTCACTGCATGCACTGGCGCTATATTCGTTGTAACTATTGGACGTCGTATTAGTTAATTTGAGTCTGGACGGATCGGGGTTTCTCAAACAAAAAGTCCTGGTCTATACTTGCAACTGGTCATTTATCAGCCAAATCTTGAGGCGTAACCACGTAAGACATATTCACGGCAGTATGTTCAGCGCAAGTGTTTCAATATTCAAGAGCAAATACGAGAAAGCTGTTGCATACTTTGGCAACAACATGCGTGGAATTGTTGCTGCCAATGACAGCAACAGCATTCAGTCAAATTATTGTCAAAATAATTATAAGTATTGCGAGCACTATGTGCTACAGATTTGATAGTCCTCTCCTAAACACGCTTTACGTGATATCGTCAAACACCGAGATGAGGTTGGAAGATGACACTAGACCCCTCCTTCCACCCCATCACTCCCACCTCCACTCCCAGCCACGCTATTAGCCACATACATGCATGAATCCACGTGCCTTAACACACGTACACGCGTAATCACTCATGCGCGCACGCACATGAATGTACAAACACTTTCTAAAATGAATAACATTTTTGCAAATTAAACTTATGAATGTGTTTGAATCAGACCCGAAGGCTTCTTTTAGCCATGTTCACCCAAGCGCAGCCTTACAGTTTGCCGTTAGCCAACAGACCGTTCCATCTTAGCTATGCCCCGCCCATCACGAGCTAAGCTCCACCCACACCTCGCCGTGTTGGGATTGATCGATCCCCAAATGTCCTAGCTATCAATTTCATAAAAACTATGCAGGGAAACTGTTGAATATTTTGTAACTAATTTGACTGGGTGCTGTTGCTGCCTCTGGCAGCAAGAGCGCCCAGTCAAATTAGTTTCAAAATATTCAACAGAATAAGTATTAAATAGTAAAAGCAAACAATTTGTACAACAAAGCATATACCGTCTTCAAATATGCGTTCGTGACGTACTTAGCGACGTCATTCATTATGATGTCATTGTAAACATCACGCAGTTCATTATGACGTCATATGATGAGTGGATACTCTGGAAAGGTGACTTGAACACTTTCTCAGTGGAGCTGGCAGTGAGTCTGCTTTAACACCGGATTATATAAGCATCGACCATCGCCACTCCTTTAACGCCTTCGCTGGTTGAGTTGGGGGGGGGGGACTCGTTCCGCCGCGCGCCGATCGTTGTTGACCATTGTTAATCGCTCACCACTACACAGGTGTCGTGTTCCCGGCCCAAACTCGACTGTCTCATCCGTCCATATGAACGACGGAGATGCTGCGGGTCCTCTAGGGAAGACGATTATCCTTTGATACAAAATGTGGTCCTGTTCGCCCTCTTTCTCCCTCAGATAGGCGAGAGGGTCGCCCCTCCACCCACCCCACCCCGTCTCCTTCAGCATGCTATCCGCGACCACGGGGTCCCTACTGCTAGATTAGAATTAGTCTTTGTTTTCATGTGCACGGTTAGCGGTTAGCCGTACGGCTCTGTCCCTTTTCATGTACACGGTTTTGAACCAGCTGCCGCTAAGTGGTTCGGTCAAATTCCGACGTAATTTTCTATTTCCATGTCATTACATGCATTTCTAATACCGTTAGTTTGCCTATGCCCCAGCATCTTTCATCTGGCTGGTGAGATAACACATACGCGTCTTTATAGTTATGGTAATACTTTATTAATATACAACACGCTAGGATACTGTCACTGGCTCGTTTGCACAGTTAGCCACAATTTGATATTCAAGTCGTGGAGTGGGACCAACTATCCAAAACAACAAGTGACCGTGCCCAACGCCAAACTCCAACTGACTGCCGTCCCATGTTCTATTCGAAACATGTGACGTCATCCATAGTCACAAACCTTGGTGACAAACAGTTGCACCTGATCCGTGACAACACGTTCTGTATATACAGTACGTATTACTAGATTAACTACAACAATAAAGTATGGACACAATATATTCAACAATCCTCTTTCGTATAATCCTGGTGTGCATAAAATCCGTAGTAGTGTCTGTAAGTCAATGGCGGTGTGTGTCACTGTCGGTGTATGCTAGTTCACGTGTGTGCTTATCTGTGGGCGTGGCTTGTTCATTTATTCATGCATATGATGTGACTGTCCTGTGTGCGCGTGTCTGGGGTCCTCTGTATGCTCCTTTATGGGCGTGTGTGTATATCCAGTTCTGTCCTGGATCATTCTGTGTATATTCCGTATCCTGGTGCGCATGTGGTATATGTCTGTTTATGAATCGTGTGGTCAGTTGTGTGTTCTTGAGCGTGTCTGTGTGCGTGTGCTGAAACTCTCCTGCCCTCTGTACCATATTATCCCCTGCTTCCCTTAGGATACTCCGTATCCTGTGAAAAGATAAAATATAGAAACAAAGTTATAATTCTTTAACATCAGGTAATTTTCACTGAATTTCAGAACAAAGACAATCTGTCATAATTTTTAACATACAAATCAAAGAAACAATCCTTTTAACAGTATTTATACATTAAAACTTTAAAGGAGAACGCCAGACCCTATTATACTGTTTGATATAACATAAATCTACACTGTATAATGTTTTCAAAAGTATAATTATAGCCTCTATAATAGAATTAGAAGTATGAATATTCTTTATCTTAAAATGTACTAGCTTTTCAAACGTTCTCGTCCTTAGTGAAACGTATGACGTCATAGTTTGAACTAGCTGATAGAGACTTATAGAGACATAGCACTTTTTCACAATTCATTAGTCCTTAAATACCAATGTCCCAGAAACTTATTATACAGAAATTTCGATATGTGCTCAACCACAGAGTTGTGTGGTTTATTCAAAACACATCTTGCGTTCTCCTTTAAGTGGCGTGCAATATTATGATATTCTAGGAGACTAGTTAATAATATCTCCACTTTTCATCAACCTTCATTACTCGTGCATCCTTGATTATGCAGTCATTCATTATTACTAATTCATACTTTATTACTACTTTATACTTTAGTATTTATTCATAGTTTATTATTCATTCATATTTTATTACCCATTCATCGTCCCATTTTAAACGTTTAAATGAGGGAATGAATCGGTCAGATGATCATGTCCCCAGGCAAGAACCTGATATGTGGCTTCAAGTTGGTAACAATAACAGACAAGATACCATTTATAAGTTTCTAGGAACATCTTTCCTGAATACCATTTCCCAAAAGATGTTTCCAAATGTGAATGAAAGCCGGAATCAGCAGAGGTAGTATTGTGTGCACCCAATACTGCCATCCTAGATACCAGGCTATTATGCAAGTAATCTTTGCTTGCATACCAAATCCATGCATATTTCCTGCATGAACCAAGATAGAGACATGGTTACATCGGATACTTAACGATTTCACATTTATATCATATACTGGATCATTAATAGTCACTTTGATACAATGTACTCACTTTTATTAGGGCTTATTCTTTACATTATATACATACTATCCTCGCCTCGTATTTCAATCGTCCCTTGCTTGCTGCCTGTCCTACAAAATAAAAGACCGCACAGCAGAATCATTGTAATCATTTACATTACCATATGGTTTCCTTTTATTCAAGATGGATGAACAGTTGAGTATTCCTTTGAACATTACATAAACAGCACTTGGTAATTATCAGATCTAATAAACATATAGCTTAAATATGATACACTATGCCATACATATCACCTTTTATTACTGGATACCATGATTTTCATTAGCAGTGCCATGTAATTAAATTATTCTACCATATCATATGCATCTAGCAATCGTATTGGCCACGGATAGATGCATTATCACTGGTCTTATTTGGCATAGGGACTGAGGGTGGGGGTATGCTTCATGAGGAACCTAGTTCATTGATTCTAATATCTTCTTCAGATTATCTGCTACTGTGGGGTTTGTCTGGGTTTGTCCCATTGTTCTGGCAAGGCTGTTAAGTTCTTCATTTATTTGCAGTAATCCCTCTATGTCAGTTCGTCTGAGTTGGCTATCAATTAATTTTATGTTGTGCTATGCTTACCAGATCATCGAAATATTTCACAATTATGCTATGTGTATCTAGTGCATTTGCATATGGCACCTGCGAACATGCATTACATTCACCTTTGTTTTCTTTATTTTGACCATTTGACTGTCTGTCATTGGATTTCTTCTGTGATGAATTGTAGCACATATTATAATGACACTCTGCATTTCTTTGATCATTTGACCTCTGTTTGTGTTCATATTGACCATTTGACAATGTATAGCACTCCTTACAGTCACAGTATTTATTTGCTTTCCTCTGATCATTTGACCTTTCAACATATTTATGTCTATACTGTGATGAACCATTGTACTCGTTGAATTTAGCATATTTATAAGTTTCCTGTTGATCATATGATCTGTTATACTTATCGTCTTGATAATAGGTGTGTCGATTTGTGCCCCTCCTCTGTGGATGTAGACGTCTATTGTTGTGTTTAGCCCTTTCCCTTGCCTTTCTATCCAAATGTACATAATAGTTATGTAGTGAACCTTCACCTAGGTTCCAAACAGGGAGCCATTCTGTGTGTTCGAGTTTACATTTGTAATGTGTGATTCTATTTATTATTTAGGTAGCTACTATTTTGTTGATAGTCTCCATTTTGTCTTGTGGTTTTGGTATTGATTCATTGTATGTATTATTCTTGTATGTGCTGACTCTTGTGACTGTGGGGGTGCATTATAATATGTTGCTGTTGTAGAGGTTTTTGGAGGTGGGCGCCTACGTTTCTTACCCCTTTGTGTCCTGTTTGTGTAGTATGCTCTTAATAGGGCTTCTGAAATGTTTTCTTGTGGCTCCCATGAATTCGGAAAGTTACCTTGCCATTTGACCTTAAAGTGTTTGGTGCCATCAATGAGCTTTGTAGCCAAAATTTGTTCAGCTACATACCAAGTGTTGTCCTTCTTCACTACCTGTTGTTTTTGTGATTTTGGGTTATAGTCAATAGATTCCTTATTTAATTTCTGTTTGTGTTTGTTAGTGTTTTGCTTTGCCTTGATTGGTCCCTTGTTTTTACCACTGGCATTTGGTGTGGGGCAGTCTGTGCTGGCATCGATTGTGTTTAGTATTTGATTGTTCTGTATCTGTTGGCCAGTATGCGTGTCTACTGTGTCTTGTCATTGTTGGTGTGTAGTAACTGTTTGTGGCTGTTCATTTCTTTGAGGCATGGCTAACTCATTATCAATTTGCTCAGGATCAAGGTCATCTGTTTGTATTAGCTCGAGAGGTGTATTTGTGGGCCTATCCTGTGGGTTTATAAATGGTTTCAATCTGTTTGCATGGACTCGTGATTGCACTTGCTTGTTGTCACTGCTTCGCCTAAGCTTGTATGTAGAGTTGATACCTACATCTACTATATAATATGGCCCTACCCATTTGCAATGCAATTTTGGGGAGAGTCTCACTGGTTTTTTTGTGCAGTAGAGCCATACCTGTTGCTCTAAATCAAATATGGATTATTTTGTGTTTTTGTCATTGTTTTGTTTGTATCTGGTTTGTGCAGCTCTAATGTTTTCTGTTATTATTTCTTTGGCAATTTACAATTTATTTGTTAGGTCTCTCATATATTCTGTGAGGTTGTTAGATGTGTATGCGTGGTCTTCAGGTATTAAGGCTACATCTATAGGCAGACGTGATTCACACCCATATAGCAGGTAGTATGGTGTGTACATTGTCGATTTCGTTGCCGGTGGTGATCAGTATGCGGACATAATGCGTGGTATTAACTCTGGCCAATTTGTTTGTGTCTGAGTGGCTGCTCTATCACAGAGTTTATACGTTCAACAGTTGCATTGGTGGGTGATATGAACTAGTTTGAACCTTAGAAATTTGAAATACATTGCACATTTATTTAATAATTTTTAACAGAAAATGTGTTCCTCTATCAGACAACAGGGTGTGTGGAGTGCCATGCCTACATATTATTTCATTGTATACAATTCTAGCAATTTCTGATGCCTCTTGGGTATTTAATGGAAAGGCCTCACACCATTTTGTGAATGAATCCACTATCAATAATATATGTTTGAAGCCATCTGTGCTTGTTGGTAGTGGGCTCAAAATATCGATATGAAGCCTCTTAAATGGTTCTTCCACTGGAAGTGGTCGTAATTGAGCTTTTGCAAAATAATAATTATGTTTAGCTTGTTGGTACGATATACATGATTTAATGTAGTACTCTATGTCCTTATACATGCCCCACCAAAACTATTTCTGCCTAATATGTTCAAGTGTTCTTTGAACCCCTTGGTGACAGCTTTGCAATGAGTCATAATAGGACTTGAGAACATCATCCTGTAAAACTTTAGGTACTACTAATTGCCTAATTATTCTATCAGCTCGTTTACCTTTGCCTCATGGATAGTACATATGATACATTATACCATCCGTTATGGTGAGCTCCTCACATTCCTGCCTAACCTTTCGAGATTCATTATCATCTTCTGGTAGTTCCATATTCATTAAGTAGCTAATGTAAGGCTTAAGTTCATTGTCATTCTCTTGATGCTCTTTAATAGTTCTGTTCTCAATTGCAAGAATTTCTTCAGTTATTAGTAGTGGGTCTGCCATGCAATACTGTTCATTTGCCATGATCATGTTAGTTAATGTGTTAAATGTGTTTGTTTATTTTGTTTGGTATGTTTTATCTTTGTATGTTGATTCATCATCATTATACCTGTTAATTGTATGGATGTAATCATTAATTTTGTTTATATTCTCTAGATGTCTAGAATCTGTCTGCAATTGATTAGTGGTGTAATTTTCGGAATTATTTTCATCTGACATTGTATTCTACTAAGTGCATCAGCATTTCCATTGTCAACACCTTTCTTATATACAATTGTATAGTTGTATTCCTGCAATTCCAGTGCATTTGTAATTTGGGGGTATGCCCACCAACTGATTTGAGATGTTCTAATGCTTCATGATCAGTAAAAACTGTGAAATGTCTTGGTGCTAGGTATATATGATACTGTTTAACTGCTGTTATTAAGGCAAAACATTCACATTCTGTAATTGGCCATTTCTTTTCTGTTGCAGTTATCGATCTACCATCATATGCAATAACTGCCTCATGTCCATTAGCATGCCTTTGGCCTAACACAAAGCCAATTGCATGACCTGAAGCATCAGTATGAACAATGAATTCCTTATTGAAATCAGGAAATGACAATATTGGCTCAGATGTGAGAATTTTCTTCAAGTGATTAAATGCATTCTCACATTCTGTTGTCCACTCAAACTTGGTATCTTTTCGAAGTAGTGCATTTAGAGGAGCTGCTATCTTTGACAAACCTTTTGCAAATTTCCTATAATATTTGCTTAGACCAAGATAGGATCTAACTACTTTGGCATCTTTTGTTGTGGGAAAATTAGTGAATATTTCAGATTTATTTTCATCTACTTTGATACCATCTTTTGACAGTACATGGCCTAGGTATTCAACTAATTTAGCAGTAAAATTACATTTTGATGGTTTCAACTTTAATCCTGCTGCTCTCAATCTATTGAATACACTTTCTAAATCATGCATGTGTGATTCAAAATCCTTGCTAAATATCAGAATATCATCTACATATGCGATTGAATTTTTCCAATTAAGCCCTCTAAGGACCTCTGTCATGACCATAGAGAAGGCCATAGGTGCATTCATTAACCCAAAGGGCATTTTTCAGAACTGATAGATGCCACTGTATGTCATGAATGCAGTTGTGTGCTTTGATTTATTGTTCATCTCGATCTGCCAATACCCAGAGCAAAGATCTATTACTGCATAGTACCTCGCATTTGTGTTTCCAACTGCATCAAATATATCAGCAATTCGAGGAATTGGAAAAGATATAGGTCTAGTTACTCGATTCAGCTTTCGACAATCAACTGCAACCCTATATTCACCATTTTCCTTCTTCACCATGACAACGAGACTAATCCACTGTGACACGCTCTCTTCTATCACTCCAGTCCTAAGCATCTCATCTATTTGCCTATCAATCTCCATTCTCATATCAGGAGTAGCTCTGTAAAATTGATGCTTAATGGCTGTGCATCGCCAGTATCTATGTGATGCTGATAGAGATGTGTTGTACCCAACTCATCTATGTTTTTGGCAAATACATCCCGGTTTCATCCTATAAACTCTAATAGAGTTTCTTGTTGTTCTGCTGACAGGTCTGAGTTTTCTAAATTTATGCCTAGATTAAGTGCAATCTCACGATGTTGTTTTACTTCAGCTACATTTACACTACTATGATTTGATACATCATCTATATTCTGTTTTTCACTGCTCATGTGTCCAATTATCTGTGATGTATGCATGACTGTAAACAATGCAAGTGGAGCTTTGTCACGTAGATCGATTTCCACATCTGTAGGAGTAAAGATGCGATAGACTGATTCGTTATTGTTGCGTATGACACATTTTGCTCCTAATAGATGTAGCTTAGTGGGCAATGACTGTCGTGGCTCTACCATCCCTATTTTTGATTTGACATCTTTGCCATAAACATGTACCGGCAATAGCATTTCTGTTTTGGTGGAAGATAGCACTTTCCCTTAAGCTTAACAGCACAACATGTGTCTTGGTTTGAAATTATATCTGTCTCAGTCATGCCATTGTGTAATTTTAAAGTATTTGTCTCAAAGTTTATCTTCGCATTGTGTTATTTTAAGAAGTCTAGTCCTAGAATGAGATCATGGTTACAGTGTTCTAACAGGTACACTGAGTGATACAGTTCAAGTCTATTGATTCTAATAGGCAGGGTCACAATCGCCTTGACATTAATTCCTCTGCCACAAACTCCAACGACTGTCTGTATATCTGACTCTTCCAATACATAATTATTATTTGCTTTAAGCTCGTCATACATTCTTTGCGAGAGACAACTTATTGTTGCTCCTGTATCAACTAATGCATTGACACTTTTTCCATCTATCCCTACAATCAGCCATGGCAATATCTGAAGCATCAATGTTTGATACATCAAAGTTGTCTTTGAAAAACATTTTAGTTTCTGTTATGGCCTTTGGGAGATGTGGTCTATTCTCTGAAAACTGCTGTTTATAGCTTTGCTGTTTACAGCTTTGTTTTCCATTATCATTGTTTCATTAAAAGGACTATCTAGTTATTCGTATCACTTATATAGCATCTTCAATTTATCCAATCATGTTATTCACCCATATGTGGTGTCTATATACAGACATTTGATCATGCACAAAGCAGTTAGTTAGTTATTTTCTATGACATCAACTGCTACAGACAATGAATTATACTATTATTTCATCAATGTTGAGGTATCCGCTTATGAAATCAACATACATGAATTTATCCATTCACATGGTATAGCACTCTATTTTACATCAGGTTCATCCACACCATGTGCTGAAGTATATGTACATATACTTCCCCTCATTTACTTCAATATTTTCCAGTTATCTGGTGTTCGTTGACCATTTTAATTTACATGGTACAGGGACATAGCCACATGGACACACCAACACGAATGGATGGGCATACACACACACACACACGCACGCACGCACGCACGCACGCACGCACGCACGCACGCACGCACGCACGCACGCACGCACGCACGCACGCACGCACGCACACACACACGGATGCATCGGCCTCAAGAACGTACGCAGGAACGCATGCAAACCATTGACAATAGCCACGCCCAGACACGCACGCGTGACTACACGACTATATGATATGGTTGGATGATCGACATGCCCCGTGACACGTGACAGACTCGATGGGACAGATCGTGAACGTTACAGCAATACACGTACAAATATATTATGCATAGACTATTAATCGACACGCCCACAATGGAACAATCGGTTATTAGTTGGAATGAGCACGTGCAGAGTATAACTCATGTAATGCAATGTAACCATGTTATAACATGCGATTGTATTAGATACATTAATTATTATTAGTTAAATTAGTTAATTATACTCCTAGGTCACATTCACACACACACACGCCATTAATTAATACACACACTTTGTTGACATAATGACAGCATCATATTTAAGAGTGGGCGAATATTGACGACAGATGGTTAAAGTTAGCCAGCCAGAGTTACAGTTTACGGACTCGGACGGACTTCCACAGTGTTCTCTGACCACTAGTGACAGCTAGTGAGTGGTGAGATTGTCAGCTATGTAATTAGCTGGCTAGTCAGATAGAGAGAAGACCTTAAGGTTAACTTTGTTATATTTTATTTTAATACAGCTCTCTTAGGAATCAATTGTAGATAAGTAGAATAGGTTTAGAATAGGTAAGCGGCATGTGACTAGAATTTGGAATTATATGTGTAAACTATGGGATTAAGAATGTTCAGTAAACGAGTCATCATTAATAGAATACAGCATTGTGTCATCCATTCCATTCCATCTCGTCGGGAAGGAGGATCCTGGTTTGCAACAAATTATTCACTGGCAACATATTTGGTAGGGTTTCGAACCAGAAAATTTCCATCGCGGAGACATGGCTGCTTAATATGATGCCACTTTAAGAATCCTCTCGCATGCCAAGCCGAGTCAAGCGACGGTAAACTGAAGACACTTAACATGAAAATGTGAGTATAACTAAGCTTATAGGCTAATTTACAAATGCATTCCATAGTTATTTTATTAGTATTGTCATCCTTGTAGTAGCACAATAATTAATATCATCAATCGTTGCATATGCTTAGACACGTTCCGGCAATTGTGTTAGTTTATTCCTAAATATGGTTTAACTCTGAATTGAGAGTAAATTTATATTTCGTCTTTGCCAGCGTATTTTATGCTATACATATATAGCCCAATGCAAATTTCTATTCTTTACTATTATTAATATTTTGTTTTGAATTATATTTTGGTGGATTAATTGATTTCTAAAAAAATTGTTTTAATTGAAAATTGAGAAACGCGCCAAAACTTGACTCGCGGCCGTGAAAATTAATCCCATTCAGAGAAACTCGCCTGTATGGAAGCAAAAAATCCGTACAATTGAATTTTAAGCATACATTAACCAGAATCTAATTTTGTCTAATATTTTAACGGATTTTCTAAATTGGAAATTTAGACTAAATTGGTCTAGGCAATTAAATTTTGAGCATTTACTTATTGACAAAGGATATCGATAAATAGGTGATTGATTAAATAATCATATTTTATTTTATTCGCGTGCTGAATTGGTGACTATGTGAAATTATGTTCCGCCTTGTTTGTTTTGAACAAGTAGTTTAAAAGTTAATGGCGCGCTCCCGTATTTGAACGTGTTTTCACGTTAATTTGATTTAATTTGAAGTTACTGAAAATCGGAGATTATATGTCAGCAAACTAAAATTATTTGATTTTGATTTACTTTGACATTATTGTATACGAGTCGATTTTTAGTGATGCCTACTGATTTTAGTGCCTCTATTTTGATTTTAAGTTGTTGGGAGTTGGAGTGGTCAGCCTATTTTACTAGCAGACATACCTTTTTGTGACTCATTAAAACAATTGATCGATTTTAGCTATTCAGAAGTGCGTAGTTATCTATAAATCAAATTAATTCCTAAAATCGAATTAAATTTGTGTGGAAAATGGCCATCACGCACAGTCATTACCACTATCGCCAGAACTTGCAAAAAGCGATCCAGGAAAGGAAATCTTATTTTGAAACTAATTTTGGCGTTTCTCAGAGCACAATACGATCCCACCAGGCTATGCACATGCCGAATACAGCCCAACGTATTAGGCACAGCCATCCTCCCTGTTATCGTTGTGGATGTAATTGGTCATCCGGCCATCATAGACGATGTACGGCTAGACAGCTTGAATGCTAGAACTGCTCAATGGTTGGCCATTTTTCAGCGAGGTGTCGGTTCTGAAGAAATGTCTTGAAATGTAACAGAAACCAGCCGAGGAAAGTAGTTCAAAGGTCAAGGTCACAAATTATTCGGAAAACAAAGTTGATAAGCCTAGGCAACCAGCCACGGAAGTAGCAACATTAGATTTGCCATTTTGCCAGGTTCAATCACACGCTATTCTAAACTGTTTAACTAGCGACAATGCTCTGAGAGATGAGCTGAAAGCCATTAAGAAACAACTAGCACACGAAAAACAGAGAAGATTAAAGACTCAAACCGATAGATCTACGATGACAGAGCTTCCAGTTTCGAAATATCAGGCTTCACAAGTTGAATTGAACCTGTCCATCAGAATGTAATGAATCATCTGTTCCTCAGAATAATCCTGCTACAGTTGAAAGCCATCAATATGAAGACAGTTTAGAGTTTCCGTTTGCCTCTCTCGATTCGTCAGTCTTAGTAGCATGTCTAGGCAATGAAAATGTTATCAAAGATGAACTGATTTCAGTAAAGAAACAACTGAAAGACGAACGATATGAATACAAAATTCTTGAAGGTAATTATAAATGCTCAGCGAATCAAGTACATGACCTAAAGTGAACAGTAAATGACATCATGGCTGCCTCTGACAAAAGCGATATTGCATTTTAACGTCAGATAAATAAACTACGAGAGGATTACTACAGTTTACGCTCAGTAGCAAGAACTCATGAAAACGACGTTAAAAATCTGACTGATGTCAACACCCGACATGCCGATACTACGGCTATTTTGAGAAAATGAAGAGCTGAGAAAAGCACATGACCACCAGATGAATTTCAAACAATCAGACCAGCATCATTCTCGGCAGAAACTTAACAATCAGAGACATCGCCTTATCTAATTAAAATTACTAATTTTCTATTAAAATGCAGTGCTATAGTATACCTATCATAAGCCTTCCCAGAATAGATACTGCTGTTTGTTATATATTTTTCCTTTTCAGATTGGAGAAAGGAGATGGACAGACAAAGCATCCAGGAAGGTTTCGGGTATCGTCGTAGGTATAATGTGAATGTGTCAAAGGCAGATGTATGTATAATTGTACTGCGTGAAGATGCAGCCTGAAGAGATCATAATGCAAATTCAGGTAGAGAATGAGTTGGAATGCAATGATTATAGTCCATTTGGTTATTTTGATCACATGCGTTTATAACGTAATCTGATTGAATTGGAAATTAAGCAAAGAAGCTATTATTTCATCTAACTGAGGTATTCCGATGTCGGTAGTCGTATTAATTAGAGCAATTATGAAAGTAGATGTAAATATTAATTAAATTTATGTG